>JAVYIG010000373.1:117500-626871 GCA_035222895.1 Strongylocentrotus droebachiensis
GGCATATCAACAAAACAAAAACAAATGTTCCTAACTTTGGCAAGTGCGATGAATGTTTGTTATGGTATATAAATCTTTGTGGGACATCGCGAGTTTTGATTTTTGATTTTTGATTTATTTATTTTTAAAGAAAAATCTCCATATTATTTTAAAGAAATGGTCACGGAATTGATTCTTATTCTTACTTCGATTTCGTCATCTATCTCTGCCACTTGCTTTTGTTTCGCCTGCCCCCATTGCTTGCCACCTGTAGAAGAAATCACCATGGAAACGAGAAAGTTAGAGAAAAAATAAAACTGTCATTTTCTCGCATGCATACGGTCATAGATAATGGAACGTAATCGCAAAAACTTTCGCAAATTAAAGTCACTAAGATAATTTCTATATGCGAACGTTGCAACGAAGCATTACGTAATTGGAGCATGCTTTCTATGGGAGAAAGAATAGGGTATTAAAAATGCCTCCGAACTGATTTCTCGAAAGTTTTGCGATCGTGATTTGACTATGCCTGTGGGTATCGTTAGATCGAAAGACAACTGAACAAAAAGATAAAGAGGTAATTTAATGATGGGCAAGACTTCTTGCATACAATGTACGTTTGCACAATTAAACAATACTTCACAATATTTTCACAGTATGCACTTAATAATAAACATAATCTATTTTTTTTTACCCAGGGAAGCCTCATCAGTATCAATACTGTTCTTCCTGAAGGACCTGCAATCATTAGTACTTCAGTTATTGACAGAAACTCATTTACACCTGGATTTAAATTGGTATTCAATCTCATTGTTCAATTTAATCTTATTGTATTCAATCTCAAAATAAATGACGTTATGTTTTAGTTAATGTACTTTTTAATGTATCCCCCTCCCCTTCCCTTCTTCTTCGCTTTTTTTCTTCTTTTGTATTGGTGTTTGGATTTTCTCTGCTGTCCTTTTACTTTTCTCAACAACACAGAGTATTCTTTTTAAGGGGTTGACGTTCATAAGGCTAATTGCCCTTTTCGTTAACCCCACATTCTCATGAAATTTAGTTTGCTCCTTCCCTTTGTAATTTTCTTATAATCAATCTTTTATCTGTAAACCATGTTTGTATGTCTCAAAGTCTTGTATGGAGAATGAAATAAAATGAATTGAATTGAATTGAAATGTTGTCAAATGTCTTGCCAAAGGACGTTAGCGCTGGGTCGGGATTCGAGCCCTCGACCCTTGGATCGAGAGTCAATCGAATGAACCACTATACCATCATGACCACGGCACCTCCTTATGTTCAAGTTTTTCAATAATAACCTTGTACATTTTCATGTGGGACTTCCTGGAATAATATAATAACATAATATTGGATTCTTATATAGCGCACATATCGACCTTGCAAGGTCATCAAGGCGCTCCAACATAATTACCCGGCTATGCTAGGCTGCCGATTTCGACGCTCACGGCATTTTAAGGAATTCCTTAAGGAATCCTCGATTAGGGCTTTTAAATTCCTCATTCTGATACTGAATACCCCCACGTTTACAAGGGGGTATGTATGAAAAGTCCCATAATCAAAACATAAGTCTAGATTTTCATGATGCTCAATGTTCAATTATTTTGTTTCTATGTGATTATTTGAAATAGGGAAGAAAAAAATTAACGTCCAAGCTCAAGTACATTGAAACCTCTGTAGGCCTATACAATACAATTCTCATCTATTTTGTCAAGTCTGGCGGTTAAAACTGCAGCGATGTAGCTGCATGTTCTTTCTGTTTCTATCACGTCCGTTTTCCTCGTGACGCGATGCATCAATCAATTGTGTCATTTATGTTTCTTAAAGAAACAATCATTAATATTAAATGTACTGATTTGAATATGTAAAACTGTAAATGTGTATAATGTTCATAGGCGAAACAACGAAAGGAAGAATGTCTACCAGAATAGTTTACTAGATCGATGGCGCATAATAAATGCTGTATTATAGTTATTACCACCTCTTCCCACTCACTGAACAAAAATGTACACATCAGATCCGTTTATAATATATACCCACATCGTGGATTTTCAAGCGTGCCCCTCCCCCAACCCAGCAGATACTCTTACTAGATACGCCCTTGAGTTCGATTCTACAATACGTTCCATCTTTGAGTTGGACTGTAAGAGGGTGTACATTTCTTATAAGAATCCTGTTTAGCAGATCACATGACATGAAATGAAAGAATTCTAGTTTGAACCGGTACTCAATATTTCTTTAAAGACACTTAATAGAGATCTAGAGTCATGCGATTGTATTGCGAGAGAAACTGTGTGGATTATTGATTGAATACGATTGGTTATGTAGCAATTAAATTCTTGAAAACAGTTTATGGATCATCAAAATCATGATGAGAATTTGATTTAACTTTTCTGAAAATCACAAGAACTACACACGGAAAATGAGCATATGGGACTACTAAAAGCATGTAAAATAAAAACGTTTAGTCCAAGCACTTTTTCTTGTCATACTTCGAATATGAGGGCATCTAAAGAGCAATTATTTTTAGGAGACTTTTAGGAGACCACAATTAAATAGAAGGATATGAGAAAGCTCACATATTTCTTTTTCTCAACTTTCCAACACTCAACCTTCTCTTTAATTGTATCGTATTTTTTTCTGCGATCCCACGTACTCCATCATTTTTTCTCAAGAGGGAAATCCGGGGCAGACGGATGTGCCAAGGAATAGGGAAAAACAGGAAAATGGAACACTTTCACTGATATAGATAATGTGGTGGTGGCGGTGATTGTTATAACGGGAGGGAAAGGGGAAAGACGGCGGAATCGGGGGGGGGGGGTGGGGGGCTGTGAACACGATTACGTACATGTGGGAAGTGGATAAGAGAGAAAAGGAGGAAGGAGAAGGCTACGAAATAGACATTGAAGTACATCTACATACTAAATATCGTGATCAAATTCTCCTTTACTTTAAGAAACATAATCATGTTGGCTTCTACAAAATATGGAAACATGGATAAGAATGATCGAGCTTCGGTCTTGGGGGTCGGGATGGGATCCCCGGTCTTGCGAGGTTAAAGAAATGTAAGGAAACGGTTTCATTGAGTGAGGGTGTGTGATAAGGGTTTGTAATTTTCGTATCATCTTCTATTTCGTTGCCTTCGCCTTCCTCCTTTTTCTCTTTTAACCACTTTCCGCATTTCTTTCTAACTTTGGATATTTTATTCTCGCTATTTTGCGAAAGCCCCCATGCCCTCGTACTCCCGGAACTACGCCACTGAAACACAGAAAACACTAATCGAATGGCTAGTGTTGATGCTATCAGACTTTGGAGCATGCAAAACTTTATGAACCAAATTAGATTCATGGAGTCATTCCAACAAAAACAAACGCCCTTTTAAGCTCAAAGTATCGTAACATGAGCTCAATAACCATATATTTATTAATCATGTCTCAACATGCAGCTGTCTTATAAATGCATTGTAAGCAATTTCAAGAAAACTGATATATTATAAAACAAGAGTTTTATATTTTGCTATCAAATCCTCTCAATAGATACACGGGCATAGCAACGTGACTGACATGGAACATGGGGGTGTGTCCCTTCTCACATGACGAAACAATAGGAAAGTGGGAAAGAGAGATGGTGCAAGAGAGGAAAGTGGAAGGAGCAAAGGAGCAGAAGACAGTTAGCCCATACACACCTCCTCTCACTAAACATATTGTTTTCTCGCATCGTATTCATCTAGAAAAAACCAGGACCCTCCCAAGGACACCAGCGCCCCACCCCCCCCCCCCCCCCCCATGACTCGATCCCTGACACGCCACACACATAACAGAGAGGACTGTAAAACGACTGATTAGACATTGAATTGAATGATTCTTTTGAATCATTATCAACCCAACACTTGTCTTTAAGGAAATACGAAACCACGCTTTTTGCGGAATAATTCCATAATCTCACGATAGGCCTGTAATGTCTGATTTTCTTATCATTTCCTTGTACTACATTATTACGTGGTCAAATGTATACAGATAGGATTCCTAATGCTGTACTGTTGTACCCAGATAAGCAAGAACAATGCTCGAATTTACTTCGAATAGCAAAGCCGTCTCTTGTTAACAAGAAATAAGTTCCTCATTATATAGACCGGGGTACAATGCACCTTTGATTGGTCCAGGAACTTAGGAAGAGTGGTCCACAGAAAACTGTCAACCAACTCTACTCTTGTCGTCGAGCATAATCGCAAAGCTTTTTTTATTGATGGTGGGGGCTTCAAATTTTCTTCTCCTTCTCCTTCCTCTTCTTCTCCTACTTCTTATCCTCCTCCACCTTCTTCGTCTTCTTCTTTTTCTACTTCCTCTTCGTCCTCTTCTTCTCCTTTTTCTTTTCTACCCAAACTTCTTCTCCTTCTCTCGTTATTTTGTTGAGATTTTTTTAACCTTATTTTGTTCTCAAATTTGTTCCCCGGTTCTACCATTCAAAATGAACTTACCACGCCCCCGAACACTAGGCACTAGCTACCTCAGGAAAAAAAAATCAATATTGTCAATACCCCCGTGACCTTATTATAACTTCTCATATCAAACAACGGAAAGTAAGAGTCGAGTAACAGTCTTTATTACAAGTAAATATGAAATGATTTATATTGGCATCTGGTGGTTTGGATGATGGCAATAGAGATATACAATAATATTGAATCAAGTCGCTCAGTCGATCTCTCTCCCTACCCCCTCCTTCACCATTCTCTCTCTCTCTCTCCCACTCTCTCTCTCTCCATCCCCCTCTCTTTCTTTCTTCCTCTCCTTCCTCTCCCCTCCTCTCGTGATTTCTTTCTCTCGCTTTCACCATCTCTCTCTCCTTCCCTCCGTGCATTTTAATGCCCCTCTATCATATTCTTCTTCTGTATTTTCCTCAGATAGAAGTATAAGAACTGTATTTCACAAATCGCCTTTCCAGTTACGATAAATATGCAAAGCCTTTTACATATTATTATCCCTTATCTATCTATCTATGATCTATCTATCAGGCTATAGTTCATCCAGACGTTGGACAAAGCCAACTCATCTCATCTCAAATATGTCAAAGGTCAAGTACGTAGGGTTTACCATATACTTATATACCAGATACCAATTTACACCTGGGTCAGCGCGGAAGGGGAGTGGCAAAGGTAGATCAATACCTTTCCAGGGGACGAAAGTTCCAGGTAGGGATTCGAACCCTCAACCTTTTGTTTGAAAGTCAAGTGAACATACTGTACCAGACATTTTTTGCACGGAGGAAATATCTCGGACATTTCAATGAAAATGTATTTCTTCTTTTAAAATTTTACAATCGTAGCCATATAAAGTGAGTTAATCATTACTAGTATTAAAGTTGCTTATCACAATCACAATATCATTCACCTTTGTCCCACAATGTAGTGAAACTATATGCTCATGTAGCGGAATGCCTGGATCATTGTGAAAGTGATACACATTTTTCCAATCAGTCTTCATCATTCTGCTATAGTTTGTGTGCATTTTGAACAGATTCCGCGGCAGTCAATCTGACTGGGGTTGCAATATCCCATATGAATTTATTCCCCATCTTATGCCTAATTTATAACCACATATCCTATCTTCTTGTAATTTATTCATTATCCAAAGTACATAATTACTGCAGTTTCATTTATGTTACTTGATTAATGTATTTTCATTTATATTATATTAGTTAAGTAATAATAATAATAATAATAATAACATTTATAGGGCGCTTTATACAGATGTTTCTAAGCGCACAGGTGGTACTGTCTAACTTTTAATTATTCAACATGTTTAATACCTTAAAAGCAACAAAGTAAAATGAAATATTACTAATACAATGCAATACAATACAATTGAGTTGAATGGAATTAACTACTTGTGTGCGCCTCCAGTAAACTATAACTGATTAAAAAGGTGGGTTTTGAGAAGGGTTTTGAATGATTCGATGGATGGGGCATTTTGAATATGGGGTGGGAGTTTGTTCCAGAGGGCGGGGGCAATCGATGAAAAGGCACGGTCACCATAACGGGTTTTTGTTCGTGGGCCGTGAATTAATTGCATGGAGGAAGATGAACGGAGGGATCTGGCAGAAGAGGAGGATCGAAGGGAGACTAGGTCAAGAAGATATTTAGGGGCAAGGTTATGTGTTATTTTGTACGAAAGAAGTAGGATTAAGAGCGTTTGTTTCGGCTAAATTAAGCACAATGTTCATTTCATGTTTCTTCTTGATGCGTATTACATATTTAGATTAAACGTAATTTTAATTTCATTTGTTTTGTAAATCGCTTAGAAACTGTATGTGTATACCGTGCAGCGCTATATAAATATTAGATATTATCATTATTTATATATTCTCTAGGGCACACGTGGCATCATTCGTATCTGTCATTTGGGTGAAATATATTGTATATTGTTCTTTGTTGAGAGGGTATAGTGGTTTCTCACGTCCACCGATGGGTTCAATAATAATATGGCCTTCATGATGGATAGGGGTGTGAAAATAGCGCCGTCAGTGCATCCATCTCGGTTATAATAGACTCATTCCCCAGGTGTTACAAACAGAAATCACAATACGGCCAGGTCATCGATTAATACACAAACTAGAGTAGTAATTATAGGCCAAAATATATGTTTATTAGCGGAGGAAGAAGAAGTTGTGGTGATGGTGGTAGTAGTCGTCGTCATCTTCGTCGTCATCATCGTCGTAGAAGTAGAAGTTGTAGTAGTGACAGTAGTAGTGGGAGTAGTAATAGTAGTAGCATGTAATGTAGTAATAGTATAATTATTAGTAGAGGTAGTAGTAGTAGTTGTGGCCGTAGTAGTAGTAGTAGTAGTAGTAGTAGTAGTAGTAGTAGTAGTAGTAGTAGGAGGAGAACTGGTATAATTAGTTGTAGGCTTAGTAGTAGTAGTAGTAGTAGTAGCCAGTAGTAGTTGTAGTAGTAGTAGTAGTAGTAGTAGTAGTAGTAGTAGTAGTAGTAGTAGTAGTAGTAGTAGTAGTAGTAGTAGAAGTAGTATTAGTATAAATGGACAAAGTTATAAGCAGAACAAATATGGGAGAAATATCATATCGGCAAATGCTATCAGCCTATGCCAATGTAAAATATATCAATTAATAGTCCTGTAATTTTATCTTACTTCCGGTACTTCAGGGTTTCTGTTTACTTTATGGGTGTGTGTTTTCACTTTCATTTCTCTGGCTATTTTCATTATTGCCATATATACTTTTATTCCACCAATGGCGTTCCAATCTTTGAAGGGGATCGATTTGTGTGAAAGCACAAATTAAGAATCAGTCAAATACGAAAAATATAAATGTTTGCAAGAATAGATCACCAAATCTATGCCAATCTTAAATTGGCAATTAGGTATATCGTGTTCATATTCGTCTCTCCCATCGAGATTTTATCATAGTTTGATTTCGATTAAATCTCTCATTTCATCGCTAACAAAGTAATGGGGACGGAGGGGTGTACCGGTCTAACCATAGGTAGAAGAAAATGAAACCCCTCCCCCTCTCTCTCTCTCTCTCTCTCTCTCTAAAAAACAAACATAATTACAATCCCTTCCCTAACCGTATATATTCACGAAGTAAAGTCCAGAGAAATTGTCGCCAGAGTGACCAGCACTCTACATCGTAGCATCATGTATCATCCGATGGTATCTTGTAGTGATGCACTACGTATGTCACGTGACTAAGCTCCTCCTAAGAACTCCTTAGTACGATGACGCACCGGCCGTGATGTGTAGGGCCAACATGAGTCACGATTATCATCATTTACATCGCATATTTTGTTCTTACCATCTGTTTGCTGCCAGATGACCGTTTGATCAACCCCTGAACTAAAGTGCATGCTCTCTAGCTTTCCATTATTCTCTCTCTCTCTCTCTCTCTCTCTCTCTCTCTCTCTCTCTCTCACTCATTATTTATATTTTTAAATTTTTCATATCTCTCTTTCTCTTTCAACCCCACTACCCCCCCCCCCCCCTCTCTCTCTCTCTATATATATAGATCTCCATTTCTCTGTCTATCTCCATCTCATTCCAGCCGGCATTTCTCTCCCTCTTTCTATCTCTCTTTATATCTCTTTCCATCTCCATTATGTCCCTCTGTCTCCATCTGTCCCTCCCTCTCTCTCTCTTTCCGTCTCTTTGTCCATCCCCTTGTCATCTCTCCCCTCTTTCTCTGTCTCTATCTGTCTCTCTCTGTCTCTCTCTGTCTCTCTCTCGTCATGTCGCTTAATATCCATATCTCTTTCTACCACCATCTCTCTCCATCTCTACTCGTTTGATTTGATTTGATTTATTAGATTCCAAAATAATTTCGAATGAAATACTCCGACGAAGACTACGTGTTTGATGAAACGTAATAAATGGATTTGTCGCCTAAACGGTACAGATCCAATTTCTAAAATTGTCACCTACGTATGTAAGTTGGCAACCCACAACCCGAGACACATTATATTCATATCAATACAATATTACAGTGTCAGTATGCTATACATTGCCTGTGGGTATTTTGAGAATGTTTTTGTTTTTGTAGAAAGGCGTTGCGCGTGCCAAAATTGTTGTTGATATTAAATTATGTTTCCTTAAACTGGTAGGCCTACACTAGTTTCCAGACCTACATTTTTATATTATTATATGCAAAATCAAAATCATTACATTATTTTTCTTCTTCCTCTTCTCTCCTTCTTCTTCTTCTCTCCTTCTTCTTATTTTGCTTCTTCTTCTTCTTTATCTTCTTCTTCTATTTTTCTCCTACAACTACTACTACTACTACTACTACTACTATACTACTACTACTACTACTACTACTACTACTACCTCTACAACTACTACTTCTACTTCTACTACTATTAATACTACTACTGATACTAATACTACTTCTACTACTACTTCTGCTGTTGATGCTAGTACTGTTATTACCCATATAGGCCTATAACGACTATTCAATCGGCCGAAAAGTTCTCTAATTAGTTCATTGTGTCAATCATATAGCATTGAAAGCTTCTCATGATAGGACTAAAAATATTGTATTCCGACATCTTTTACTTCATAACGCTTGCTGTTAATATTAATTGATTTTCATATTAATTATTTCTTGAGCACATACACTTAACATTACTGTAAGGCAGGTGGGACATAAATACATGTATGACATTTTGCGTGACCCATGGGTGCGTGTAAGGGTGTAGCTTTACTCACCTTCCAACCTCTACATACTGCAGAGATACAGACCAGACGGGGGTGGTCGGGAGAGAGGGAGTTCAGTGGTGTAGCGAGGCAGGGGAATGGGCCAACCCCCCCCCCCCCCAATATAATTGATAAAAGGGGGATTTTAAAATTATCGATCAATTCCTTTCCTCTTTCGAGTTTCCAGATTATTTATGTATCCCAAAGGGAGCCCCCTGTCTACACCCGAGAGACAGGACGGTGTCTGGACGGTGTCTTAGAACAGACATGACTACTCGGTAACCTACAGGACACAAAAATCTACACTTCGTTTTTTTTTTTTTTTTCCTTTTCATTTTAAGAGGATAACAAAAGAGAAAGAAGCCTATATAAAAAAAAAAAGACAGAAAAAGAGAGAAATAAGGAAATTAATATTGAAAATAAAGGCGTCGGTGATTATAGTCAGTTCTTGACTGATTGCCATTACAAATAAACCAACAACAAAGAGAGAGGGAGCGGGAGAGATACAGAGCGAGAGAGAGATAGATCGAGATCGAGATCAAGGGGGGAGGGAGATGAAGAAAGACTATGCCAAACTTTGGGATATGCTAGAAAGCAGACAAACAGAGATGGAGAAACGATTGATAGGATGTTCGATTAGGTTAATCGTAAAGTTCAGGGTTGGGTTAGGGTTACGTTTGGTCCAGGGTCCAGATTTCGACAAGCGTTGGATACTCACCGGAACTTGTGTCGTATAACCGCGTGGTGTACAATATTATCTTCAGCATGATCAGATAATCTTTGTACAATATCAGAGATAATGATATTGACGACAAAGGTTTATATTGGTCACTTAAATGCCAAAAGGCTTCATCATGCAGCTAATTACACCCACAGGGAGATTACAGAATATTTGATGTTTACCATGATGAAATAAATGTATGAACAATTAAATGACATTGTATGACGATGATGAGCGTCATCACGATATCACGTTGAAATGACACGTGTTTGCGTGATATATATACGTCAAAATAACAAATGAATAAATTATGTTGACCTATAGATAGTACGGTTATACAGAATCTGTTGGTTAAAGATTTGTGCAAAAGCAAAATCTTTTATGTCATGGACCTATGCCTATACTTCTGTATTTTTTGTTTTTCCCACCCCTTGTTTTTTGTTTTTGTTTTTGCTGAAGGAGAAAGTTAGAGTTAGTAGATTTGAAGACGCAGCGGATCCGAAAGAGATCGAGAGAGAGAGAGAGAGAGAGAGAGAGAGAGAGAGAGAGAGAGAGAGAAAGAGATGGGAGAAAGAGAGATACAGAACAGCAAGTAAAAACTGGTCATAAGGAGAGGTCAGAATTATATGGATGAAAGATATAGGAGGACAGAAAGAGAGAAAAGGAGAGGGAAAAAGAAGGAGAGAGAGAGAGAGAGAGAGAGAGAGATTTTCTATGAGTATGGAGGACAAGGTGAAGTAAATGCCCTTATAATTTTTTGTTAAATCGTACTTATTAGTTTTCCCCAATGGCAATACAATATTGAACGACAAGAGAGAGAGAGAGAGAAAGAGAGAGAGGGAGAGAGAGAGATAATGGGGGAGGGGGCAATGGGAGAATAGATGACTAGACCCCTCCCAAACATCATCTGCCATTATCGTCCATCAGGTAAGACGGGAACCAACTCCCCTGACATACCATTTAGCTAACAATCGTAGTAAATAGTTGAAATAGTTGAAATAGTTGAAATATTTATTGGTTACTGAATCATCATAGGTTATAACAATAATGTGACAATGTCTTTACATGAGTATAAAACATAAGTTAAATTACATTTCCACATTCAGTAAATCATAGATACATACGCTCGAAGAGGTGATGATACAGAAGGGCTACAGCCTAAGCGTGACAGCTTGATACGCTTGCAGCCCAGAAACATTTAAAATCATAACGATTGTAAAGTAAAGTAAATTACAGAACATAATTGGGGGAAAATAACATAAAATAAACAGTGACTTGCAACCAAAAAAAAAAATGGGATAGAGGGTGCATGGGAGGGGGATTTTCCTGCTATATCAAGGAAATGCTGACAAACATAATATATGATATCATGTGTTAATTTAAGAGATTTGTCAATATTTGCTCAATAAAATTGAGACTAGTAGGGCGATTGAGACTAGTAAAGTCAGACTAGTAGGGCGATTGTCTATGGTTTGAAGCCGATTTTGCTTCTATACCTACAATTATTCTTAAAGTTTCATTCTTACTAGAATGCACTAAAATCAAGATTCTTAGTATTTAAATCATTATTCAGAACCCAAATCAGAAAGAGATGCTTGTTTGCATTTCTATATTTAATGAGAAGCAATTTTCTCGAAAATAGGATTGTATAGTAGAATCGTGTAAGTAGGCTATGCGGTTGGCTTTAAACGCTTACATTTACAACTGTTTGTTTTGCAGATATCATTCTTCAATTAAATCTATGGACCATGTACCACACACATGAAACAATGAAACAGGCCAATAAAGTATGCAAGCATACGTAATTTTCCCTGTTTAGATGTCCAATCGAAAGGGGAATATTTATCTTTGGGGCTTCTTGCATGAATAGAGAAGGAAAAAACAACCAACATTTTATTTTCTCGCTAGAGCTTCCTCTTCCAGCATATTCAGAGCATGTTCATATGCCAGCAGTTTAGTATGTACAAGGAAGGGCGCACAAAATGTTGACTAAAGTCCTTGCTTAACTTGTTTTTGATGGGAGCCATTGTGGGGTGGAAACTTCCCCCAAATTACCTCCTCAAACAATTGTGTTGTGAAATATTTTCGAATACCTATTGTATTTTAGCTTCTATAGTTACACGCTTGGGTAGTGAACATGTAATGAATAATTTTGTACCTAAAAAATAAAGTATTGCATGTCTAAAGAAGAAGGGATTAAAGTATTGCAGTGATGGCATGCGTAAATTTATTACAAGCTGCGTATGGTATTTCCAGTTGTTAACAATCCTATATTTCTTGATTTAGTAAAGAGCATTGAACAAGACTTTAGTGGATGTTGTGCTATATTTAAAAAAAAATATAAACAAGTTATATATTTAGTTATGTATGTAATGTTTATACGCAAATCTTAAGGAACAGAACATTTCTGGGCTTGTCAGTGGTAACGATTTAGTTTTTAATTTACAAATGTCTTCCGCGATTTCCCTACTCATGCAATATTATTGATCTAGGCCATGTGAGAATTGAGCCTCACACTCTCGAGATATAGTAATGGTTATATTGTCCAGGAAATAGATATTAATATAGGCCTGGTACACAGTTAAAATAATGAGACATGCACACTCTAACTCGTATAGATAGAGCTGCATGGTGGTACGGAAAACATATTGGATTGTAAATCCAGTTAGTTTCGGTTCATTAGTATCATAAACGGACTGTGCCATCATGTACTGTATCTCAATCTAGACTAATATCACACGATACAAAAACGCCTGTGTAATCCCCAACCCACTGTATAATATCTCAGCATTTTACACACATGGGACTATTATGCTGAAGAGTATCAAAGGATAATTAACTCATAAGTTTGTCTATGCCTTGCCCAAACAGGGCATATTTTACAGACATAAAGTTTGCGGGATATTAATGAACACTAGTGGCGTAGTTATAGCTACGCGTATATGCCCGCGTTTGCATGGCGAAAAAAGAAAGGAAACACATAAAGGACCGTACTAGAAAGGATAAGAGAGGGAAGGGCCTTGAAACGATAGCACTCGAACCCTCCCCATAACAAATTATGGTGGTTTATCCACCTAATAAGATCAGTGCCCTGATGTTACAAGAGCCCCCCTCAATATAATTACGCTACGCCTCTGAGGGCGGCTGCAGTTCAACGTACTTACAGGAGTACTGTATGATGCTTACATTTTTAATATTTGTTGTATTCATGATCACAAGTATGTACACAATTCGATTTTCGAGATAATTTTACATCATAAACCGAAATGTGCGTGAGTATATAACCTCATTTATATCATTACATGCAGCTTCAAGGAAAAGATGCGAAAACAAATTAATCTATTTATAAAGTTCGAGTCGTGCGGAGGCTAATTAGATAATGGTTTCCATGATAAACTGCCCTCCACAATATCATACGCACGCACAGACACATACTGGTGTGGGCTTGGCAAACGTTATTTAAATTTATCAAATTAAACGAGCCTGACTTTGAATGTTAATTGTCCAAGGCATAATGACCAATGATAGCAAGGGACAATTCTTCTTTTCCGTTAATGTAAAAATCGTTTTGATTAAGAAGTAATATCTAACATTCGATAAAAATGTTCGAAATTACACGACACCTAATATAACCAGTTTCCAATGGTGTATCAAGTTTTCTTTCCTCTTGTTTTCAAACATCACCTAGAATACTACACTGTATCAGGTTGAAGGTACATTTAGGGTTTCGATTCTGCTGGTGTATTGTGCAAGCTCTCGCTGTTGTTTTTGTATCACTATCATTCACAGGTTTGGAGGACGAAATGGCGCGAAAATCGATATGATATTGTTCGAAATCAACTTAAAGGTATTACAAAGTTTTGGTATGGGGTCATGAATTTGGTTCAAATTAACATATTGGAAGCGTATGCGTTCTTACAATATTCATTGATCGTTGTCGCGGTCGAAATCGAGTCTGAAGTTATGAAATTGTAAATAATAAACTTCTTATGCTGTATAGCTCCCTCTCAAGGTCAAGATATTAATTTAGCTATGAAACAATGTTTCTTGACTAAAATCGACCGATTAGCTATTCCCATTTGGAAATTATATATCACAACTACATATTCTGAGATTTTCATGTTCGCAGCTACCATTGTACGGCCATAGGCGCTATTTGAAATTTATCAAAATTTACCGGGAGCACCGGTAAATTTTTATATTCAATTTTTCTCGAAAACAGAAGTGTTTTAGGGGCTAATTTTTTTAGTGCTTATAATACATCCACAGGGCCATCCAAATATATCAAAATTGTAAAGATTCACTATCCACCCAATTTTCAAAATTTCCCAAAACTTTGTATTACCTTTAAGAATGCAGCGGACGAGCTGTATATATCATATAGACCTTGTGTTTTATTATTACACTTTACAGGAAGGGAAATGAGAACATTTGCTTGGAATGATTATCCAAACCCAAAGGCATAATACGTATCAAAACACGAATGGATATCATAATCAATTCATGGTCGTTAGTTTGGTGTTCTAAATGAGGAAAAGATCGAGAAAAGTGCGGGTTATTTGAATGCAGTTGGAAATAGGCACCCCGTCAACACTAACAACTTTTCAAATCATGCGACAATGTTCTTTTTTTATATTTTACATTTCGAGCAACATAACAAGAATATCTTCAGAAATGTATGGTGGTCACTTTGTCACGATGTTTTTTCTATCAAGGAAAGTGGAGGCCATTATGAATACTTTTATAAATAGCCACACTTCAGATGTTTCGTGAAAACAGCTTTTACATTTCCAGAAACAGAACGTGAATACCAAACTTAATCTAGATATTCGTTACTTTGTCAGTGTGTGTATAGCATAAGAAGGGTGCAGAAAAGAATACATAGCCCGTAAATTGACATATTTCCCGTTGCACAGACGTCATCGTGTGAAAATGTAGTTTATTTTTACATTTCTACTTTCAAGCAATAAGCTTGACTATCATAACGAATTCATATGTACTCCATCAATGCACCCCTTCCCCTTTGCACAGTTTTCAACACGCAAAAGATCATGTTTATTTTTACATGTCCACTTTCCAGCATCATCGCTCGAAAATCACAAGAATTATATGGTTGTTTTGATATTCTACAGTTAACAGAACATGCGGTCTTTGTGTATATTTTGAGTCATAAGTCATATTTTGAGACGGTATTCCACTTCAAACATACATATCAAGAATTTAGTGTTTGTTTTTACATTTCACGAGACAATCATGCTCGGTGGGGGAGGCGGTGGGAGATGGGGGGGGGGGGGGCCGGGGGCTTTTGGTACAAGATATTAAACAATTCGATAACGTGCCCTGTCATCGGGTTCTATTTTCGCTGGTGTTTATTCTCCGATTCTTATCATGAGATAATGAGCTTGATCTATTGATACAATAACATTTCGGGGTCAGCTCAAACATGGACCCTACCTGTATAGAGTCTAAAGATCGCGACACATGACTCGGGATATCAAATATGCGGGTATTCATGCGAACACGACATAAAAGAAATTGAAGTACGACCAGCCTGTGTGCTCATAAGGTAGTCTATATCTCATTCTTCAAATCATGCTAATTGATGGGATTCAGAAGACTGATATTTGTATTGTTTTAATATGATGTAGCGGCTGTATCCAGCAGTATAAACCTTATCAAGGTTTATGTTACCATGTATAAGAAAGATGAGGGTATTCGTGTTAATACGACATCAAAAATGGATATAATTATGTTCTCAAGATAGCCGATGACCTCCTTTTCAAATCTATGGATCTGAGAAGTGGTATTTTCAACAAGATCGAACTTTGCAATTGTTGCAATAATATGATGTAACCATAGGCCTTATTAAGTTAGAAGTTAACAAGAATAAGCATGAAATATTCAGTTTTCGAACTTTCTATAAAAAGTACCCTTTTCCAGCCCACTATTTCCCATTTCCGATCGACATGTCTACTAAGTGCCAATCGTCCTCATACAGACAGACGTGACACTCACGGTGACCTCTAAATTTACAAAACGGTGTCAGAGGCCTCACAAGATTTGAACTTCAAGAGGCAGTCTTTACACATGTTCAGTTTTTCCCGACAATTTATCTCGGTAAACCTCATACCTAAACCTCATAACTCAGTCATGAGCTTATTTTGAAATCCAAAAAGAAAGGGGAACAAAAGTCTATTATTTAATTTCCAGGGACATAATATAAAACGAAAGCACACGTAGACAGTGGTAAAGAAAAGTATGCAATCATCATTGCAAAGTGAAAAGTATTAGAAATTTAAAATACTTATAACAGAAATTAGAATTTGTGCGATTCGATTTGCCGAAGGCACTGTACGGGCCTACGCAATCGTTTATTCCAATCAGCTAACTCACGTCATTGAGGTCGTAATGAGGAAAAATGTTTTGTAGACGGGGCTGTAAACAATGGGGTGTTCTTAATGAATGAAATATATCTATTAATTTAAGTTTAATAATCAAATTACACACATACACACCAACGATGCGGTGCAGGTTTAAAATAATCTAAGTTAAAAAGGTGAAGATGTACAATGGGAGAAGTGCGAAACATCATTACCGAGTATTAATTCAGCTGCCGAAAGGATCTTCATCGAATAAGAATGTTTTTACGATTAATGTTGCTTTTGCGCCATCTGATAGATCGCACATACTAATCAGATGGCGGCAATCATCCTTCTCATACACGATGAACAATTCGCTCAAAGATATATATTCATATTTAGACCTCACACACGACTATCTGAGGTCATGGCCCCTTACATTAACCCACTATTGACCCTGCACCTGCTCCTGATACAATACCGCAATATCGTTCAAAATTTATCACGAAAACCGCGCAAATTGGATACTTAAATTAATGTTACACTTAGAACATATTAAATGCACTATTTCACTCACCTTGCACGTTCGAACGATCAAAAGTTGTACGAGGCATTTTGAACTGCTTCCTTCTTCCTCAAATGCAATACTCAGAATGATCTTTTTCTCAGTTATTTCTCAATTGTCCGCCCAAATCCCGGTTTTCCCCCTCTGTGTTGACACTCCAGTACACCAGCACGTGCGTTTCTGTCTACTATCCAACTGTGCTCGGTTTGAATATACACTCTGGCACTTCCCCTTTTCCACCACTTGTACGCGATGTGTAATTACAATGCGCTATTTCGGCGACATCCGTCCTTCTTCTTTTTTTGTGTGTCTCTCTTTTCTCGCCACCACCACTTTACGATATTCTTATCCCGCCTGGATGTGTAACAGAATATGATGATGGCCCTGGTATGCTCCAAAGCGTTCATTGACAAGTATATTAAGTGTGTGTGTGTGTGTGTGTGTGTGATTTGTGTGTATGTAGCCTTGTCCGTGCACCCTGCCTATCGATAGCTTTACACCATGCTGTGTATCGTCTGCTTCGCGAGGGCAACACGGAAGTAAACCGCCGTGGGGGAATATTCCTTTCATTTCCGTATTCTTGAAAATTTATGACGATTTGGTTCCTAATCAGGGTTAAGTTCAAGCAAAGACAAGACGTAGTCTGTCTTTAGAGTCGTATATGTCCTTCATAAAAATGACACTTTTTATGTACATGTGTGTCCCAAAATAGAATGCGCCTAATCACACGTACCTGTTCAGGTTATATATTCAAAGAATCATTATATTACTGAAGTAGTATTCGATATATAAATATGTGTTATCATTACTGATCAAAATTTGAACTAATTTAGTATTGAATGAAATAATAAGCGACATTATGACAGATTAATGATTATTTAAATAGTTAGTTTTTTGTTCATTTGTTTGTTGGTTGGTTTATTCATATTTTGTTTATTTGTTTGTTTATTTTGTCTTGTAAACCGAGTGAGTGACGTAGTGTGGTGAGGGAGCAGGGACACTATGGGGGGGGGGGGGAGGGTATCCTTGATTAAGGGTTGAATAAATGCAATTAACGAGGCAAATAAATTAGAGGAGGGTATTAGAGGGGGTCAAAGCATGTTATTTTTTCGTTTTATCTAACTCTCTCCTTGTCTTTCTCTTTCCTTGTCTCTTTCTGGGCTTTTTTCACCAGTTGAACGAGGTTCTCGCCCCCTCCCCCACATAACTATGTATGGAATATCAAATTGCACTAGAGGTTTATATTACATTGTTAAATAGCTGAGAAGTAATAGAATTTATTATTTTGGCTGCTTGCCATTGTTTGACGATAGGCCTATATCCTAAATATTGTTTTCAACAATCAAAGATTAGTATTTAAAACATGTAAAAGGAGAAACTTAATTGTTGTGTCGTTTGTTGTGAATTGTTTGACAATATATCCACGAAAATTTGTCAATAATCTGAGCTTAGTCATTAAAATGGGGAAACTAAATATTGATTTTTAATGAATATCAACAGTAACTAGTCCTATATCATGAACAATTTCACTATCAGATGACATTATAACTAGAGTAAAGGAAGCAAGGTTTAAAATCTTGTTCCCATGACCTTATTTACCAATTGTTATACTGTTTCGATTTGACATGTGTTTCAAAAAGCTGAAAGGTAAACTTAAAGAAGAAAACTAAAATAAAATTGATAAGCAATAGGTAGCAATCCCATAACATGCATATACCCTTGCCAATAACAGTTAGTGCACTAGTTTTCGAGTTCATTTGATGTTAATCGTTTTAAGAATTGTATTTGAATTATTTACCATTAATACCCCTTTTACACCAAAGAACCAACCTCACACTAAATCTATACCGACCGATTCTTGGCTATTCGTGGTAATGTAATTTTGTGCTCGGTCTGGTCTCGGTTTGGTGTCGATCTTGTTGATGTGACTGAGATATATATACATGGCGTTAGTGCCCTAAACTGTCTCCAGGTAATCGACTAATTCCTGGTTACGGGTAGTAATGTTTGGTCTTTTGTCACTCAGGTGTTCGGCTGTCGGTGTTACTTGGGGGTATTAGCATGATTCGTCGTTTGCCACGTCTCTAGTACTCTCCAACATTCAACATAACTATATATGACAAATTCTAACACGAGCTTTGACGGGCTAGACTGCTTGCGAGTGTGTTTTCCTTCATTTTTTTTTTTTTTTTTATTGATTCCAAACAATACAAATCAACCTTGAAATATAATAGTTTTTTTTTCATCTTGACATGAATTCAAAACATTTTCATTACATAGATTGTTCGATTGATGAAGAAAAAAAGACTTTAAAAAAAAAAGAGAAAAAAAAAAAAAAAAAATGATATGGGGTACGAGATCCCCCCCCCCATCCACACACACACACACACCCGCGCTTTCATTCAACGCTTTACTTGTATTAATTTGGTTATTTTCTAGACTTACAAATAACTTTATTAAAACCTATTGAAAGCCACCATAAAGTCTCCAATAGAGGGCAGTATTTTGCATAGAGTCTCTGAGCCATTTATAAACAGAGTTCTAGTTAGGCACAATAAGGCCTTTAAAAAAAGATGTTGTATTGCCCTTTAGTTGCCAAAACATGGGTCAGTCGGAAACCTTTAAACAAATTTTTTTACTCCCTCTTTTGACTGATATTCCTCAGTTTTGAATGCTTTAATACATTTTTTTTCTAACAAAACGGTTTTTAAAAAAAACTTTAAAAAAGCCAACCGTAGATTTCAAGATTTTGGGGGCAGTCGCAAAAGGCAATACATCAATTTTTTTTAAAGGCCTAATGGGCACGCATAAAAAACAAAAGAATATAGGCCATGTTGTGACCGACCAAAATAAAGTAGCCCAAACTCCGTGTTTAACTGTGAATATATGGTTCTGTAGAGTCTGCATTAAATTTGTTCGGTTATGATCATAATAGGGACGATTTAATATACATGTATTCTTCACGATAATATGCAACGGCGGATTTAAGGGGGGGGGGGGGAACCGAACATACCTCCTTTAAAAAAACAAGTGTAACACCATATAAGAGGGAATAAAAACGTGGCCCCTAAGTGTATTATTGTGTGCCAAATTGTCAAATTGGAGACATAGCGTGTTTTTTTAGCAGATGTTTCTGCATTTATTAATAAATCAAATACAAAACATTCAAATAACAATTATAATATAATTGATTTACATAAAGAGTGACAACTGAAATACACACACATACAAATGCATATATAATTTTTATGTCTAATTGAAAACTTGAAAGTATGGAGGTAAGTCAAAGAACCAAGATAAATGCAGGGAACAGTTACTGTCATAAGCATGAATGCTCATTTTTCCTGATTGAGGTGTCATATGAAAGGGCAGAAACTCAACTTTCTAGAAATGTGATTTTCTCTTTGAAATTCAGATACCGCCCGCCAAACGACTTTTCGGTTTCCTCTCTTCAAATTGATTTTAAATCACTCATACGTGAAATATGCATCATAATGAGTTGCATCAAATGAAAGAGGAGGATCTAAGCTTTCCAAATATGTGTCATTTATTAATTATAAATGTGATTAAGTTACGATAAAACATCGATAATTCTCGGTTTCGTTTTTTCTTGGACGCACTGTACATGCGATTTCTTAATGACTGGGTGTCTTTGTTTCAGATTCTAAACAGAGTCCTGGATTTACATGTAGCTCATGCTGCAATGATGATTATAAACCTTTGGGTCAATCAGGAATCCCATGACTTTTAAAACCGATTGCCTGTCTGATTATCAAGCTATGTATGACTGGAATTGGAAATGTCAAAAACTGTTTGCAATACAGTTTTAAACAGTTTCGTTATAACACTACTCTATTGAAAAAACTGAGTATGAAAAACCGGTCACTCAAAGATTTTTTTTACTTTTTTGAAGCACTTCATGATCATATTGAAGCGCAATTTTTGTAGGGCTTCAATAATACACCATATCAAAGACACTGATAACACGCATGGCCCTGTATCTCAGATTTATAAAAGCAGAAACTTTGTTAAACAATGCCTTTTATGTAATATGGCTTAGGGGACGTGCTAGGCGCTTTCTCTTTAACAAAAAAAAGAGAACTTTCAAGGATTATGTTGAACCCTATAATTCTATTACAACCTTAGGAAATTAAAAATGCCTCTTTTGACCCTTATATTCTAATGCACTAACGCTCTGTTTTACATTTGTCAACTAGTTACATACATTAAACATGCGTTATGTTATGTACTTGAGGTGTATATGAATACCGTGTATTGAAAAGGATTTACATCAAACATGTATGTAGGAATCACAAATTCCGTAACAAATTATTATCAATATGGTTATCAGTACAGTATTATTATTATTGTTATCATTATTATCATTATCAACATTATAATAATTATTTGGGCGGGAGTTTCTTTTTCTTGAATAATAAGTAACAACAATAAAAGGAAAAGATAAGCCCGGTATAAACCCCTGGGGTAATTGATGTTATGGCAATTGAAAAATATCATTTGATTAATAATATTTTCATATGTATCCCGTTATGAGGAATTGAACATGGTATTAGTGCATTCGAGTATATTCCAAATTCTGATCTCATTATGGATAATCAACGCGAACGCTATCGCTTCTAACTATACGGGTTGGATAATTACAACTCGTGATTGGTCACATACGATGTGCTTGTTGACCAATCATATTCTTTGTTGCGAACAAATAAAACAGAAATTAAGATTGAAGCGCGCGAGTCCCGGGCGCGAGTACTTCTTTGATTTCTTCTTCCAATGTAGTCCAATCCGCATTGACGTTGGTGTTTTGACGTTACTAATCATGTAGTGCCGTCTTTGTAACTATGGCATTAGGGCGTGTCCGTCTTCCACACGTTTCCAAGAAACCATCAGTCTCTCCGCTGGATACTGGAATCCTCTGTAAAGCTTCGAAATGATGAAGACACAAGTTGGATACGTTAGATGTGTCAGAAAAAATACGAGAGCTAACGTGGAATCCCAAAACAGGGAAGAAAAACAAACAGAGATAGACGAGGAATAAGATCGTTACCTCGTATATATTCTCGGAACAATCGCTCACGTTTGTAATGATGATTGTAATGTGATATCTTCTCATGAAATTATTATCGCCGTCCATTTGGGATGTTCATCATGATGAAGACTCATCAGTTATTGTTTTTTCTTCTCGGCTTTTTGTCTGCTCACCCTCACGTCGACGCATATGTATTGGGTAAGATACTTTCATTTTTTTTTTTCTGTACTGAGAGAGATTTGTCTCTAATCATTTGTCTTTCTATAAACATGACAGCAGGCCCTTACAAGGAACAGCTTTATGAGGCGACCCTGCGTGAATACAACCATATTTATTTTATTAAAAAGGGATGTCCATGAATCCTTATCCAGTAAGTTCATATACCATATAATCAACCGTAATTGAATTGAATTGAACAAGATTGATCTTAACTTTATTGTATTTATTCAGGGAAACATGGTCAGTTTAAAACTGCTTTCTACAACAGCCATGACATTGTACAAGGGCCGGCAAGGGCTACATTAGATTGTATATGGCTCTATGTTGGGAAATATGGCTACTACCGATGGGAACATTTTCAAAAAGTCGGGTAGTAATACCGGTGGGCTGCAGGCCCGATTTCATATTTACAACTATACGATCAGAAAGACTTTCGAGAAACAAACTCAATGAAATTTCAATACCCCAAATAAATGCCTCGAAACATCACATTCGGGCTATGTTATATATTATATCATAGTGATGTTTGCACAAAGCTATTGAAATTTGCTTGAAGTTGATTACCTTTTCAGACTCTTTGCTATCGGGTGCTATATGCATTCACCAAATGAATGTAGAAAATGACGGAACTCACAAAGCGATTTTTTTTTTCTTCAATTGTCAATTAAAATGACAAATAATTATTTCTTTCTATATTTACTGAGTAACATATCTTTGTACATTTAACCTCAGGAAATTACTTTTGAGATGTATCAAGGCCTAGGATTAAGGTTATTTTCCGAACAAAGAAGCTTTGTGTATTCACGGGATTTTCAATTTGTAAAACAGTGACTGTGTTATTATGTGTTTCTTTTAAAGCCCCACTGTCCTACTTGTAGCTACTTGCTCCCTCTATATAGAAAACAATGCATAATCGGTGACCATTGGTCCCCCATGAACATCCTTTTCTTATGTTAATTGAGAGCTGAGTTGATGAGATAGCCACCTGTCATTGACCACGCTGTGTGGTCTAATCCCCCTGGCCAAACGAGTACAGCCGACCTTTAAAGGGAACTAACGAAAGGGAAATAAAAAATAAGCCATGTGATCAGTTGATAACCATTAATTCAAATCACTGGATGCAGTGCAAAAATTGAATGCAAAAAGTTATTTCTGAGTTTATTTTAGGCATATCACACTTAAAAAGAGGAATGAACGTTTCGAGCCATTCAATTATTGTGATTAATAGGTTTACCTGAAAAATAAACGTTTCGAGAGTTGCGTTTATTGACCAAATTTTTGGCTAGAATCAGGTTTCTCAAACGCCTTTCAGGCAAATTTAGAAGGTGATAAACGCAAAGCCTTTTTAAAGGTCTTTATATATGGGCATATCTAAAAAGGCAAAAAGGTGTGTTTTGAATGTGACATACAGTTTTGAACCCCAAATACAAATCGGACCACCCAGGTTAAGGGTTCGGAGGCTAGCGCGCGCCATGTGTTGTGTACAAGCATGTGTGTGACAGTGTAGTTGACCTCCGAGAAACTGTCTGCTTCCCGGGTCAAAACAGCTGCGCAGACACAAGGCCTTTATTTGAATCGTGAAGAGACGATAAACGCGACATCCCGCAAATCACTTTCGTATAGTGGGGTTCGATAGTGGGGTATGATAGTGGGGTACGATATGTACATATCTAGTGGCAAGACCCAATAAACGCGCCCGAGGTTTTGTCGCAATGTCAACCAACACAATTTCCTTGGGCTGCAGTATCTTCATGAACGCGACCGCCTAGTGATTTTTCTTTTCAACAAAATTTAAGAAGATAGTTGTTATTTTATGTATAGCAGAAGGGTGCGAACATAATTAAGTCAAAATAGTTTATATTCTAAATGACTGAATAATAGAGAAATAAATTTCAATGTATGTTTCTTAGTGTCTTACCAGTTAAAACGTAAACCGACCAAAGCGCTAACATAATTAATATCCCAGTCACTAAATTCAGTGACGATTCTGCATTTTACGGCCAGCACTCTCCCCATTCCACTGAAGAGCGTTGCAGCTGGTTGCCTTCCCACTTATTAATCTGTCACTGTCTCATAACTGACATGTATCATGTAGATGTAGTCAAAAAATGCAATATTCTTTCTTTTCTCTTTTTTGTGACTTCCAGATGAAGATTCCGGTCTTGAAGAACTCTTTACCATGTGCAAGAACGGCTTTTGTGAAAGTGAAAGCTTTTCATGCACCGACCGTTGCGGTTCGTCGCTGCCCGACTCTCGGAGTTGCCAGTGTGACCACGAGTGCCTTAGTCTCGGCGACTGCTGCCTTGATTACGAACACCTCTGCATCCCTCTAGCGATTCGCCACCACACGAGGAGGGTGGTTTCGTCTTTGCCTGAACCTGATAGTAGTCTGTCGTCCTCTGTGAGTCAGGAGGACGAAGGCAACAGAACTGCGTCATCTGAATTCATCGGGGATAATTTCTTGATCCCGCCGAGTGTCATCGTCGCTAACTATCCAGATTTCGACCTGTCTTTAAGGAGATCCCACATGCAGTTAGGCGATAGGGCCTGTGTTAAGGTAGGAGATTATAAACACTTCCTATTGGTGAAAAAGTGCATGGATTCAGCCTACTCCGGAAGTCAACTGGAGCAGCAGTGCCAGATGGCTACCTCTACCTTGGATTTTTTAGCGTCAGTTCCTGTGGCAGTGACCAATGATACGCACTACCGGAACATCTATTGTGCCTTCTGTAGTGGTATACAATACAAAGACATCTACTTCTGGAAAATAGGCTTCGACTGTGGATCTGACAGGATTCAGACACACTACCAAGGAGATGTGTTAGATACGGTTGGTATCATGATAAAACTCTGTGACTACGATATCTTGCCAAACCTGGCTCCGGGTACACAGATACCTCGATCATGTACCCAGGAGCAGGAATCCGAAGACAGATGCAGGTGCAGTCGCGGATCAGCACAAAACACTTGTCAACAATTAAGGGACACGTACAGCTATCCCGTAATTGTTCATGGAAATTGGTACAAGAATGTCCACTCAGCATTCTGTAACGAAGAATTCAATGGTAGCTCGACCAACATAACGTGCTCCTTTGAAAACTCGATACGAGATAAAACCAGTAGACCATTTTCTCTGCCGATGTTATTCACATTTTCTATCAAAGATGGGGCCCTACTCACGACCACAGCCAATGAATTTGTAATGTCCCCGAATTCGTCGTCTTGTGACGTCAATGAGTGGTTTGATCCATTTCTCAAAGAATGCCGGGCGATTTACTGCCCGAGCAACACATTTGTCATCAATGGGGTCTGTGTGAAAGACCCTAAATCAAGTAATCTTACTTTTGACCAATGCTCAACGAATAGCTCATTCTGGAAACAGAAATACGAAGAAAAATTGCAAGAAACAGACAAGTACCGACAAAGAACATCCTGGCTCAAAATCCGAGCTGTTTCTAATCATGAGTCGGCGCTCAACCTCATAATGGTCACATTTCGCGTTACTCTGAAAAGCGAGAAACTTGATGTCAACATCAAGAATCTAAAGACAGTGTCTTCATCGACTAGAAACTCTACCCTTCATACCCAAAGCATTGTCTTCGAGCTACACCTGACCGACAACACATCAGACTTTACCAATATGCCATCTGCGATTCGACGGGCAGTACGACTTCTGGCTTACGAAAGCGGAATAACAATGTCGGTACTCTCTGTCGAATGGAAAACCTACGAATCGCTGTCCGTTTATACTGATATATGCACCGAGTCTCAAGGAGACGTGTTCCTTCGAGTCCTATGGGCGAAAGACACCACCGACTATTCGGACGGTGAGTACGACGAATTATTGCTAAACGAAGACATGTTCAATGAGTATCAGCCAAAGAAATTGACCATCTTCACGGATAACAACAAAGAGTGGTCGAGATTCAATCTCCATTGTTGCAGTAGCCCGTTGATGTGTCGGCAGATTTCTTTTAATTCCTCGGAGTTTGACTGGGATAATGTACTCAACGGTACTCTTCTACATAAAGCGAGTGGCATAGTCATTCCATCCGATATGTTCTCACTAGATGGGGATGGATTTGTCCGGGTATGTGAGGATATGTTTGATAATCAAAATATCACGAACAAACTCAAAGGCCACATCCTCAACAGTCAGACGTACGTGACGCTTTTTGGTAACGCCATATCCATCATCTCATTACTAGCCACATTAGTCACCATATGTACCTTTCCAGTGCTCCAGAACCTACCTGGCAAAATCATATCTTGCTTGAGCATCTCGCTTCTGCTGGCAAACATCTTCCTGTTGATAAGTTACCCGTCATCTTCCGAATGGCTCTGTTTGTTATTCGGTGTGTCCCTTCACTATATTTGGCTCAGTGTGTTTTTCTGGGCCAACGCTCTGGCCATAGACATGACCCGGACGTTCCGCGTCAACTCCAAAAGGATGGTCTTCAGGATCAAAGGCAACGTCCAATTTATAATCTACTCCTTGTACGCATGGTGTTCCCCCGCCATCATTGTCACGATCGGTGTCCTCATTCATTTCCTGTCGGAGCGAAGGATATATAATACTGTCGATACTTGTTGGCTCATTGCCGGTCAGCCCATTATAACTCTATTTCTCCTACCTTTCACCTTCTTCATGGTTGTCAACACGGCGCTCTTTATCGTGGTTCTGGTTAGTATCAGCAAGACCAAGGATGGAATGGACAATGTAACAGAATCATCCATTAACATCCAGTCAAGAGCAATCGCCTGGCTTGCTATAAAGGTAAGATAAACCAGTTCGTAGTTAGTATATACAGACGATGCCAATTATTCTCAAAGCTTTTGAACATGCTTTTGTGCATTTTAGAAAAAGAACTTACTCCTAAATGATGAATATGCCTCATAAGAATTTTGTTTTCTATTCTGAAAAGACTATTTCCACCTGTGCATCATAGATGCACCGTTGGTGCATAGCCTCACACTGATTACATAAATAACTATCATGAGCACCTATCCAGTTTTCACATCTTTTTTCCAAAGGCTTTTCCAAAAACTAGTTCAACAGATGATGATGTAGCAGTAAACACGGTATAGGCCCTTGTTCATGATTTTAAGCAAACTTGGCAACTATTCTCACGTTTCCTGATCTCATTGTCTATGTAGATGAGAACATAAAATTGAATAGACGCGTAGTTACTCTCGAAACACAGTGTTTCGGCGTTAGGCCTACCAAATCAACACCTTTGGCGATTGACCTGAAGAGTACATTATAGTGAAAATATAGTTATAAGACATATTTTTTTATTTTGTTGTTGCAGCTCTCATTCACGTTGGGAATCACATGGGCCCTTGGTTTGGTCGCTGCTATGGCAGGCAATCAAATCATCTGGTACATTTTCAACGTGGTCAACTCCTTGTCTGGACTAGGTGTCTCACTATCCATTGTTGGAAATCAGAAGGTAGGTGAATCATCATCTCCTCCTCACTTCGTCATCACCAAAATATTCGGCATAGCGCGTTTTTTTCTCATGCAGCTTCAAATCTCTCCATAGTCTGCCCTACAAAGAATATAAGTGTATAAAAACACTTTGAAAAGACCAGGGGGTGTTCCACAAAGACTAAGATCGACTTTAAGTTGGACTTAACTATGGCAGGCATTTCATGCCACTGGTCGCTGTCACCATTGGTCTCTCAATTAGGATATTTAGATTTTCCTTCAATAATGAAATATAAAAAAAGGTAAATTCTGTAGATTTGTGACCACGGCTCGTACGTCCCTTGAGAAACAAATGCCAGGAATGGTAAGAGGAACGAGTGGCATGAACGGCCTGCCATAGTTAAGTCCAAATGCAGGGCTCTCTGGGAGAGCAGGTCCAGAAATGGACTTGAAATGAGACTACCCTGTTGAAATAAAACTATAATAAATAAATAAATAAATAAATAAATAAATGACATTTCGGTTTCATTTGCCTTCATTCTCGCGAACCTCCAGAAACCGATATTGTTGGTCTACTGAGCTGTCGGTCTCTTGGGGGTGTTACCGCTGAAAAGGATAATGAATGAAATAATAAGAATGCTCACTATTCTCGTCTGTATTTTTTTTTTTATACCCAGGTTCTTCGGCTGTGGCAAACGAAGATGAAACGCTGCAGAGGCTCAAACATTGAGGGCGCCACAGAAATGAAAAGTAACAATGTGGACAAAGCAGCGTCTGAGAGAAGAAAAAGTACGCCCATCGACAGTTCTAAACAGATTCTCAACGATAGTGAAATCTAAACGTACAGCAAGCCTGAAACAAAGAATTCAACCACATTCCAGTTTGTACCAAAGTCCTCTTTTATTAATATACTTTAGCCAAGTACTAAATTCAAAATAGAGAAGAACAAAAAAAACAGTGGATCTCCTTCATTTTGGTCTTTGAATTTGAAGTGAATATTCTGAGCTAGAGCAAAGGCAACTGAAAGCTCTCAAATACGTGGTAATTGAACACATAATTGGGCTGCATTCATTTCCGTGGAAAAAAGGTGTTTCGATCAATTAATAATATGTTTCACGACACGGCTAGTCCCGATCTACCACTAACAAAACCATTGCTAACCCAAAATACATTAGATGGCTGTTACACATTTAAAAGTAGGAGCCGTTTGCAAAAAGTGGCGGTTTTATGGATTTGGGGGGAGGGGAGAGAGGGGATCTCAAACCAATGTAGACAATTGATGCAAGAACTCCAGGGGCAACCCTTTGCTCTACCCCCCCTCCCTCCCTAAAACAAAAAAAAAAGTCTTCTAGAATCGCCTCTGTTTACTATAGACCAGCCAACCTGTGTTCTATACGTAGCCTATAAATGTTAATAAATGAAGAAACAAATTAAGACTTTCACAACGAACAAAAGAAAAATCAACATCAGGCAATTTTAGTGGCTTTGTTTATTATTATTAACAACGTGCGAACACATCAATGAAAGCCGAACATGATTTCTGAAGTCAATATGTTTGTACATTAATAGTACCCTTTCGCCGATGATTTGGAGCACATTGCGTTTGTGTTTTGTTCCTTCTCATAACATTCTTTGTCTTCAGAACGTTTTATTTAATTTCTTTGATGTTCAATGTTATACTTTAAACATAATTATCAATATTATTTTGCGATATCTTCAAAATGCACACTTGTATTTGGCTCCAATAGGTATTTCTCATTTCGCACCAATATGTATTTATCACATTGAGATTTGTTATCATACTTTTATGAATTATAGAGTTGAGAGCAATATTACTGAATTGAATTTTAAATGTTTATTGAGAAACAACAAATATCGATGTCACAATCTTATGCTTCTCGAAGTTTAAGTAATGATAGAACACGTCAAATTTTATTTCAAACTATTCTATTTAACTTGGATTTACAAAGATTGATTTGTAAATATATCAGGATATCTTCATTAAATGTTTGATAGTTTGTGATGTAAATTATAATACCAACAAGGAGTACACTAGTAAATCAGTTCGCAAGTTTGTGCATTAGTCAATTAGACAATACATCTAGTATGAATAACTGTGTCTGTGTTAATGTCAGTTGGTTACTAAACGAATAAGCGTTAGTCAGTCACAGGGGCGTACGCAGGGGGGGGGGGGTTTTGGGGGTTCAAACCCCCCCCTTTGGTATTTTAATGTATGTAAACCCCCCTAAAAAAACCTAAAACCCCCCCCTTTGGCTTTTTTTTTTTTTTTTTTTTTTTATTTAAAAAAAAAAAAAAAAAAAAAAAAAAAAAAAAAATCATACCAACGGCTAACCTAAATAAGGTGACCTTACCCCCCCCCCCCCCAACGAAAAAAAATGTCAAATTTTTAAATTTTGAGACCAAAACAAAAAAAAAGTGTCCGCTTACCCCCCCCCCCCCCCCCCCCCCCCCCCCCCCCCCCCCCCCACTGAGAGACTTTTCGGCCGGCTGAGTCGTTGCGATTTTTTTTTGACCTCCAAAAAAAAAAAAAAAGTGTCCGCTTACCCCCCCCCCCCCCCCCCCCCCCCCCCACTGAGCGACTTTTCGGCCGGCTGAGTCGTTGCGATTTTTTTTTGACCTCCAAAAAAAAAAAAAAAAGTGTCCGCTTACCCCCCCCCCCCCCCCCCACTGAGCGACTTTTCGGCCGGCGCGATTTTCAAATTTTCGGGAGCAAAATATTTTAAAACCCCCCCCCTTGAAAAAATCCTGCGTACGCCCCTGGTCAGTCAGTATGTTCATTAGTCAGTATATCTGTCAGTGAGTCGTTAAACGCTTATATTGTGCTTTTATAGATTATAAAAAAGCGTTTGATTTAATTGATAGAAAGTTTTTGTGGTTTAAATTGTTAAAAATAGGTGTAAATGGCAAAGTCCTAAATGTTGTTAAAAGCTTGTACAAATGTGCGAAGTCCTGTATTTCTGTCAACGGCGCAATGTCTGAATTTTTCTCGTGTAACGTAGGAGTTAGGCAAGGTGAAAACCTTTCGCCATTGCTGTTTGCTGTTTATTTAAATGACTTTCAAGAGCATATTGCCAAAATTTATCCTGGCTTGAAAATGTTAAATGAAGAAATACAAAATACCTTACAGGGTGACGAATTAGAGCTTTTTTCAAAGTTGTCTTGTTTATTGTACGCTGATGACACGATCATTTTGGCAGAAAGCCCTGACGAATTACAAGTAGCGCTGAATGCAGTACAAGGATATTGTAATACATGGCACCTAACAGTCAATGCGAGTAAAACTAAAATAATGATTTTTTCCAGAGGGAAAGTTAGGAAGTTACCAAATTTTACGTATGGTCATGCAAAAATAGATGTGGTATATGATTTTGCTTATCTCGCAGTACAGTTTAATTATAATGGTACTTTCAAAAAGGCAATGGCAAAGCAGATATAGTGCAGGCTAGAAAAGCGTTATACAGTATGTTGACTAAAGCGAAGAAATTGCAGTTGTCAGTTGATATTCAATGTCATTTATTTGACCATTTGATTTTGCATGGTAGTCTTATTGTATGGTAGTGAAGTCTGGGGACATGAAGATATAAAGCAGATTGAAGTTTTCCATAGGAAATTCCTCAGAACGTTATTATCTGTAGGTTCATATACTCCAGACTGTATGGTTTATGGAGAAACTGGACGAGGTTTGATTTTGAATCATGTGAAGGGTAGAATGGTTAATTTTTGGTCAAGAATTTTGAGAGGTAAAGATAGCAAATATTCATATGTTCTTTTAAAATTCATTTCTGCCATTCATAAAGATGAACATTTGGAATTTACTTCCTCATGGTTAAAATTTATTGAAGACACATTTAATCAAGCTGGTCTATCCAATATTTGGCTAGGCCAAAATAGTGGATTTGGCTTAAATATTAATTCTTTGCTAAAACTGAGACTAAATGATATTTTTGGTCAGGAATGGAGAGATGCAGTATGGTCAAATCGCATTTGTATAAATTATAGGATATTTAAAGGCAACCATATATTTGAAAGCTATTTACTCACCCTAAATAAAACTGATGCTTTTACTCTCTGTAAGTTTCGGTGCAGATCACATAAATTACCTGTAAACAAAGGTCGGTTTGATGCGAACACACCACATTGTGATATGCAGTGCACACTCTGCCTGTCTACTGATATAGGAGATGAATTTCACTATATTTTTGTTTGTCCGTTTTTTCAAAGAGAGAGATGTTTATATTTATCAAAAAAGTGTTGTAAGTCTAAGCTCCCAAGTGCTATGCACATGGCAGAACTTTTTAATACTAGAAGCACTTCTCAGTTGAAGAATTTAGCGAGATTTACCCGCCTTATTATGTTGAAATTTAATCAAAAAACAGAGAAAGAAGATAGTTCAAGCATTTTAAGAAGTACAATTAGAGCTGAACCTACACGTACTCGTAGCGGTAGGATAGTGAAACAGCCTACTTTGTTTACTATTTAGCTTGTAAATAGACTGCATTATAGTTATCCTTTTATTATTGTCAGTTTGTCACTATCTACATTCATTGTACATGTACATGTACATGTAGATTTCTATACCTAATTTGTGTTTACTAGTTGGTTCATTGTTCATGTTTGTACTTTCATACACTATATACCTATTATCGTTTTTATCTTTGTGTCATTATCTATGTATAATGTATGTGAATTGTATTCATAAGTCACGCATTTTTATTTATACTTTTATGTTTGTTTGTACTCTCATACCCCGAGAGGGGCTCAAAGAGTCAATAAAATTCTATAAAATTCTATGTTTTTAGTCAGCTAGTGAATAAGTATAAAATACTGTTAAATACATGGACATACGATTTGTGTGAGTGTTTCAGTCGCATTAATGTAAGACATATTTTGTAGGATATGGAAAATATAAATTAAAGAATAAGCCCGGAGCTGTTATTCTAAAACACTGACTACATGTATTCATATGCATCTTGCTAAACTTTCTTTGTTGCGTGAACAAGGCTGCATTTTCCCCTTCAAAATAGAATACCGGTAATCATGTTATTTCTTACTAACTTCATTGAGTTATTCACTCGGGTAAATCAATTACCAATCAATCAATCAGCCCCAAAATCAGTCAATCAACAAGTTAATTAACAATCAATCAATGAATCAATCAATCAATAGATCAAGCAATAAATCGATTGGGCAATTAATCAATCAACCAAACAATCAGTCAATCAATCTATTGATCAAGCAACCATGTAAGCAATCAGTCAATCAACAAGTTAGGTAACAATCCATCAATCAGTCAATCAATCAATTCATTGATCAAGCAAACAATCAGTCAATCAATCTATTGATCAAGCAACCATGTAAGCAATCAGTCAATCAACAAGTTAGGTATCAATCAATCAATTCATTGATCAAGCAAACAATCAGTCAATCAATCTATTGATCAAGCAACCATGTAAGCAATCAGTCAACAAGTTAGGTATCAATCAATCAATCAGTCAATTAATCAATTCATTGATCAAGCAAACAATTAATCAACCACTTAAGCAATCAAACAATCAACAACTTAATTCATAACCAATCAATCAATCGATCAGCAAATCAATCAATCAACAAGTTAATGAACAATTATTCAATCAGCCAATCATTCAACTATAATCAAGTAGATCATAAGTTGGTTCAGGGACGTGATAGAGAAGGACTTGAATCAAGCCGTTCTCCTTTGACCCCATGCTCCAAGCCGCCGGAAAGTTATGCGCTAATCTGCAGCTGTTGACCAGGTGGTGAGATAAAAGAGCGCATGAAATTTTAGGATTTAGAATTCCTACATCAGAAAATGGTATCACAGCAACTGTTCGCTGTCCCTTCCAATGATTTCTCATCCATTGTTGAATGTGTAAAGAGTAGAACAAGCGAACACAAACTTGTGTAATTTCATTCTTTTTTAAACTTGAAAAATACAAAAAACACGCGAAAACACGCATTAGCAAACTTAATGTTATTGAAGATTGTAAATCATGGATCAAATAACGGGACATTAAAGCATGCACAAATTAGCGCATCATCCTAAAATATTGAGTTTTTGACAGGATGTAATTTTTCTTTTACCAACTCTGACACACAATTTAAAGGCAGGACGGAGTTCTAAATTTGAACATTTGTTTGATGCACTATTCCCAATAAAATTCCCATATAAAGTTTTTAATTTACACTGTAATTTTGCCGGTAATTTAATATTTTGTAATAAATGTAAAACTAGTGCCTGGCTTCCGAAATTCCCCGCAGTGGAAGCGCGGTTCGGAGCATGGAACTTCAAAGCCAAGTGGAATGTTACACATCCCATTGTTACGCTTTAGAACTCAAGAATGCGTTTGAATAAATTACAAGAGTTTCGCCTCCTGTTCTTTCACCTCCCTGGTTGGTTACTACATAAATCAATTAGTTAAAAAAACGAATGAAGACAATTGAAAGAAATCAATATTGTACTCTACGATCATTAAGTTTAATTCTGACACGCACTTTCAAACATACTAGGGTGGATGCAAATTGTTTACTCACAAAAAATAAATACATTGTTTGCAGATTAAGTGAAATCATCGACGAGTGTATTACGATTCAATTAACACAAACGAGCAAACTAAGGGCACAAAAAGTCATTATGGCTTTAGACTTCTTAGAAATGGGTAATGAACTATTATTAGAATTTTAAGTAACAGATTAATGAGAATGAAATTAAATAGGCTGTCTTTGCAAAGCACATAAGAGATTGGAACAGTATCTCTAAGCGCTTTCAGATATTACTAAAGGTTATATGAGAGCAAATTTGAATAAAATGGTGTATAAGGTGGATAAATGAAGGAAAAACAGTATATTTGAAGGTAAATATATTTTAAGAAAACATAGCACTTTGGTTACTTAACATAGCATGAAGCCAATAAGCACAACAAAATAAATAAATAAATAAATAAAAGGCTCATTTCTTGCGATTCAACAATAAAAGCATGGAATCATTCTTTAGTAAAATGTTCGTGCATACCTGGAAACCCGTATCTTTACTTGTGATTAGCGTCTGTACTATTCACATCTTAGATGTGAATGAAGAAAATCAGCGTAATACATGAAGAATATAAAACTACGTCAAGAAGGAGTATTTCTTTTCTTATATAAAATGTGGTGAATGGTCCTCCATATCCAAACTCATACACACACAAATAAAAAAGAAGAAAACCGAATTCGGAATTACAATAAACCATAGAGATTTATAACTATGTGATTAATACACCATCAATGTACAGGGGAGGGGGGAGGAAGTAGTATTGTATCTCTCAATACTATTCCTCATTTCATGCCTAATTATGTAACATGATACATATATTGTCAATAATAAAAGGAGTATTTGTAATACTTCATTATGGAAACAATTCTGAATTTTCATATATAATTTTGATATTGATATATATATATACTCCATTCATCCAAGATAAATAAAATTAAAAAAACAATATCCCATACTCATTTTACCTGGATAAGACATCCACCTGTTAGAATGTATTTGCTTCTAAACTGAATATACCTTCTTTTAGTTTTCTATTTACAACAATATAATTTTTTTTTGTGTCCACAATTATCTTAGTACTATAGATAAATCACTCCATAATTTATTCACAATCACAAAGATGTATTTACAGAAATAAGTTGAAAGAAAGAAAGTGAAAGTATGAAAAGAATGAATACGGATAGTCATTTTCAACAGATACTGAAATTATTCATCGCTCATAGCTCATCATATTCCAATAAAAACAATACAGAGCGGATACTTCTCAATAACCATAGACAGGTTTGCTTCAGCTTCAGAATCATTGCACATTGTTATGGACAAACAACAGATTTTGATGCAAAAACCGTAACCCAGGTTGAATAGAGAATTCATGTACAATGGCTAAACAAGTTTCTTCTCCATCTTTGCTGCCTCACAGTAAATTCAAGCACACAGTTTTCCTAACAATTATACGCAGCATTTGGCTTCCGATGAGCACAGAAAATTGAAAAAATTCACAAAAACAAGTCGCCAAAAATACATCGCTCTGTATCCTTGACTCGTAATAACAAGCTATGAGCAACCGCACAAAGCAGTGGGCTTAACACCTCACAAGTTACAGGGAGAAAGCAGAATTTCTATTTTTAAACAGAGAAGAAGATTATAAAAGGTTAATTAGGATATAATAAGATATAGTGTTATTAACAAAAGCTGTATCTTATATCATGTATCTTGTATGTCATCTTTTCTCAGTTCACGGGAATAGAAACTACATGTATATTCTGAGAAATGTAATTTCAGAATATTCATTCAAATACACATTACAATATGTTTGAATGATGCATTTATTGTGTTTTAAAATTTTGTCTGAATTTGTCTGACAACTCGACGTCCATTTCATATGAAACAATCAATTTACATAAGTTTATTTATGTAATGGGCTTACAGAATGGCCACAGAAGGAATGAGAGAGAGAGAGAGAGAGAGAAAGAGAGAGAGAGAGAGAGAGAGAGAGGGAGAGAGAGGGAATATTGAAAAGACAGAGAAAAAGAAAAAAGAGAGACAGAAATAGTTCATGTGAGGTGTTTATTCCTAACAGATCAAAAAAAATTGGACGAGAACACAAGTTCACAGATAGATACACAAATAAGATGAACAAATAAAGATGATGGGTGGAGAGTGAGTAAAAGACAGTATGTGAGTATCTGTTGATTGATGTGTGATATAGACAGAGAAAACAAGAAGAGAGAGAGAGAGAGAGAGTGAGAGAGAAAGAGAGAGATAGAGATAAGAAGGAAAGAATAAAACTGATCAGAAAAATTATCCTATACTAATCAAAATATATCTTATTTACAACATATTTTCTCTCTATTTTCTTCACCATTTCATTCCTCGAACACAGAATGATAGTTGGTGACAGTTTGCAGCTACTGGCTGGTGAAAACTAGAAATTAAGTACAATTAAGAAAGCTCAACCAGCTTCTAAAAGCAATGCCTTAAACAAGAATAACTTGTTTTATGTAATTTATGTATTTTACATCTGATAATAATGTATTTCTTTTGTATTATTTCTGATGTTAATATATGTATATATATGTGTATATATATATATATATATGATACATGTATGATAAGTACATGACAAGATAAAGTATAATTTGGTTGTAAAAGATGACAGCAGCAAATGGAATACTGAAGTGTAAACAGCACTTTAGTTGGATACTGTACCTCTCTGCAAGTCATACTAATTTGACCAATATTCGACACACAACCATTGAAATGGTTGACACTTTGTGTCTTGTCACATGTCAATTTGCTTCTAAATGATATATTTATGACAGGAGGCAATCTAAGTAAACCTCTCGACACTAACTTTAATTTAGACCCTTACCAAACCATCTGAAATTTGGTAGCAGAAAAACAAGCTAAAGTATAACGAACGATAGACCACAACTACATTAAGCATTATACCATTGTTTGTATAATTCTACATAAATAAATACTCCTCAACACTGAACTTATACATTGCACATATACTGGTGGCTAAGACAAATGATAAAACAAAACCATAAAATAAAACTTTAGCCTATAGAGGGTACGCATGCAGATGCACCTACATTTTTGAAGCACTAATCGACTTGGTATTCTTTGAAGACTTCATCTAGTGCAGTTGTGCAGAAAATCACTATTTTTAAAACAATCACAGATTTCTCTAGTGCACCTAAGAAACGTAACACAAAAAATGGCACGAGAATGTCGCTTTTGCTTTCCTCCTACGATCCAGAGGAAAAGATCAACTGAACACAGTGTAATTTAAGAACTTCAATCTTTCCAAACCTTTGTGAATTTTGCCTAATTTGTCCATTATTACTTAAAACAAACTTTAACCACACATCTTCAGAATTGATTTTTTGCTTAATTGATTTCCCTGATATCAATGACGCCACCATCTCTCTTGCTAGAATTCCTTAGCCACGACTTGATTGTATGCAGGAGGTCGATCAACAAGGCAAATTTTGCTTTGCAACTCGTCAACTTGAGCGCAGAGTTTGCAGTTGTTGCTACTGCCTTCATACATACAATATGTGGTGTGCCACAACAGGAAATGCTTGACGTAGGGAGCAGTCCTTCAAGATAGCGTGATGCAGTCAAAGGCTTAGAATATGGTTTCTTTCCAGCAAAGTTTAAGAAAATTAAACCCCTCTTCCTCTCAATTCTGTTCTAAATTAAACCTAGAAGGGACTTTATGTCATCATTGTCATAAACAGGAAGGGAATTAGGTTAATGAATACATTCCCTTGATACAAAACATGCCCTTTTTTATCAACAGTCAATGACGAATAAAAGATTATAAACTAAAATGATAATATTCCCAAATTAACCGCGCAATCTACATTCATAATTTTGGATCACCTTGAATTCTTATTGTTATATCTGTAGAAATGGGTTCAAATGAATATGCACCTCATTCCAGTTGATTTCTTGTTCAAATAATTCTAAATCTTGAAATTACAAAATGATGATAGAAACCTGTTAAGATCACTTACGTCTACAAAATAAATCCCCACAGAACCACAGCTGGAGTATACATTTCCTTCAAGTCAGGAGAATTTACCAATCAAAACGTGTGAGGTATATCTTTCCATCTTCATAGGAAATTATAAAAAATCATGAGACCAGATAATTGATAGTGATGTTTGACAATCCAGCTTATTATAGAGCATGGAAAGGGAACAAAATTGCACATAACCCAGTGATCCCACACTGTTATCTAGGAACTTTGGGCAGATACATCTAACTTGCAGTGGCATAGCAACAAATTTGTTAAAAACGTCATGAGTCAAGCGGGGAACCTCACAGCCCCACACATCCCCTCAAAAAAGAAAAGCAAAAAATTAAGAAAAAAAGTGAAATATTATTCATGACATATCTGTAAGGTCGTACAGTACCAACATTTTTTGGCTGAAGACCAAAATGGCATTAGGTCACATCATTAAACACAACATGAATGATGCTCTAACCTGGAAATGGAATGATAAAATTTAGGTGACTCCAAAACAGGAGAAAGTTGCTTAACACCCGAGATCAACCCCCCTCATCGACGTCATCCCACCCTACCCCACCCCATCCCTCCCTGATCCTGTCCCCTAGGTAGGTATGCCACTGCAATGGTGTATCTGGGGTTGGCTCCTCAGCAATGTCTTCATCATTACTGCTTCTCTTCTCCTTCTGCCTCTCCTCCCTGCTTGGGGTAAGCATCCTCCGCAAAGAGGGGGTTCTTCACTTGCATCTCGCCAGTCTGAAAGATGAAAAAGAATTTAGAATTTATTTTTTTATTTTTTTATTTTTTTCGCATATTTATACAGAGTATCATGTTCAGCTACATAATCATTACGAAACATTGTTAAAAACATTAAAATAGGCTGGTTTACAACAGGGCTCAGTTTTAAAAACAACATAAAAATTACAATGAACGATATTATATATAGAAATGACAGGAGAAATGACAGAATGAAGGCCACAAGGAACGAAGGAAGGTAATCCTGACTTCCTGTTATGACGCTGCAACATGCAGATAATTGGTCTGAAAAACACTTGAGATGCATTAGTTTCTCCAAAAAAATGTTGTTATAATGACAGCCAAATTAGCCACATATGCCAACGTCATTTTTTCTTTCTTATTTTGCACCCATATCTTTCACAAAATAAATATACAATGAAAAAAATGAAAGAGCCATGTCGATAAAATATCCTTTCTTTGAGAGCTATATGTTTTATGTGCTCCGTTATCATTTTCATTCTGAAATCATGAACATGTTGTTCTTTTGGAAAAGACTGGAAAAAGAGCTTCCCAGAGAAGAGGATAGTAGAAAAAATCATTGTAAGAAAAGGCGGAAGAAGAGGTCAAAGTTGACAGGATCTTACCGGAGCAAGTCCAGGGCATTCATAGACAGTCAGGTCGCCATCTTCATTCTCTTCTTCTGAATCGTAATCCGAGGCGTCCCGTGCAACATCTCCTTTCTCACGCCTGAATGAGGGAGAGTTCATATGAATAAAACATAAAACATCAGATATGTGGAACAATCCTAGTATTCTAGAACACAAATATTTTTATGTGTAGGGGAATAGTGAAATGAATTACTGTGACCCTTAGGTCTATCCTTGTGGTATAACTGATTGGGATGGGCATGTGTACCATAGCAGTGGGTTCTTAATGTGCAAACATGATGACTTTCCTTTACAAGGGGCCTCCATTTAACATCCTATCCAAGGGATAGAGTGGGGGCATCTAATAATACGACAGTCTCCGGCCTGGGTTACATTTAAACTCAAGAACTTTGGTTTGATGGCACACACTTTACTGAATGTGCCATCTCCTTTATTCTACCAATAACGATATTGCTTCCACCAGAGGAAGCCTATCGTGGCATCAATGTGGCTTTGGTAAGGGCAGAAAAATGAGAGAAACAGGCCAATGAGCAATTGGGGACAATCCAATATGGTATCAACAAAGTTATTAACTTTGAAAATGAGACCCTCTCATTTTGGCAATATCTGAAAAATGACCCCCTTATTTCAATGAGTAAGTGAAAAATAAGTGAACTAGGAATATAGGGATGAAAACAAAAGGTCAAACATGATGCTACAAACAACGATGGAAAAAAAATATATAATTGATGAGGAAAGGGAAAATGTGAAATATCCAATAAATTAGGATGAGCAAGACCAGGGGGGCGTTTTACAAAAGTTGTCATCAGTGAAAAATGACAGTTTTTGTTATAAGCTACTAAAATCCTTGCTTCTGATTGGTTATAAGCAGATTTGTCACTGTTTTTTGTCATTTTTTATTGAAAAAATGCTTTCTGAAACGGTCCCAGAAGCATAATATATTGGCTAAGAATTTATATTATTTTACAGAGTTAATAACCTCCTGGCTCTATGCAGGTGATACACTTTTTATCTTCCTGATCTCATTTTGGCAGATATTTCTTTAATCTCTACAATCTACATTTCCAGTCCCCTTTTTTACCGTTCCTCTCATTATCATAATTTATCACCTTGTGTAAATAGGTTAATAATAATCTTTTAAAGTCCACTCCTAATTTTATTAAGTTAAACTGAAAATGGAAATTCTTTTTGCCCAATTGATCGTGAGCCCGGCAGCCACTGAGCAGCGCCAGATCGATGTTGCTCTATCCCCTATTGTTGAATGCCAAACAAAGTAGCAGCAACTCCCGTCTTTTAACGTATTTTGGTATGACGCGGCCGGGGTTCGAACCCATGACCTCCCGGTTGTGAGTCGGACGCTCTACTGACTGAGCCAACACACCGGTATATGATATATTCTATTATACGTACTTCTCCATGGCGATCATCTGTTGTTTCTGATGTTGGTAGTGATACATCTGGGCACTCTGGGCAAGTTTTCTGTCCCCATTCTAAAAAAAAAAAGAAAGAAAAACAAACTTTAAATGAGCGATTGAAGAAAATGGTAAACAACAGGTATTCCATGGTAACAGAATGTCCAAATAAAATGTTGTTTCTCAACATTCTAAAAGTACTTACAAGAAACATAGGATTACAAAACCAAAAAAGTTTGATGAGGATGAAACAGACATGAGTTGAGCAGGTGTCCATTTAAAGATTTCATCATTCTACCGAGCTGGCATAAGTTTTTAGTTATGATGAATATCTTCTGTTATAAATGACTGGTGCGGAGTGCATTCCTTTCCAATTTGCACAACAAACAATTTCAGAATTAAATGTACATTTCATGAAGTAAACACCTCAGATTAATAAAATAATGCTCCATCCATTCAGGATGGTGGATCGATGCCCCTGATATACTCCTTTCTGTACAATGTAAAAATGTTTTGACACAATTCTTGTACATAAACTTAAGGTCACAAAATATTCACCTTTCTTGGAAAAATTATTTGTCTTTTTATCTTCATGGAGTCTTAATTACATGATTGTAATTGAGTACAATATTCTTCTAATATGTGCATATGTTAAGAGGGAATAAATCAACGCATTAATTCAAACTAAACATATGCTCAGGTTTGGGTAAACTATACAATACAATGGTTGACAAGAGATCTAATTTGCACTGAGTTTTAGTGAAGTGTAATTGTTTACTTAAAAGGCATGGAGTCAATGATGCTCAATTCAATAATGGCAACTTTTTGACTGAAATTTAATGAGTAAAAAAGTTATATAAAGTAAAGGTGATAGTTTGATACTTAAAAAGGGGCAAATCCAGAAGTCTGTAAAAGGGAAGGGGTGCAAAAGATCTGCTGACATGCTCCCCTCACCCCCCCCCCCAAAAAAAAATTCCCCATAGCCAGATTTGTCAGGTGTCTTTTGTGTCTAATTATGCACTGATAGTACGCCTCAAGGTTTTATTGGAGGGAAGGGGTGGGAAGGGGGGGGGGGGGGGTGAAGTTGGTTTTGCCCCCACCTCCTCCATCTGACAGTGTACTTACATTCATGGAAGATGTGACCTGTGCGCCTGGGCCTGTAACGCCATAGGCTGGGTAGTCGGCTTCGTTCTGGGCCTTGGACGTCGTCTGAATTCTAAAAACAGAAAAGGGAGAAAGAGAGAAGGGGAAAAATGGTTATTCCTTGCAAACCACTTTTTTCAATATCTATTTTCATTATGGTTATAATACTCGATATATATTCAATTAGTTATACATTTAAAAGTTTCATATAAGTGCTTGGAAACACACAAAAATAGCGAGATCATCAAGATTAATATACAGTCAAACCTGCTTTAGCGACCACCTGTCTACAAAGACCACAATTTTTGTTTCCCTTGAAAATGGTTTCTCATTGAAACATGTACTAAAGGAACCTGTTTTCAAAGACCACTTTTTGTGTTTCCCTTGGGCGGCGCTATAGACAGGTTTGACTGTATATGTACTTTTACATGTTCATGTAATACAAAGTGATCTAGGAGTAAAAGAAGGTAAAATCAGAACTAAATGATATTCAGATATTAAAACTAAAAAGGTATGATCAAGGTTGTTTTATAAAGAGTGAAAGAGGAGAGAAAGAGAATCAATCAACTAATTTGAAAATATAGATAGAAAAAGAAAACAAAAAGAGAGAATGTGATTCAGAAAACAAAGATCGAGCGATTCTAGCTAAATCATTGAAGAGATCGAGGATGAAAAATGGAATCATGTAGAATAACAAAAAAAGAAAGGAAAAGAAAATGGTTAAGGTCAATCTTCAATCAATAAAGTCACGTACACGGAGGGGAAAATCAATCACATGTAAATCCTTCACAGGGCCAGGGGGGTAAACCGGCCGAGGGCATCAATACCTCATTAGTGAAGGAGAGCTAACGATGCTGGAATGCTCTTCTTCTTGCGGCGCAATAAATTAGTCACGAATTGGTAATTCACCAGGGAACGGTACAGCCTGTGTGATGTGTGGCAATGCTAAAAAAGTCATGTATATTTTTCAGCACCATCTTTGTTTTCCTGGAATCACAGATACAGTAGCTATCTGTAGTGATATATGATACCAACATGTCATCTGTTTGAATCCAGAAGGGCTTTAATGCTTTGTAAAAAGTATGTAAGGTAATGCCCTTCTGAATCTGAACATATATTGTGATATGAATCATGAAATGCAATGTCCCCTGTAGAATCTTGTGAAATTTTGTCATATGGTAGACATAAAAGCAATATTTACAGATGTATAATTATCAAGTCTGCATGGAACATCTGAAGATAAAAATCTTTCATTTGTTGTATCATCTCTCCAAACTATGAAATTGTAGATTTTTGTTCAAGTTTACTTCTGTTAGTTACTCAATCACATATACATTACTGTAGGATTATGGCAATTTCATTTTTTACTTCAAATCCTGGCCAGATATGATTGATTGCAAAACTGTCTATCCAAAGAGGCATACAACATGCCAAGGGAAATATAACATTTCCTCACAAATATGCAAGTACCAAGAAAAATATTTCTCACAACTGTGATAGGAAATACAATGTTCATTTTCACTACCACAACCCACAATCCAATCTAAATTCGCCCTGAAGTGCAGACAACAACCGCAAAAATGGCTATGGCTTTCAGACGATGCACATCTCATGAACATGAATGCACACGTTAGTCACACAACTTGGCAAATTGGATGTGTTCACTGAGAACGTTACACGGTGGATGTGCATCGGTCTCGTTAGAACATTCAGACCGGAGAATGCGCATGTAAATAGGTGCTCTCAAGGGTATGCAACCGTGGAGGTAGATCTTGCTAGATTATACACGTGCAATCTCTAGAATTTCACCAATGGGTCACACCACAGAGGAAGCAATTTCGTTGATCACATGCGAAAACGCCTGATTTTCACAAAACAGACGAAAGGAAAGTCAATTGTTGGGCATTTTGTCTGGTAAAAGTCGGAGAGGTGGAAACTCTATATTTTCACAGTATACTAGTAACAACCTTTCTTATTCTGACTATATAATTTATATGACTTTGTTCACTTTAATGAAGAACAGTTTATAACACTTTGTTTGTCAAGAGCCAGAAGACTGTAAACTCTGTGTTAAAGCCCCACTGCACTACTTATAGCTACTTGCGCCCTCTATAAAGCAAGCAATTCCAAACCGGTGACCGTTGGTCCCCCATGGTCCCCTTTTTCTTATGTTAATTGAGAGCTGATTAGATGAGATAACCACTCGTCAGTGACCATGCAGGGAGGTCTAATCCCCCCTGGTCAAACTAGTGCAGATAGGCTTTAATGTATGTGACTTTAATGCCCTTCTGGCTTCTCACAGACGATGTGACACTTGTGACCTTAGCAAATGTTCTTTGTCATTTATTACGTTGGAATTTGAAGCTTAAAAAACTTATTCATCTTTACAAATTAATTCACATATTGTGTATCATACAAAACAATTTTCAAATCTTTAAAGTATGGAATAAGAATCAATTCACAAAGTCGTTAAAAATGACATATACAAACAGCTTTGAGAATGTCATTTTAGATTAGCATGTACATTTGTAACTTCATGCAGTCGATATAGCTATAACTTGAATTCCAAAGACATGTAGATTTAATAGAATAAACAATGCTATAAGACAAGACACTACATCAGAATTACACTGGACAGATAGAAAGCCCTAGGATTTATTGAAGGGTAGAAGCCTAGAAGGAGAAACAGTTTTTTGTCTTTGATGGATAGGCTTAACCGTGTATGAAGGTAACATGCGCCGGTGAGCAAATACATCACACGGGCATGTGATTGTAATCATACTTGAACTACCATACTCCATGGAGTTGCCTTTATTTGCAATAGATGTAGCATGCAAGCAAGGGGTAATGATATGTGGAAAACTGGGGAGATGGATGGATGGATAGAGCAGGCCTAGATTTTAAAGAGGGGAAGAGAGAGAATGGAAGAGAGTGAGGAGAGAGTGGGATGAAGAGAGAGAGAGAAATAGAGACACAGAAAAGAGTATTAAAAAGAGAATTATAGAAAGAGAGAGGCTTCATTTCAATATTCAATGTTTTACAATCTACCATAGATCGCGTTACTTTAAAGACTGCAAACGAGGGAATGCAGGCCAGAAAGCAAAAAGTTCGCAAATCTGATCTATCCTTCCACTTGCACATTATGATATATGAATCAAGGTTGGACAAATTTAATAGGTTCACAATGATATACTTATAATTTAATGATTAATAAAAATGCAGGAGAGAATGGATGGACATGTATAATGTATAATGTATGGGCAACCTATATTATAAAATTGATATCTCCCCAGTTAACTAGTATATTTTAACAAAACAAGGACTATACTGGCATCTTGAACATGCACAATGTATGGAAGCTAAAATGGCTATTGTGACCACTCCTCTGACCAGTAAATTCTTAAAATTTCAAATCAAGGTATGACCAAAGCCAAACAATAATCATAATGCAGACTGAAAACCAGGACTAAAAGTGAATGGAGGAACATATACATGTACAATGTGTGGTGGCAACGAGATGGTGAATCCGATCCTTCCTTCTCTCGTTCCTCACCGTCTTATACAAGTTAGCGTTGAGGAAGGGAGACCAGGTGGTGAAGTGGCCAGCAGGCATTTTAATTTCCTGCTCAGCGAGCCCTAAACACGCCATAAATAGGATGTGATTTGCATACTTGATGATGAACCTAGCTCTATGCATCTTCTGTGGCCGGGCTCTGAGAGTAGACTGGGTAAATAGCACAGGGCAAGGTCCCTACTTTAATTTAGAGGTGCTACTGACCTTCTTAATTTTTAGTTAGGGGGAAGAGGGAGGGGGGATGTGACATGTAAACAATCCAGAGAATCATGGTGAACAACAAGATGATATAAAGATTTTTTTAAATATGGTGAGGAAAAAAAATCCCTAATAGGAGAAATATAATAGATTGTCAAAATGGGGGCAGAAAACAAACAGAAGGACAGACAAAGTGAGAGAAGAAAAACGAATATGTCTTTTGCATAATCACTTGGCTGGCTAGACGATTAACTATGAAGACCTTGCATCAAGGACCAATTTCTCCACCATTAATTTCAGCACTCGTCAAAATCCTGGATTAAACCCTGGTCCGACAATGTACCTGACCCTATAATCCAAACATTTAAGCTGAGCCAAATTCATCACACTCCCAACCTAGTTTCTTTCACACTAAATAATGGAGCCTGGAGCAAATGTCACTCGCCTAAATGTCAGATCAGATTCACAACATGGCCTGTCTAAAAGGTGATCTAACATAGGATCCATGCAGTGACGACTGCTCCAATTTTGTCAAAGTATAGGGTAAGGGTTAGGGTTAGGTTTAGCGTTGCAATTGAGTTTTAGGTGAGGTTTAGGATGGGGATGAGGATGAGGATTAGGATTAGGATTAGGTCCAGGATTATATCGTAGTTAGGAATTCGGTCAGTGTAGAAAATTACCAGGTAGCAATTGCAGAAGGAGAATGTATGTGTCATACAGCCATCTATAATGCCCACCTTCCATGCATCTTACATTACATACACTTGAGTTTGAGTGATCTATCCTTCATAACGGACACTCGTCTCTCTGATATGGCCTATATGAATTATGCAGTCAACATCCTCCTTGATATGAGATCCCAGGCATGAGATATGAATGCTAAGAGCCTGTTCACACTTGACAAGATTGATATGATCTACCTTTGTGTAAATAAATGTTGAATACAAATCATTGTATAGTGAGAGGGGCGTTACCACTGGATGACAACAATATCATTTATAGAGAAACTTTGAAAAGGTAATTTGACATGGAAGTTGGCCAATCCGCAGTGTGCAGTCACGATAAACCCGCCCATTTATACATTGCGTAAAGAATAACCATCTAGCAAAAGGGGTGTACACATTGGATAACAACACCATATACTGAAAGGTCGTATAGAGAAACTAATTTTGAAGAGGTTAGTTGACACAACAGTCAGCCAACCATCAGTGAGCACCAAGGGCAAACCTATGCATCCAGTTACAACGTTCAGAAAATAATAAGGTATAAGGCCCTCATTCTTTATTGAGTTTGAATTTTTCGTTTGAAGCATTAATGCTCAAACGTGCGTTCACTTTACAATGTTCATTATTCAATGTCTCAGTATGCAACATTCACACAAGAAAAGGTTATTTACTTGTCGTATAGCTGAGAGTTTTTCAACCTTTTTTCAGTCACGGCACCCTTTTTTCAGAAATAAAAGGTTCTGCGTCACCCCAATCCCAAATTCATCACAGAATATTACAAGTGCGTCACTCTGAAACTCGTCAAGTGCCATGTACACACCTATGGAAAGAGATATAAGGATATTTGGGCATCTCTTGTTGACAAAATATGAGGGTATATATGCAGACACTTTGCTGCCTTAAATGACCCCGTTTATACATAATGCGAGCAAGGAAAAAATAACATTTTAAAATCTTTTTGATGCTATTTTTTCATAAATGAACATACTCTAGTGGTTTCCAATATGTTGAGTTTCACGAAATTGATGTTATTCCGAAAATAATCTTTTGACGTACCGGGTACCTAACTAAATTTCTCTTCTGGCACCGCGGTTGAAAAACGCTGGTATGGCTATACAAGTTTCATATAGCCGTAAAATGAAAACGGTAGACTACATGAACAGGGGGTACATAGGGGATGAACACTAAAAGATCAAGTGTATGCCACATGATGGAAAAAGCCCATTACACCAGCGCACGTTCATGACGAACCCCATTCTCTGCATATTAAGAGCCGAGCTTCTAAATGGAGTTGGCAATGCAAATTTGTCTGGGCAATGTATGTGATATAATTCCTACTCTGTGGCAAAATGAGAAAGGAAATGGCTAGATTTGTTCATGAATAGATATGCTGCTCAGGTACCAGAGAGTGGATTTGTCAGATATTGGATGTCAATCGGATCGAGACGAAGAGAGAAGAGAAACAATGGTGGTATTTCCAGGTAATTGTATTCAGTCTGCGCAGATACATTTGGTGCATGTTCTGTGTGATTAATCTGAATTTCTCATACATTCACAAGCCATTAACTTTGACAAATATGATACTGCCATTCAATCATTCATCTTTGAAAAAAGGTAATCCAAAATCAGAAATTCATCAATTAATATTCCATTAATTTAAATAACATATTATTTGAAAATGTGCAATGTTTTTTTTTAAAGGAAATTATCAAAATTGCATGGTTGTCATGTTGTATGTAGAGCAGATCCATCCTACATTAGATAACTGAAACTTTAATTGCATCTTTAGTGCAGAAATATTCAGTTTCAAGTGCTAATTGCTTGGGGATTACGACCATGGCATCAACTAAATAACTGTTAAAAAATACAAGGGTTAAATCCAATGCATAAAATCATTCTTTGGTTCATTGTGAATAATAAATATTCCTTGTATATAGCATTCGTTTTCTGACCTTATATCTGTAGGGACATTAGCAATGCATAAGAATGGCCCAGATATCTACCCCCACAAGAACCCTAAACACCCATATATATCACCCTTCGTCCTCCCATCTCACTCTCTCTCTCTCTTTTATTCTTCCTCTCTCTCTCTCTTCCCCCTCTCTCTCTCTCCCCCCACTCTCTCTCTCTCTCTTCCCCTCTCTCTCTTCCCCCTCTCTCTCTCCCCTCTCTCTCTCTTCTTCTCCTTCTTTTTCTCTCTCTGCTTCATCTCTATCTCTCTCTATTTCAGCAATTAATTCCAACCAAAGCAAATTATCCTAGTTTTCGCAGATGGGAGAAAAAAAATTGTGGCCCTGGGAAGCCTCTTTGTTACCATTTCTTTGAATCTCATAGGTTTCTGTAAGTCATCAAAGATTAACATTTCCAAATTTAGAAATGATCAAAAATCAACATACACATATAAACATGTACAGCCTTTTCTAGCCATCAAAAGGGCTTCATAGCAACAATTCAGATGAGTGTTTTTGTCTTCAAAACATTTTCCTGAACTACCACAGTCATGCTTTACATAATATCGTGCTGCTTTGCTATTCCAATGATCTATTTTTACACTCAGACAGCCATGAAAAATAATAAACAGTATATTTTATGTCAGAACCTCTAAAGAAACAACATATAGCTTCCCACACCTTTACCTTCAACCCTTAGTTTCAACATCGTTTTAGATAAATTGTGTGTTTAAAAAAAGCTCTTTACTTTTTTCTTCCTCAATAGAACAACTCCTCTGTATCCTGTTTACTATTTATGAAGGACACATGTTTGCAAATTAGAATAACATCTCCAAAAGAAATGACATGGCTTCTTTTCCTTTTCAATCACATGTTTTATAGCAACGTGCACTAAACAGATTTATCTTTAATGTCTTAGGCAATCTTTATCTGACTATTAATAATAATAACAATCTTTTAAAAGTCCACTCCAAATTTTATTAAGTTAAACCGAAAATGGAAATTCTTTTTGCCCAATCGATCGTGAGCCCGGCAGCCACTGAGCAGCGCCAGATCGACGTTGCTCTATCCCTTATCGTTGAACGCCAAACAAGGTAGCAGCAACTCCTGTCTTTTAACGTCTTTTGGTATGACGCGGCCGGGGTTTGAACCCACGACCTTAAGCATATAGCATAGCAGCCATATTGAAAAAAATGCATGAATGCTATTCCCATTTAATAGCATGAATGTACTGCTACAATTTGCATCAACCAAACCCTCGAGCAACTGTGGCATTTTCATTAGATGTGTGTCTTGCCAGCGGGTCTCAAACTCCTTGGAAAGAATATTATGAACCAATCCTAAAATAAAGTATTGAAAGAAGTAATATTACACTGTCTTATAAACAGGTGCAATTGACTCTACCGGTAATCGATTACAACTTGATATCAATTGCAACTCTGTACAGAAGAGAATGGAGTTTGTGGGGTATTAGAGCCTAAATCTGGGTCAATTGCAACTATTTGTTGTAAGAGAAGATCTGTGTTTAAATGTATATAGGGAACATTATTTTTGATCAAAATGAATCGATGTGCATGCAAATAGAAAAAACATTGTTTTAATAATCTGTAATAAAAATAGGGAGCATATCTATAGCATTTTGTTTACAATGTTTACTCATTGCAATCCAGTGACATTTAGGTCCTCAAATTGCAAGGATAAAACATATTCAATAAATCCCAAAATCATTTTTGTTTCTAAAATAATGTACGCCATTGAATCAGTTCTAACACAGGATAATGTATATATCCCCTGTCGAGAGCCAGAAGGCGACAATTGCTCTGCTGTCAATCCCTTATTCCAAATTAGTTCCTAACACCAGCCCTAGACCTAAAACTACACCTACGCATATCCCTAACCATAAACATGACACAAATCCCAAACGCAACCTAATCTAAACTAGAAACTTCCAACAAAATAAAGCTTGGAGCAAATGGCGGATCATCATAAACTTGAATTACAGGTATTTCCACAAAGTCAATGTCCTTTCGGCAGACAATATCGGCAGACAACAATATCGGCAGACAATATCAACTAAAATGAGATCAAGGGATTGACAACATAAATGGGATCAATTCTCGCTACCCTAAATAGGTACAAAAATCTCGAAATTCGCGAGACGAGGTAATTTTCACTCTCTCGGGTCGTCACTACAACTTCCGGTATAGAGTCCCATCCCGCTGGCGCTAGCGCCTGTGTTCGCTGTGCAGAGTTTTCACGCACGCTAAAAGACCAAAATTATTCCAGAAAAAGTATTTGGGATAGCCTTTGGCATAACCATCTGGATCAATCTGCTCCTTATCGAAATGTCTCGAACAAAGCCGCAATTTTTTGGTCGCGCCTAGTAATATAGCGCCTGCACAGGAAGCTGTAATGTCGAAAAGCTATCCCATAATGCAATGCGCGTTTTCAGGATTTTCCCCGGATCTCGGCAGAATCGCTATTTGGGGTAGCGAGAATTAAGGGCGCAGAGGGAAAAGGTCACTCCTGGGGGGGGGGGGGGGGGGGGGGTTCACAAAGTCTTTTTTCAATGACAAATGACAAAATACAGTGACAAATCTGCTGATAACCAATCAGAGGGCAAGGATTTCAGAAGCTTATAACAAAGACTGTCATTTGTCACTGATGACAAGTTTTTTGAAACGCCCCTCTGGTATTACGAATCATACATGTACTCTTTAATGTCTGTTTGCACTGGAGCCAAAAGGGTGTTAATCCATGTACCTTAACATACAGTTAAAACCCTTCTGGCTCTGAACTGATGATAGTTACTTTGCTTTAAAGCAACCCCTGAGAGAGAGAAGGGCATTAACTCATTAATTCCAACCAGAGATACTTCCCTTCTGCCTTTGAACATACAATATCAACATACCACATGAGCCATGGAGCAAATACAGGAGCAAATATGGAAAGAGAATTAGATGATATCAGCCTCTACATTGATTCTCGAGGGAGCACTTAAAGATAATTTTGAGGTTTCCAGCATGCCAATAGAAAATTTCCCAAAGATGAAAAAAAAGGGTTCATCACGACTCTTTCAGGCCACTGAGGCAACTTACATTGAATCAGTTTGAAGGTTTGCATAGAAGTATTCTTTGGCATTGCATATGTGTTCTTTCGCGGACTCCTTGGCCGTCGATATGTAGGTTTTGGCCTTCACCAAATAGTCTGAAATGTCATCCATACTTTAAATGAGTGTCTTCGCCGACCCTCGTTACGTTGCAGCAGCGGTGGAGATGGTGCACACTTTGTGATGTCCTACTCTTTGTTTGAGATATCTTTGAAGTGTATCATGCGGACTGTTAGCCATAGTGTAGGGATAATTTCGAATTCCTGTCCAGTGTTCCTTCTGGCTTTTATTAGAGATCCCTTCAAAATTTGGTGCAAAAACATGGGAACATCAAAAAGAAGACCGATTCAAATTTATTGCTTACAAAAATCTTAGTATGATTGCACCATGGCAGTTATTGCTTCAGTTATTTTATTGTGGTTCAAAATATTTCTAAAAATGGGTTCAAATGAGATTAATTTGATATCAAATTGTTCCATTTGATCCCCAAACCTTTGAAGTCACCCAGTGGTTATAATTCCTCCGTTTTTATGACTTTCAGAAAGTAGACGGTCGTTTCCGCGAACGGAATCCTAAAAATCGAGCCGATTGAGATAAATTATCAGAATGTCTACATCTACTGCTGATGGCAAGGTCACATGATTAAAACCAGTAGTAGGAAAGACATTCATCAATTCCGAGAGATGAAAGAGAGCCTTCCGACTGCCAATGGGTTTTTCACCAAGCTCCAATCGATGCGACTCAAATCAATAGCTGACAATACGGCCTTGGCTGTACATCCGGCATCTGTTCTGTGCGCGACTGGTATACCAATGCACAAAGAGCTTCCTGCTGACAATATCTCTGTAGAAATAAGCCTTGTATTTTCTCTGAGCTAGCTATCAGGATATGTTTGCTGCATCCTCAGGTTCCTATAAGATGCTTCTGTTGTGTTTCTTTCGCTCCAAGTGGTCCATTAAAAGGCAATCAGTGCTGCTCCAGTGTTAGACTCACAGGAGGTACTCCTGACTATAAGATGTATTTTCAGTATACTCTCATATATATGTATATATTCCTGATGAGACATATATATTTTCCTCTTAGGTATATCTCCTTAATCAACCAAGGCTACCATCAACCCATCCTAGGCACTAAAAGCCAGGATTTTGGGTGATCTGTACTCCTTGTTTTGACCGAAGCTCCGAACGGAAAATATACGTTTAGCGGAAGCACAATGCATGGTGTGCCGCACTTGGCAGCCCCTCTCAATCAATGCACGGCAAATGTGGGGCTCTCTCTCTCTCCTTCTCATCTTCCATGCCCCTGCCAATGGTTCGCCCTGGATCTGATCGATGCCATTAATAAGGATGACACAAACTCTGTGCGAGGGTGTGGGTGTATGTATGCGTGTGTGTGTGTGTGTGTGTGTGCGAGTGTGTGTGGGCACACACAGTCCTCGTGAGTGGCCCTGCCTGTACTCCTTGCATTAATAATTACGTGCCAGGGACACAAGCATAATCAATAGGTACCATGCCTTTAGTCCAACGTTGGATGGATGAGATGGAGAGTGTGTGTGTGTGTATGTATGTGGGTGTGGGTGAGGGAAGTGTGTTGGTCGCCGTGCAAGCAATTTAGATCGGGTTCATACCATTCAAAACATGCTCTGGGGTAGGCTTCCCGCAACAGAAAGGAGAAACGGGGCGCCTTGTTCACCCGAATCGTGTCAAGTGGTACGACCCAACTGCCAACGGGAAATCCTGCCCTCTTAAGCCAACATCATTTTCACACACTGTCAAAAGCTATCAAAGCAATTACAACTTGATGTGATTGAAATCATTCATCCAAAAGAAGAAAAAAAATAGACAAAAAAAATGAGAAGCTCATAAAAAGCAAAAATGATGGGAGGTGTCGTCTCAAGTATTAAATATGATTAGGTTGCCGTCATACAGCCTATAATAAGATCACAGTCAATAACCAACACTACTAAGTTCATTATTTGAGTTGAAATGATACAGAGAGTTTGAATTACTTCAACTATTCATGGTGCTTCAAATTTAATAGTAATTTCTATAACTTCACCTTAATAGAAAGGAAAATAATATCATATTCCAGAATTTCTATTCATTCTGTATTTATTGATTTTGTTCTATATCCAAACTTATCTTTAACCTTACCTCTATTGACTTTCCATCCCATGGGCATGAAATAACAAAGAATTTAACTGATGTGCATTAACTTGATATCAGAATTTCACTTTTTTTTCTACAAAAAAAGTTGCAAGCATACATGTAGGTCTATCTTATCTATATATCATTACTACTGCAAGTATCATAATTTCAATGGCACATAAAACAAAATGACTTCGCAAAATATCACAATGAAAATGCGACATATTAAACCTCATCAATAATTGCTTTTCCACATAAAGAAAGAGTTAAAAACCAACTGTCATGAATATTTGATCATTCTATACACATGGACGAATTTCACCTTGTATCTGGTATTAAATCATTAGGCTAATGTCACATGCAAACACTGTGGCAAGCGTTGATATTGAATTTCAATATATGAGCCTTCATTGTATACGCCTAATCTCATGCATATTTGATGCTTCTATGCGCCTGTCAATTTATATTCCACCAGCTCAATTAAGAATCACTTAAAACTACTGGTGGTGTTGGGGGTGGTGGAGGGGGGAAGAGCAAGTGAGGGGATGGATGAGAAGGGAAGAAGAGAAAGGAAAAGAAGGTCAGAGAAAGAGAGAGGAGAAAGAGACAGGAGAAAGAGAGAGGAGAAAGAGACAGGAGAAAGAGAGAGGAGAAAGAAAGAGGAGAAAGAGAGAAAGAGAAAGGAGAAAGAGACAAGAAGGGACAGAAATAAATGGGAAGGTGGGCGAGGGAATGACAAAAGTTGATGGAGAGAGAAAGAGACATGTGTAGAGAAAGAAAAAGAGGGAGAAAGAGTCACAAATACGTATGAGAAAGAGATAGAGAGAAAGACACAAACCGGTAGAAACTGAGAGACATTAAGAGGGACACAAAGAGAAATATATTAAGGAGAAAGACAGAAAGACAGACATCAAGTATGAGAAAGAGAGAGAGAGAGAGAGAGAAAGAGAAAGAGAGAGAGAAAGAGAAAGAGAGAGAGAGAGGAGAGAGAGAGAGGGGAGGAGAGAGGGAGAGAGGGAGGAGGGTTGGGAGACTAATAGAGATAAATTGACAAAGCAAGTAGAGAGATAGGGGGATACAGAGAAATGTGGTGGAAAGATAATTAGCTAAAACATGCGCCAATCAATCAATCACAACCAATAAAAGGCATAAAATGGCTGGTTGTTGTCACGTAACTCCTGCACAAGACTAATGAAGCATTGGAAGACGAAGCAGGAAAGGGATTTTCATCCTGCCCCATCTGGTGTGTAATGGTATAATGCCTGCATTAGGCGATACTCCCGGGTAATCTTATTACAGGTAGTGACAACTATAATGCATTATAACACACCGATCCTCCAAAACAACTCTGCTTTATAGACACATTCAATAATAAATACCGTACAGACAAATAAAGCTGACTTTTCTTAGAGAAAGATGATTTAATTTGCTGTTTTGACATCTTGAAAAGATAATGTGCTGCTGTAATAACAGAATTCTTGCGGCCTCAACTACGGTATTTGGCCATAGAGGGCAGCACCAGCCACGGGTTTTATTTGGCAATGGTATTTTTCGTTCCCATACAAATACAATGGGTCAAAAACCAGAATAGAAATAGAAATTATAGTTTCAAACCGATAAACTATAAGTTACAGCTTATGACGGTGCGTATACATGTAGAGCTCCTCAAATCATCAGGGGAGTTTATAAAACCTGAACAATAGTTAAGTAAAATAAGGAATTAGTTTACACTGCTGTACATTTCTATGAAAGCGGGAAGAAACCGTGTCTTATCGTCTCCCTAGTATCGTATCTGCGGATGTGCCAACCTGCGCAGTGTAGGAAGACGATCGCCATCTACTGTTGAACATGGTACTTGCAGTAGGGTCAACTAATAAGCTGCAGGGTAACCCAAACTACATGTCAATTTATCTTTTCTGTTTCAATACTGACTTTTCAAACCTCAAAAATCTCTTGAGATATCTAATTAAAATCATCTTCTTCGATATTCATGATAAACTTTCGGGATTCAAGTACACTGTAGGTAGAAAATATGCTCAAATCGTTATATACATTGTAGCACTCTAATTGCTTTCTTCAATTTTGTAACTATAGAATAAATTTTGTTATCAATCTTTTCATCTATTCCTCTCTGAATTTCTAATATTTATATTGTACTGTTAACTTGAGTACTTGGGATACCCAACACCATTAATGCAGATGATATGCAATACAATATAAGAGCTACTTCTTTTTCAGGTTGTTCATATACGGCTTGCAGGCAAATCCTTGCCCTTATTTTCAGAAACCATATAATATTGTCTTTCTCTCTGGGTAAATTAAATTGGATAGATGGCCTCCGTGTCAATGATAAAATTAGATCAACAATTACATGCTTGTTTCTGGGCAACCGACCAGAGGCTTGTCGGCCTCATTAGGAAACTATACTAATTAAGTGTTGCACGGCTCATTAGTAAACTATACTAATTAAGTGTTGCACGGCTTATTAGTATTTATATTTCGTTGTCCAGTGGTAGATGCCCTTTGCTAATGGGGCTTCTCTTTTGCCATCAGGCGTTGATAAAGAAAAAGAAAATCATGAAAATTAAAATGAATTAAATCAGGGTTCAATTAGCCAAGTATGCTTCTGGAGTAGATTAATTTCTAAGTATTAGATTTTCTTCAATCTTCTTTGGATTGGTGTCTCAAAGCTACATTTAGAGACAAAAGCAATGAGATAGTCATAAAGATGGAGAACAAAAGAATTAAAATTGAAATGGACACGTTCAGAGTAAAACGCTTGAAGCGATACTTAGCTGATGAATTTTTATGTCCTAGCTAGCGTACTGTTTATTGCACAGCGTCATAACATGGGGTGCGTTCAATCGAATTTTCGAAGCTAGAATCACAAACATGAATCACAATTCAAAACGCCGTTACAAAAAGCAAGGTCACTGCGGTTTGCGTTCAAGCGATTTTTCATCAACGCTGATTCTAGCTCATTGCGAGCCAAACCACTGCGCATCACACTGCGCAGTATGGCCCAGGAACTTCGGCGCGCGCTTTCTGGAATTGTTTACGGCCGACTGTCGACTGCTGTTTTGAGCATAGATCGCAATAATAAGACAAAGAATGAGAAGGTGATAGAAGGAAGAAACAAAGAATAACATAAGGAAAGACAGAAAGATAAAGTCGATAGAATGATTAAAACAAAGAATAACATAAGAGAAGGTGAAAGAAGGAAGAATCGAAGAATAACATAAGGAAAGACAGAAAGACAGAAAGAGAGAGAGTGATAGAATGCTTAAAACAAAGAATTACATAAAAGGTGATAGAAGGAAAAAACAAAGCATAACATAAGAATAGAAGGAAGAAACAAAGAATAACAAAAGAGAAGGTAATAGAAGGAAAAAACAAAGAATAACATAAAAATAGAAGGAAGAAACAAAGAATAACATAAGGAAAGACAGAAAGAGAATGTGAAAAAAGGAAGGAACAAAGAATGACATAAGGAAGAACAGAAAGAGAAAGTGATAGAATGATTAAAACAAAGAATAACATAAGAAAAGGTGAAAGAAGGAAGAATCAAAGAATAACATAAGGAAAGATAGAAAGAGAAAGTAACAGAATGATTAAAACAAAGAATAACATAAAAGAAAGTGATATAATTATAAAAACAAAGAATAACATAAGAGAAGATGATAGAAGGAAGAAACAAAGAATAACATAAGGAAAGACAGAAAGAGAAATTGATAGAATGCTTAAAACAAAGAATTACATAAGAAAAGGTGATAGAAGGTAAAAACAAAGAATAACATAAGTATAGAAGGAAGAAACAAAGAATAACATAAGAAAAGACAGAAAGAGCAAATGATAGAATGATAAAAACAAAGAATAACATAAGAAAAGGTGATAGAAGGAAAAAACAAAGAGTAACATAAGAATAGAAGGAAGAAACAAAGAATAACATAAGGAAAGACAGAAAGAGAAAATGATAGAAGGAAAAACAAGGAATAACATAACGGAACAGGCCACGATGGTATAGTGAACGCAAATTGCATGCAAAGCGGGCGCGCGGTTTTTCCCAAACCGGAAGAGGCTTCGTCATACAATCATGATTGAGAACTCCGTCCGTTCAATCGAATTTTAGCGACCGTGATTCTTTTGAATCATGATACAAAACGCATCTTTTTCAGCGTTTCATGTTTGTGTTTTCAAACACGTTTATTTTTACGACCGACGAAAAAATCGCTTGAACGCATTGCGTTTTAAACTAAACGTCTTTAGAAACCGTGATTCTAGGGTGAAAAAGTGTCGATTAAACGCACCCTTGGTCAACTCGCCTAAAGGGCGCAAACCAATACCTAATGCTCATGCACTTCTCAGACAGATGAGTCAATGTGAAAACCAGCAGCACAGTTAGGAGAGCAGCGAGTTATGGTACCATACTGCTGCAGCAGACTTGAGAGGGCACAAGAGGGGATTTGCGGTAGTGCTTCAAGTATAGCATATCTTTAATATCATGGAGAATGTATAGGTGGTGTCACACAGAGGCCAAAAATCCGGATTTTAGTTATCCTCTTAATTGCTGTCTGTCATCAATTATCCCATAAAAAATCGTCTAACGAAGCAAGAAAATTCTCCCTTGAAAGCATTTTTTTAAGGGATTTTTCTGTGTGACAGTATATGGCAGTGGCAGGAACATGTACCACATGAAACATACACAAAGGCATTGTTATTTTACTATCCATTCCAAAATTCAATTAAAAAAATGTCAAGAATCATTGAGAATAAAACAATGAAGAAAACTAAGAGCAAGAATTAAAGGGCGTCAATTCATCTGGTCCTAATTAATGCCCTTTTGTCTCTAAAAAATGATAAACATGTATCAAATATAATGCATAAAGATAAAGAAAGTATATTTAACTGAGCCATACAAAAATTGAAGGAAATGAATGAATGAAATATGGTGGTGACAAAGAAAAACAGAAGCAGGAAAAGTTGTTTTTTTTAATGAAAGGGAAGAGGTAGGAAAGAAAAAAAAAGGGGTGGGGTCTTCTTCATCCACAAAGGAGAGAAATATTAATAATTTGACTGGCATGATTTTGATGGTTTCTCATCATATAGACACCGACAAAAACTATTGGCTTGATATATCTTGATTGCAAAGTCGGTCTTTATGAATATGACACCGAGAGAGCAATATTATAGTGACCTAGATGGAACAAAATTTAATAAATTTTTCTCTCCCTGAATGTTAATAACCTCGCTCTCCTTTCCAACTGTCCACACGGTTTAGATTAATATGACATGTACGCTGTTAACTGCAACTGAATTGCATGAATCAATTTATATAACAAAAAAGAAGAACAAAACCAGTTTCCTTTTCTACAAGAGTTACGTTATATATCCTGCTGTTGTTGAACTTGAACTGAAATTAATGCAAGCAAAAGTGAATTAAACATATAGCGAAAGATATTGCATCACAAATGCATACAAAGACCTGGAAGATTAATTTGAAAGTAGTTGGATAATGACCCATATTTGGTTCTATCATTTCAAAATAATGGGCTGAATACATGAAGGAGCCATTTTATGTACCCTAAATGTACATGTATGTATGTATGTATACAGGATGTTTACAGAAGGACACAATTTCTAGCCTAGACATACCTGCAGAAAAAATGACAACAGAAAGATTGAAATAATTGGTGATTTACATAGACTGAATGATATTTCAACTATAGGGGGGGGGGGGGGGGTTAAAGAGATAAAGAAAATATAAATGTAATGCCCTTGGCAGAACATGTGAGACAGAAAGCCAACAAAAAATCCATCTTCAGTCACCTACCAACCCATTACATTAACTGCCCCTAAATGGCAACTTGGATCGACTTTCATTAGAATGCCAAACACACTATACAAACCACTCTCCTCATATTTGCCAAAGCCAGAGGGTGAAAGTCACTTACAATTGTGTGGATTCCTTGGCCTTCCTCGCTGCAACGTCATCCACCACAAGAGGGCGTTTGTCATCATCAGGATTACAGAAACAACAACTAAGGCAGTGGAATACTGTGCTCATCATATTTCACACACTATGCAGATCATTATAAAATAAAATTTGCTAGAATGAAAGTCATTTTGCCGCTGAATATACTGCGATTTCAATATCTTGACGATTTTAAAACCTTCATGAAAAAACTTTGATCTCTCTTTCTGCCAGTATAGAGCTCTTTTTATTAAAGCTCATTCCTAGTGTAAACGCCATGTAACACAATGTAGTCTGCAGTTTATTTTAGAGTGATACAATTTGGTCATTCAGATCAGCAGATCCTAGAGATTCATTTCCCGAAATGGCTTATCCTCACTTAGAAGAAAAAAGAAGCCTTACAAGCTTAATTAGTCATTAGACACACGGCAACAGCATAATCAGTCAACAATTCCATTAGTAAAAAGCTTTCCTGTACTGTAAAACAAGCAGTCCAATGTGATAGAATCTGTTAGGGTTCAACCTCTGGACTAGATCCTGTGTCCTGTATCAGACTGGTGCAGTGTAGAACTTATCCAAGAAGAAAAGAAAGTATCTCAGTTCAGGAGTTCCTGGAGAAAATTCACACACACTTCAATCAACTTCCCATAGTTTGTTTTGGAATGCACTAGCTGGCCCTAACTATGTAACAACTAGAAACTGTTCTCAAGAGCAACAAAACACTAATGGCACACACAAGAGTAGGTCTATGTTACTCTGCAATCCACTATTATACACCATTGCTGACATCTACAGGTTGATCGCCAAGTTACATACATGTACCTCCATTATAATGACGAGTATTTGCTAAACAAACATTAGATTCATTGACTGGGGTTTAGGGGTGTGTTTGATGAATAGATTACATTTGGCTGGTATGATGGCACCATCAAATGTACTTATCTGTAGATCCTATCTTGTGTTCTCTGTTTTTTTCTATTTTTTAACAATTTTTCTTGGCTGTCATTTGCCTTCCCATCTACCTATCTATCTATCTATCTATCTATCTATCTATCTGTCTGTCTGTCTGTCTGTCTGTCTGTCTGTCTGTCTGTCTGTCTATCTATCTATCTATCTATCCATCTATCCGTCTGTCTGTTTGTATATGTCTCTCTGTGTTATCTATCTCTCTTTCCGTCTCTGTAAGCCCCTCCCACTGTAAACCTCTATCCCACACAGTTTCTTTTCATTCTAGACATATCATATACTTTTCTAACAAACAAAAAAACTGATATATATTCCATTCCTTGCCTTGTCTTTTCTTCTCCCCTTCTTGCATTTTGCTCACTCGCTCACTCACTCACTCATATCATTCCCTTGCTACTAAAATCTAACTCACAAACATAACAGTTAAATGAAAATATCTTCAGAAAGTAAGATACATACAAAGCACTTAGCTAAACGAGTCATCTCACCTAAAAGACCATGTAGAACCCATCACAGCAATAGAGCACTGTAATTTATCTTGCAAGCTTCATAAAAGTTCCTTCAATACTCAACTACGCAATAGTCACCACTGACAGTAAATACAAGTATGCCAACATAAATCACATGCTTGTGTCCTAAACACGTACATCAGATACATTACATATTGTTCTTGAAGAGTATAGTCAGTAAAAGTACAAATTGACCCGGAATTATGGTTTTGCAAATTTGACAGGTAGTAGCATTATTTTTCACGGTAAACACCAATAAACTAAAAACCTGGACAAGATCCAGAGATCCTTGTTTTATGCAATCTAGAGCCACAACGAACAATCGATTGAAAAAAAACCTATCAGTATTTTCTGGCTTGGAGAAAAGGTTTAAAATAAATGCTGGTACACCTGAGAATACTTTAACATGATCGCATGTACATGTATGAAACATTATACTAAAGAGAGAGAGAGAGAGAGAGAAAGAAAGGGGGGGGGGTCAACAAAAGAGATACATGTAAACACAACCAAAGTGTGTACAAATCACAATGTAAGGTATTTCACATTAAAGAAATATAAATGGAAATTAAAATGCATATCAAGCACACAGAATCGAAATTAACGGCTCAAAAGAAGAAAAGGATCAAACAAATTAAAATGATGCAAAAGACGGGAACAAGAAATAAGACGAAAGGAAATATGAGGAATTTTATACTTAAAGAGTGAAATAGAAGTTGAATGTAAAAGGACCATTAGAAAGAAACAAATAAAAGTTGAATGTAAAAGGACCATTAGAAAGAAACAAATAAAAGTTGAATGTAAAAGGACCATTAGAAAGAAACAAATAAAAGTTGAATGTAAAAGGACCATTAGAAAGAAACAAATAAAAGTTGAATGTAAAAGGACCATTAGAAAGAAACAAATAAAAGTTGAATGTAAAAGGACCATTAGAAAGAAACAAATAAAAGTTGAATGTAAAAGGACCATTAGAAAGAAACAAATAAAAGTTGAATGTAAAAGGACCATTAGAAAGAAACAAATAAAAGTTGAATGTAAAAGGACCATTAGAAAGAAACAAATAAAAGTTGAATGTAAAAGGACCATTAGAAAGAAACAAATAAAAGTTGAATGTAAAAGGACCATTAGAAAGAAACAAATAAAAGTTGAATGTAAAAGGACCATTAGAAAGAAACAAATAAAAGTTGAATGTAAAAGGACCATTAGAAAGAAACAAATAAAAGTTGAATGTAAAAGGACCATTAGAAAGAAACAAATAAAAGTTGAATGTAAAAGGACCATTAGAAAGAAACAAATAAAAGTTGAATGTAAAAGGACCATTAGAAAGAAACAAATAAAAGTTGAATGTAAAAGGACCATTAGAAAGAAACAAATAAAAGTTGAATGTAAAAGGACCATTAGAAAGAAACAAATAAAAGTTGAATGTAAAAGGACCATTAGAAAGAAACAAATAAAAGTTGAATATAAAAGGACCATTAGAAAGAAACAAATAAAAATTGAATGTAAAAGGATCATTAGAAAGAAACAAATAAAAGTTCAATTTAAAAGGACCATTAGAAAGAAACAATAGAAATAACAGCATGGTGTATACAAAAATAAAGAAGAATTTCCTAAATCATAATGTGTACAGGATACTGAATGGAAACTCTCTAGGTTTAAATCACAATGACACACATGCAATATTTATACAAAAATCAATCTGTCATTGTTAGTTCTTTAATTTTCTATTTCACTTACTTGTACCAGCAAATAAAAGCAATGGCGACGCCGATGATGGCAACAGCAACACAGCCAACAACAATCACTGCAAAAGAAAAAGTCACAAGGATGGAAAAAAATATTTATGTCTGATCGAATCTAGCCATGCAGCATGATTGGAAATCTTTAATAAAGTATCTGAAATTTAGTTATTTGAATTTGCCATTTTATCTCCCAAAAAGAAAAAAAACATTGTATGTCATAAAACTTTTGTTGTAAAATTTTCCTTTGAATAAAATTGATCTCTCCAAAGGAGAATGAGAGATGAGAGAGCCTTGATCCAAAGCAAATTAATCCAGAGTTTGGCCAACTTGGTGTCAATTTTTTACAACAAAGTTTGCCCAACTCAAATCAGGTTGGCCAAACTCTGTTTTAGATGGCTCTGATCCAAAATTTCAAATGCTGCCCTCTGTTGCTCAAATCTAGGCAATAATATTCAGCAGAAGAAAAACAATTGCCCTATATTCTTCATTAAAATTAAATTATGTGTATATATCATTGTTTACTAATCTGCTATGCACATGTAATAAACACAGATAGTGATAGAAACCAGTCATATGCACAACATTTTGGATTTCCTTTAGATAACCTACATTTAGATAAACAAAATAAGGTTCAAGAAATTTACATACTTGAAGTACTTCTTCATGAAATATAGTAATTATGCTATCATTTGCGTCGACTGTGAATCAAAAGTGCACAAAACTTTCAACATACACTGTAGATGGCCTATACTTATTCATTTCATATCAAAATTCTATTTTATGTATGTTTTTCTTCAGAGGCAACAGCCTTATACACTATTTTATTCCAGATCTCCCACTCGCATTGAAGAAATCTCATGAACACTATTCACATTTCTTGTATACTGCCCTCTTGTGTCCACTTCTACACATGCCTGTACAGGACTTTGCTATGACGTCTGATAAATTTGATCCATCTTATACTACTACCCTTGATACCTACAAATGCCTACCATATGTTACATGATATCAACGGTTATGTCAACATGCTTCAGGTTTTAACAGGAGCATGTTTTCAAATAAAGTGTTTCATCGAGTTTGGGGTAAATGTTGGACTCAAAACATACACCACTAGCTTTAGCTTTAGAGGCTTCATAATTAACTTACATGTATATCACACGTACAATCTACCTCTACCCAGTAGTTGTGTTTCTTATTCAGTAATGTTTTGGGTGTACAGTGTTGCATACTGCACAGTTAACAACGTTTGAAATCTTAAGAATTTGTAATTAAATGATGTATACAAGTCAGTCTATTAAGTCATATTTTGAAATAGAACTACATTCTATGAAAATATATTGATAAATTGGAGGATCCGCGATTCTATTACCCCTCCAGCTTCAGCTTCAGTTAAGTAAATACAGTACATTATGGAAAGCTAACTTGAGTGGCAGCAGAACATATTAAAAATAGTTTGAAAGGTTGACATGGGGGAATCTTCATTCGGTCATTAGTTGACTTTACATATGATTTACCCTTCTTCTATAAAACGGCTGTCTTTGAATATTTGTATTTTTTTTAAATGCCACATTTCTCAGACACAATGATGCTTAAGTATAAAAATTCCCACTATTAACAATTTATATGACCTACAGAATTATCCTTCCTCTGGAGAAGTGACATTGGCACTGTTTATTCATACATGTACCTGTACTAAATTGATAAATTTTTGTAAATCCTACTTTATACCCCAGTCCCACTGACAGACTTACAATAGACCGTATTTTTTAAATATCACCACAAATGGCGAAGGATCCTCCAACTATTGGTCATTTTGGAGTCATTTAGCAGTGAAGGCTGATGGTGTTTAACAGTTGACTTGACTAATTGCCTCATACAGGAATGGACAGCTCCTGTATGACAGCCTATGGTCTGTATTCTAATTCAGTTGAAAAAAGATGTTGTATTGCCCTTTGCGACCGACCCAAAAATCTTGAAATCTACGGTTGGCTTTATGATTTTTTTTTTTTTTTTACCGTTCTTTAGAAAAAAAAATGTATTAAAGCATTCAAAACTGAGAAATATCAGCACAAAGAGGGAGCAAAAATTTAAAAAAAATTAAAATAAAAAAAGATTTCCGACTGACTGGCCCATGTTTTGGCACCTAAAGGGCAATACAACATTTTTTTTTTAAGGCCTTATCAAAAGTAAAAACTTAGACCTCAGACTATCAATTTCCTTTGGTAATCCTGATTTTGAACAAAAGACAAACCCAGCATTTAATCAGTTTAAATTTGAGTTAGTAACTGGAATACATGCAGGCCAAGTAAAAGGGAATAAAAGAATTTGGAAGTTAATGGGATAACTTACGGATGAATTGCCATTCCGCTAACAAGATGACACTGCCATTGTTTTCAGCTTGATGAACCTCAACGTCTGCGTTCGATTCCTGGAGTCCATCACTTCTTGGATAGTTCTCGACACTTTCATTGGGATCTGATAACAAATAATGAAGGAATGATAGAGTAATAATACTAATATAACATCATTATGTTATGCTAGGCAGCCTAGCATAGCCGGGTAATGTTGGAGCGCCTTGAAGACCCTTGCAAGGTCGATACGTGCGCTATATAAGAATCCAATATTATTATTATTATTATTGAATATGTTTATAGCATATATACATCCAAGATGCAAGGTAGAGGTGTTCTAATATGACCCAGCTCCAGCTTGGCTACCAATAACGGTGCTCACAGCATTCAAAGAATTCCTTCCTACTGGTACCTATTTAATACCTGGGTGGAGAGTGGTAAATGTAGATAAATATCTTGCTAAAGGACACTAGTACTGCACTGGGGCTCTATCCCATTACCCCTGCATTTACAATCAAGTGCTAAAACCACTTGATTCCAAAGTATATTGCATAAACTGATTCATGTAATGTGGCATAATTCTTCTTGTCAAATATTACAGCTCAGTTATGCTTAGTAAATAATGTAATTCCACTGTAAGCTTCAGTTCATGCATAGATAGCATGGTCTCACACACAACAGCATACATAACATATCATATACAGCCCCACCCCCATGATTTCTTCTAATTTTCTTAAAGAGCCCCCATTTCTCTCATCCATTAATTTCTCTCATCTCGCTAATCATTAAGCTCAATTTAGCTAAATTCAGTCTGAATGAGAAGGAGGAAGAAAAAAAAATCACTTGAGCCTTTTCACTGATTAGGAGATACCAGCTAAAACAAGACAGAACAAACTCCTGAAGTACAAACATACTAAAGTCTAATCCAAAAATGTGAAGTATTTGTTAGAAAGCTACATGTATGTTAACGAGATCGAGGAAGTATGTTGAGCATATCTCAAGTTCTTATGTTACTCTATCCATCTTTCCTTCTTACTCTTTCTTACAGCACATAGAGACATATTGTGATATGCGCTATATAAGTACGGTATATTATCATTATTATTATTATTATATTCTGTAATGGCTTCCAGAGTCAGGACATAATAACAAATAAAACAAAATTGTTAGTTTTTGTTCCGATTTGCTTTGTTGTTGTTGTTGTTGTTTTTTTTTGGGGGGGGGATATGTTTGTGTATTGGTATTCTATTTCTTTGTACAGTATACACCCCAATAGAGTCACATCCAGGTCTTTCCGGGCTCCGTCAGATTCCAAGAATCGTTCTAAATAGGCCTACCTTCATCAGCTGGAGATTGCCAAATATCCCTCTATTTGAACTATCCTGATCGCAAATTATCCAGTTAATTTGCATCTTCATCATCCCGAAGTTGCAATTACTGTGATATTTGGTCGAGATAATCATTCCAAGATATCTTGGGCTAGTTTGCAAAATATCCCGCTATTTGTCCGGTGTGTCTTCACCAGCCCAAAGACTCGCACTATGCGCGAACGCTGTATTGAAGTATTGAGGTCCAATCTCGAGCTGATGAAGACGCGATTTGTAACTTCGGGATTATTTACTATAATCAGAAATAGCGTGCTATTTGGCAATCTCGAGCTGATGAGGACAGGCCTAATAACGGCATAATGAATGATTGTGTAGAGCGTAAGTACCGATGAGTCATAGCTTATGTGCATGGAAGTGTCATCATGCAACATGGTCTTAAAGAGCACCTTGAAAAGTAAGAGAAAATAACACCTTGGTATGGGGTCATGAATTTGGTTAAAATGAACATATTGGAAGCATAAGCAATTTTTACTATATTCAAGTATTGGCTTGCATGGTGATATAGATATACAGTAGGTTAACGGTTGCACTATATGATAGAAGGGGGGGGGGGACTGGGGAGTCTTGAAAAGGACTGTCGTAATCTTTCTTTCTTGGGTGTTTTATTGTATTATATTGTTTCCAAAATTATGGATACAGGATATAAGACTATGTTGCTATTGTGGATTTTTCTTCTTGCTATTATTACTACTAAATACTACCATTATTCCTTTTGTATTATTATAGTAGGCTTGTAATTTGTAATTTGTTTTGCAAATTTTGTTCTTGTTAATATGTTATTGTTTATCATTGTATTTTGTTTGTTATTGCACTAAGAGACTTCGGGGGTAAGCGCTTTATGAACACCGTTTTTATTATTATCATAATTATTATTATTTTCTTACTTTCTGCAGCACCTCCTTGTCCTGCTGTATCAGAGTTGGCCTGGTTCCCTTCAGCTCCTACATCAGCCTCTCTCTCCTGGTTGGCTCCTGGAGGAGGCTGGCCTGCATCAGCTGGAGGAGACTGGCCGTTACCCGTATCAACTTCTATACCACCCGTACCTGGATGCATGGAGGAAGGAAGGATGAAACAATGGTATCGATCATTAATATGGATGATTAATATGGATTATTATGAATTGTAAAATCATAGAAGACAGCCTTGGGCTCCTGGTTGACTCCTGGAGGAGACTGGCTCTCTACTGGAGAATACTGACAATTAATTTCTATACCACCGGTATCTGGATAAAGAGAGGATGGAATAAATTGGTATTACATGCTTTTAAAAAGAATGTTCTCCCATTCTTTAAGATCTTTGTGAACATAGAAATTGCATTCTATTATTTGCTTGGAAAATTGTGATAATGCTATCATTTTCTGCATTCTACTTCATCCATTCGCCAGAATATTATTCATCAAATCCATAGTCTAGCCAAAAAAAAATCACCCCCAAATTCCCTCATCACTATCAATAATTTACAAGGGTTATATATACACCCATTCAATCCCTCTAACATCAATAGGAATAATAGAAGACTAATCCAAGGTTACATCAATATCTCTGTCTTTCTTTCCTCCTTCTCTTTCTCTCCTCCTTCTGTTTCTCTTTCTCTTCTTCTTCTGTTTTTCTCTTTCTCTCCTCCTTCTTTTTCTTTCTTTCTCTTTCTCTCTGTTCTCTTTCTCTTCTTCTTTATCTCTTTTTTTTCCTTTCCTCCTTTTTCTCTCGTTGTCTCAGTCCTATTCCTCCCCTCCCTTTCTCTCCCCTCGCCGTATGTTGATCTGTCTGCATGTCTCTCTTCCTCTCCCTCCTCCTCCCCCTCTCTATTTCTATCTCTATCTCTCCCTCTCTCTTTCTTACCCCCCCCCCCCCTCCTCCCACCCTCCCCATCCCCCATCCCTTTCCTTCTCTCTGGTTATGATATCTCGACCCAAAATTTCATTACTTCCCATTCTTCCAGCTGTTTTGCACACACAGGAATAATCTGATAAAGCTTACCATGGTCTGATCATATCCAAATCTCTTCCCAGATTGGAAAGATAATCATTTTCCCTCCTTGTAATGGATGAGTCAGGGCATTCATCATCTTTTTATTATATTTCATTTTTCGAGAGTATATCATAAAGGCATTGGATATTGAAAGTCTCATGGCTTAGTGACATTATGGTTCTGAATTTATGAACCTATTATGGGTACTGTTTAACAAGGCAGCAGGGGAAGCTATGAATATAAGGAGTCAAAATAATTGCTGGGGACAGAAATTATCTTCTTTTAGGGGTTATCATGGACATTTTTTTGATGGCATTTTTCAAAGTGCACTTATGAAACAAACAGAACTAACAAGAATAGTTTTCTTCTCAACTGACAATATGAATTATCTAGATGTTTACATGTATGTAGCACTATACATCTCTCACCAATGAAAAGAAACTTATGAATAGTCAAACATAAGAATAAATATATTTTATATGTACTTGTAGACTTATATGATTTCTGTTCTGGTTAAATCTCACTGCATTAAAAAAATTCTACTGAATACAAAATGCATGTCCTTGAAATTGACTTTGTATTCATGAACAAAATTGGGGGTTTCCCTTTCTCTTGCTTTCTCCTACTCTATAATCTGTATTGACTCTAACTGTCAATCACAATTTTCAAATGCTAAATCCACACGAGCAGCTGTTCTCAACAATAATTTTTTTGGGAAAAATGAAGCAATTGGAAGCAATAGAGTACCAAAGCTGTGACGTCATAAAAATCTATTTAATCTAACCATTATAGGAGCCAGAGCAAATAACACTGAGTTCCTATAGGAAATAAGGGTATAATTAAGAACAAAGAGATGGAATCATGAGAATGGAACAGATGTATAGGGCATTCGATAAGATAACAATATCATGGCCATGTGTATACAGTTTGTGTACGCTGAATAAAAAGAATTTAGCTGTACAAACACACCCAAAGATAAAAAGCAAAGTTATGGGATTTCATTCAAGTACAGTGCTTTTAAAATGAATCTGTAGGATTTTGTTTAACTCCTCTTTTATTACTCATTCTTTAATATTATATATGCCATTCATTTTGCTGGTGGGGGGGGGGGGGGGAATGAAAAAAGGATACTAAAAAATTAGAGAGAGAGAGAAGAGACAGTAGTAAGAAGAAGAAAGAAACACTACATGTAAGTATCAGAGAAAAGGACAAAACAAGAAAAAATACAACTCATACCAAAATAAAAAGAATAGGGCTGGGATCTAGAGAGATGACGCTTTGAAATATTATGGCAAGACTACCCAGTTTTAAAGTGTACCCATCATCTTCAAAAATAATTTTCAAAAATAATTGTTTACAGCAAGAAAGCATAAAAATCAACCTCAAAAACGCACAAGGGGTATGAAGAAAATTAAGAAAAACATAAAACTGGCTGACATGGAACCCCAGTCCGTCTTAGGTTCTGAGCAGGCCCTTTTCCATGGAAGCAAGTGCAAGTGCGTCGAGCAGTCTATACTCACAAATCGCTTTTAGGTTCATTGAAAGTATAATTCAAACTTGCAGTATCTCTTTATAGAAGTAGTATTTGAAGCTCAGATTTTGAATGTTATATAGCCACATGCAAACCCTAACATACAGAAGAGTATATATTTCTGTGATTGGTGGTACAGTGTCAACTTTACGAGAACGGGAGGGTTAAATCTCAGACATCCTATGATTGATGTATCCATAATGCATGAGCCTAGGGGACAATACAAATGAGACACAGTACATTAATCATCACTCCCTTCTTTTATGACACCCCTTCTTCTATCCCGTTGAGGTGTTAAACAGAAGATATTTTCCATCAAGAAGGTTTTCAATCTCGTATCCCATCTGGATTATAAATAACTTAGCCCTCCCCCAACACGTTTGATTCTACTTACAAATGACAAATAGGTTTGGGAGAAGCACTGCTTTGAGATTTTGAGTTATTGTTGCCCCTTTTCTGTTTTATTAATCTGAGAATAGCTTTAATACAATTTTCGAATTTCGAAAAATAAAGAGTGATTGTAGTTTTGCATCAGTTCCAGTATCCATATCAATCACAAGCAGAATGTTTAATTTTAATGAATTATAATGGAATGATCATGATCAAAGGCTTGTAAACAATGATCCATCAACTGAGAATACTACAAATAATTGCTACAAAGAGGTTACATTTAACCATAAAACTGTTTAAGGAGGACCAACATTAAAGAAATGTATTTTTCTCTAAATCCTGGTCTTGAGTTCAAGGACAGTATAAAATTATCAGCTTTTATAATATCAATCCTGAACACATAAAAGCTGTATGTTTTACATACCCTCTAACATATTTCTGAACCCTTTACCAATAGAATGCTGGGTGAACATTTTGGAGGGTTAATTTGTCTGCATAGTTCACGAAAAAACATGTAGTTATACATTGTTGTTGTTTTTTTATAGGTGATTGGTCCTGTATGGTCCCCTTTAAAAAAAAATCATTATATCATACAATATAATCATACATATACATTTTTTTTTTAATTGCTCATGGTGGCTAAAAAAAGAATGAAATAAAGCTAGTGACTTACCTCCATCTCTTTTATTTATAACATCCAGAATCTTCTGCACATTTTCTTCATTATTTTTAACCACTGTGTAAAGGAGAGATCAAGAGCAAGAGAGAGGGGGGAGAGAGAGAGAGGGAGAGAGAGGGAGAGAGAGGGAGAGAGAGGGAGAGAGAGGGAGAGAGAGGGGGAGAGAGAAAGATAAAGAAAAAATAGGTTAATCGACATGTCATACGCATTATGATTACAATCGATCTACATGTAAAGATTACAGACTCCATAATTACAATAAATACTTATTGTCTCCACTTTAGCAGACCATAATTGTAATTACCCCAGAGATTTATACAATCACACGTACTGGTACACGTTTCTATTATTTTGTGAATTTCGATACAGAAATCATCTTCTTGTCAAACAGATCATCATCAAAAACAAAGAGGTGCTAGGCAATTGGCCTCAATACACATGCATGAATGTTATGTGAGGAGTCGATTGAATAACACATGTGAAACACATTCATTCCTTGAAAAGAAAGCGCAGAGAAATGCAGAAAATCCCTTGCATCACCATTTTTACTTTCTTGACAATAATAAATGTGGTGACAGTGGTAGTGGTAGTGGTGGTGGTGATTGATGATGGTGGTAATGATGATGATGAATATGATGATGATGATAAATTAAATCATAATATCACATAACATACAGTGTATATCAGTCATGATCCTGTACACTATTAAACATAAATACACATAAATCAAATTATCAACTTCTATCTCAACACCTTTTAACTTTAATTAGCTTAACTTTTAACATATCATATTATCACTATTAAACCTGAGCTTTTTTCATGTGCTTTTTTTTATAACCTTTGCTCATTTTCTATCTATCTCTTTTCTTTACATGAATCTCAGCATCTTCCAATTTTGTCATAATCTTGAATTAAATCAACAGACAATTTTGCAATCTGTAAAATTTAAACATCAGGAAACTGAATAGCTAGAGCCTTTAATCATGGACAGTAACAATGTCACTAGCTTGACAAATATAATGATGAAGGCACCATCGACAATACAAGAAATGTAGTAATGATGTATTCAGCCTATACACAGGTATATTGAAAATTGAAGGACGAAACCATCGTTAATGCAGACATCCTTGTGTAACATGTTTTGTATAATGAGAGTTATCATTATTTAGCAATCTCTGTTTTCTATGTGTAAGGTTAAGTATGATGAAGATGGAGATGCTATGAGAAAAATAGTCACTAGACTGCATAAGAGGGGTTGAAAAATAAGAAGCTGGCTAAATGAAAGAAAAGGGAATGTACAAAGAATCAGCAGCTTATTGATGTAGTTGTGAAGGACATTTCAGAAAATAAAAGAATCTTCCTTTCTAATTGCGCTGGTATCTTTTCTTAGACTTTAATCACTGTAGGTCGGTTCCTTTCACTGTCTCCACCCACAATCATACAGACATGAACATGTATTTCTCTTCTTAACATAAAATGAAGAAGCTGTTATTTGAGAAATCCATCTGTCTCTCTCCCCTCCCACTTTCATTTGATATAAACAATAGAAATAACCATCAATTAAGACTCCCCCTCTCTCTGATTCCTTCTCAATCATTCCTGCAAAAATCTCTTGTCAAGAAATAAGAAATACATTTCAAGAAAAATTATCACCCCCTTCCCCTCGTTACTTTCTTATTAATCCTACTAAAATCCAGTATATTGTTGTTTTTCTTTTCAGGAAAAATTACGTTGAAGAAATTATCAAGAACCACCACCTTCTCCGGTTACCTTTTCTCAAGAAAAGTAGACTGCAGGAATAAAATTCACCTCCCTTTCCCCAGTTCTTTTCATTATTCCTGTGAAAATTCATATCCTATTTCTCTATTTAAGATTAACTCATCAGAGAATTCATATTACACACCTTTTTTTCCAGTTCCTTTTTTTTTTAATTCCCATCAGAATTCAGCAGACATTTTTCTTTAGAAGAAATTAAACCTAAGAAGTCCTGGCATAATCAAGACCCCTACCCCCCGCCCCCCCCCCCCCCCCCCCCCCCTCTCACCACACACCTCCCATTTGCTTTCTCCTCGCTTCTTCTATCCGGTCGAGAGTGGGAAGTTAATTCGAAGGACCTGACCTTGTTAGGGGTGATTATGCGCAGCCATTAGGCACGTTTAAAGGTAAAGACCAGTAATGGTCATGCAATTGCATTGTGAAAGAAACGTTGTGGAATCGATCAGAAAAGGTCGATCATCTAGCATCTAGCATCTGCAAGGTTCTGGAATCATCAAAATGATAAGAAATTTGGCTCATTCTTCGTAAAGTTACAAGCACTATACACAGAAAGATGTATATGGGACTACCCTATCTCTCTCACCAGACCATGAGAGAAATAAATTTACCAAATATATGAATTAGTAGGCGGTTTCCCGGCAAATTTTTTATCATCATGTATTAGTCAAAACATATTCTTTCACATGATTGGTAATGAGAGCTTCCATTTCATTTTTTGAAATTGGGGCGTTGCCAATACTGGTCTTTACCTTTAAGATGGTGGGATGGATTAAAGGTCTGGAAGACCTCAACCATAACAAAAACTATATAAACAATAGTCTGTTAAGAGCCAGAAGGGTGTTACATGTATGATTTAACACCCTTCTGTCACAAAACTAATAAGTTGTCCTCTTCACTCAAAGAAGTTTACTACATAGCAAAGAATATTCTATAAATCTGTAAGAAATTGAATCGTAATTCAATAGATTTACACTTCTCATTTGTATTATGATTTTGGGGAATTAATTAACAGTTAATCAGAGAAAATGAATAATAAAATATATTTGTTAGCATACCAGTAGTAATCTTAAACATGTATCAATATTTGATATACGTGTAGATGTATGTGTATAATACTATACACAATACAGCCACTTTTGTGTTCACAAAAAAGAAAAAAATCCGCGGAGAATGCTATACCTTTAACATATTAATGTATTGTAAGCATTCCAAGGTTAAAAATTGAATACAGTCTATGACAGCAACTGTCGAAAAATTGAGGCATTATGCTCAATATTACTGGCATAACACCAAAGGCATAATTTTACACTTTCGATCAGCATGTGAAGATCAATAGGTGAATCACATCACATTATTCAACAAAGCCATGTTTTTGCCAGCGCTAAGCTTCGGGAATCATTGCTTAGTGTTCCAGAAACATATCTGCAGCTCTTTGTCGAAATAAGTAATTAATCTTGCCCTATAACATACATGGATGAATGTTTGTAGAGGTAACAACAGGGAAAGTGGTTGAGTGGATCCATTTTTTATAACATGGGATAAAAGGTATACAAGAGAAGAGAGACAGAGAAACAGAGTTGGGAAAGAGAAAGAGAGAGAGAGAGAGAGAGAGAGAGAGAGAGAGAGAGAGAGAGAGAAACAGAGTTTGGAAAGAGAGAGAGAAAGAAACAGAGTTGAGAAAGAGAGAGAGAGAGAAGAGTGGAGAGAGAGAGAAGAGTGGGGAGAGTGAGGGGTAAGAACTAAGACAGGGGAGATGAGGATAATGACAGGGAGAGGGAGAGAGAGAGAGAGAGAGAGAGAGAGAGAGAGAGAGAGTGTGAGAGAGAAAGGGAGAGAGAGAAAGAAAGAATAGGAGTAAGAAGAAAGAATGCAATAATTGCAAAGAGCAACAGAGACCCTTAGGAGAAAAGAGAGCTGGAGACTTCTAGAGGGAAATGAAAGGAGAGACAAAGAGAAATCAGAAATGGATGAGAATGAGCGTGAGAACATGCATAGAAGTGGAAATTCAGGGTAAAGAGAAAGAAAGAAAAAAAAAAGAAGAGAAAATCTAATGAAAAGATTTTAAGACTGGCCATAGACAATTTAAAGTGGGCACTATTTTTCTCTGAACTTCAACAAGTACATGTAGACAGGAATCTGGAAACCTATCAAAACAGAAATCACTTTGGCATCAGAATGGGCTAGATGAGGTAATGTTCAAGCCTCGTTCAAACATGAACCAGCAAACCCCTGTGCAAAGAGGAAAACAAAACAAAATTGGCTTGGTGAATACTGCATATCTGGAACATTACAGCGAAATAAAATGAAAGAGAATGAGCAGGCCTTTGTTGCCAAATACTACTGTTTAACCCCATGTGTCTTTCTTTTACATGAAATGGTTTTATATAATTTTTCTTTTTCGCTGGGGTAATTTCTTGAAGCGGTTTTCAACATCAAGTGTGAACAGAGCTTTATGCACTTTAAATTCGAGCAATTTATGATTTAGTCTACCAGTGCCTAATGGGTAAAACATGGGTGCCCCCCCCCCTCTCTCTCTCTCTCTCTCTCCCCCTTTCTTTCTCTCTCTCCCCTCCCCCTCTCTCTCTATATCTTCTCTCTCTCTCCCCTCCTCTCTATCTCTCTCTCTCTCTCTACATTCTCTCTTTCTTTTCCCTTTACTTACATGTGCATTCTATATGTCAAAGAATAACCCTAGCACTTTATGTATACTTGCATTGAACTAAAAATACATGATCTAATTCTGATCATTTCAAGTTTTGTCACGACTATAAATAGAGCCATTTGTCAAAAGTAAATTTCCAAATATTGACCACTTGAAATGCAAATAACAATGGTCATGAACTCTATCATAGGTTAATTATTGGTAAACAAAAATGGGCAGTTCTATATGGTACATGAATGCTAAAAGCAAAAATGATATTAACTCTATCTAAATGTATGGGTTAATGCTCCCTTAGCACTATTAATGTATAATATGCAATTTGGAAAAGATTGTATTAAAGGCAACCACATGTATATATACACTGTGTCAGCGCCATGCGCAAACCTTTCATGAATCAAACAATATTGGAAAGGTCTACATATATGCCCATACATTGTAAGTAGCAATTCAAATTATTGATTACATGAACATCTCACAAATGCACCTGTAAAAATTCTTAGACCTGTATCATACAGAATGGTTTTCCAAAAAGAAAAGAAAAAAATTGCAAACCTGTACATGTACATCATCATCATTCACATAAAAAAAAAACATACTGTTGTTTAAAAAATCCATGTGTCGACATGTCTTATTTTCAATTAAAGTATAGGCCTACAATCTACATCAGGTGCGAATGAACAGCTGAAGTCAGTTTTTAAACATCTTGTACATGCACCATATAGGTAATGTGTTTTCCTTGATACCTCATCTAGTAAAGTACTCATTTTGACAGTTCCGTAAAAAAACACTGTTGCAAATATTGATTGGAAATACACATATACAGGTCTACAATGTCCATGTCAAATCATACTTTGAATTAAAATATATACAGTGTGTGTTCATATCTTGCAAAATGTTCACCATGTTTGTATACCTCTCTTGGCATTCTATAAAAAGACATGTGGCAAATATTGATTAGATTTACATGCATGTATCCAGGTACTGATAATCTAATACAATATATCCAAGCGCTCTATCAAATTGTATTATCAATCAGCATGTTCAGTAAATCTGGCAACATGCACTGTTTCAATTGAGTCACAAAAATAGCACAGGCTCCCTAAACAGCTACTGATGATCACACAACGTTTGGGAGTAAAAATTCACAGGTTTAGATCAATAACTTGAAAATTGACACCTGAACCAACAGCCCGTACGAACATCACCTTACCATAAGTACCAGCGGGTCGTTTTCCCCGCTTCAAATCGGAATGGATGATGCCAATTTGCCGGCTGGTTTGAGGGTGGAATGTAAACAATCTCAGACGAGATTGATAATTTGCAGGACACTGATGAATTATGCGACCGGGCGTTATTTTTTAGGTGTTGATGAATGCATTTCGGAATTGGGGAAATATGCAATTAACCTAAAAATTTATTGTCCATTGTTGGATATAAACATGGACCTTAGTAGGTCCATGATAGCATTGAAGTGCATGACGATCATTATACATTGTAGCATTCTACAATGTAAAAAAAAAAAACAGCTCAACTAAAATGGTTCCAATACGAGCCAAAAATATGATGATGATGTATTTCAAGGGAGTGTTTAATAGCGTGTGGCTATCACAAACTGAAAATTGGATTTAAAAAAACTAGAATGGGACTTGGAATAGGAAACTAGCTTAGCTAAAATGGTTAAAAGTAATAATGCTACCTATATGCATGCTTTTCAAGAGATTGTAAAAGTGTGGTTACCACATCAACAATTTTGGAATTGAAAAAACTAAAATCTGGAATATCTGTGACTACTAACCACTAATAATTATAAAGTACACGTATTTGCTCATATCTTAATACTATGCCAACAATCATGAAAATCAGTATTGATTTTATTATTTACGATATAAATCTACGTATCTACCTATTCTACTTTGCTATTGTTGCACCTCAACATTGCATAACCGAAACTTAAAACACATCGCCAAATTGCTCATACCCCCCCGCCCAAAGGCGCCCTCCGTGACCCTTGCGTCCGAGCGCCGCCAACGTAACCTCTTCCTCTTATCACGAGTTCCCTAGGATACACCTTGGTAAAGGCGCTGGGGATGGAGGGAGGGAAAATAGGTAGATACGTAGATTTATATCGTAAATAATAAAATCAATACTGATTTTCATGATTTACATCAATAAATCAACGTATCCACCTATTCTACTTTGCTAAAGACCAGCACAGATTAATGCCGGGTGGTAAAAACCAAGCAAACTTATCAATTCAAAAGAGAAATAGACGACGAAGCCGCCTTCAGAGAAGCGACCACAAAGGCTCGTTCGCCCGCGGGCACATCTTTGAGGTAAAAAACAGAAAAAGAACTTGGAGACTTCCAAAAAGCTGCTTTACAGATATCTTGAACTGAAACTCCGATGAAACGAGCCCAAGACGTACTGACACTGTGAGTATCATGGGCACGAGGAGCCCTGCCAGGCGTCAAGGCCTCAGGACCCGCAGCCTTGATAGCCAAGACTAACCACCTGGAGATCGTATCCCGAGATGCCGCCGAAAGTGGCTCTCGAGAAACCAGAAAGAGCTGATCCGACTTGCGAAAAGGCTTCGTCTTGTAAAGATACCATTTGAGGGCGCGAAAGGGACACCACAGTCCGTCCCTGAAGACCGAAGAAAAATCCGACAAGGGATGAAGCACCACTTCCACTGAACCCGACGTGTCAGACTGATTCTAAGCAATAAAAGAAGCCTTGGAAATCAAACGAACCCCACGTCCTTCCCAGCGGATATGCCCAGGGGCAGCCGAAAGGGTATGAAGTGAGCTCCTACGCTGACCAGAAGTGATTACCATGAGAAAAACCGTCTTGACCGTAGTAAGCAGAAGCGTCGCAGAAAACAGCGGTTCGAAGGGAGTGCCAAAACCTTGGATAAACTCCACACTGGTGTCAGAGGTCTGAAGAAGGGCCTCTTAAGGAAGAAAGACTTCAAAAGAGCCGCTAGCTGAGGAGCAGAAGAAACCGAAGATAGCAGGCCGATAGCCACAAATCGTTGACAGAGCTCTCCCCTTGTCATACAAAGAGCTCAGAAAGTCAGCAATAGAAGGTAAAGACGCCTCTCTAGGGGCGACGCCCACCTCCTCACACCAAGTGTGAAAAGCATCCAACCAGGAGTTCTAAACCGTCCTGGTCGACTCTCGTCTACTCTGGACTAGAAATTGTACAGCACGTTCGGAGAAACCTGACGAACAAGCCCTCTTCCCGATAACCGCCAAGCGGTCAGACGGAGGATTTCCGGTCGCTGGTGTAGAATACCAGACAGAGGTTGCGACACCAGATCCGGATGACACGGCAACGACCACGGAGCCCCCACCAGGAGGGTCAGGAGGTCCTGAAATCACGACCTCGCCGGCCACCAAGGAGCTATGAGAATCATCATCGCTTGATCTTCCCTGATCTTCCAGAGCACATGGGGAAACAACGCGAACGGGGGAAAGGCGTAAGCCCTCCATCCCTCCACGGGATCGCAAAAGCGTCCAGAGCAAAAGCTCCTGGTTCCCAGACTCTCGAGAATATCGAGGAAAACGATGGTTGAGCGAAGTTGCGAAGAGATCGATGTCGAGAACACCGAACACTCTCCCCAGTTGCCTGAAGACAGTCGGAGGCAGAGTCCACTCTGAGGGAAGGCACTTGCCTCGGGAGAGAAAGTCCGCTAAGACATTCTCTTCGCCCGGGATATGTGATGCAATCGGGAACACCCTCGTCCCCTTGCACCACGCCCAGAGTCGAGAGGCCAACTCGTTCAGAGCCACAGAATGAGTGCCTCCCTGTCTGTTGATGTACGCCATCACCGATACGTTGTCCGTAAGAAACAGAACCGAACAACCCACCAGACGAGCACGGAAGTGACGAAGCGAAGCAAACACTCCCATGAGTTCCAACACATTGATGTGGAGCAGAAAGTCCAGATGACTCCAGTCTCCTGAAATCATTGACCCCTGGCAATGACCTCCCCAAACCAACAGCGACGCGTCCGTGGTGACGGTCACAGAAGGGAGAGGAACTCGGCAGCGTTTGCCCTGAAGGAAGAAGGAACGACGAAGCCAAGGACCTAGAAGACCCTTGACTCCGGACAACAGGGAGATCCACGACAATAAAAGAACTCACGCTCGGTTGATAAAACTCCAACAGAAAGAGTTGGAAGGGACTCATCAAAAGTCGACAATCTGGAAGCATGCCGACTAGACTGGAGAGAAACCCTAGCCACTGAAGCCAACACTCGGCTTTCACCCGACGTGCACATCTCAGAGACCGAGCAGTCCTGACTATCGTCTCGACCCTGTCGAGCCTGGGACGAGCCAGCTGATGACGAATGTCCAGCTGAGCACCTAGGTAAGACGGCGTGCGAGCCGGAACGAATTCTGATTTCTCCCAAAATATGAGAAATCCGAGATCTTGAGTCGTGCTGATCAGAATCTGCATATGATCCAACAGCATGACTGACGCCACGACTCTCGTGAAAATCCGAGGAGCAGGGCGCAAACCGAACAGGAGCGCTCTGTAACGGTAGAATTTGCCCAGGAAGGCAAAAACCCCACAAGATCCCGCGACCGCGGATATATCGGCACATGAAAATAAGCGTCGCGAAGATCCAAAGAAACCGCGACGTCTGCGGGATTCAATGAAGAAAGGATGGTTGCCAGATGATCCATTCGGAAATGAACCTTTCCCAAATGAAGGTTAAACCGCTTCATGTTGAGAATCATTCTTAAAGAACCCGAGCACTTGGGAATCACGAACACCGGCGACAAACAAAGACATGGGTGATCGTCTACTTCCTCTATTGCCCCCTTCTCTAACAGAGACACGAAATCGGAGGAAAAGTGACTCTGAAAAAGAGGGGACATGATCGGAGAGCGGCTCCGGAGGACGCCATTCGGAAGAGGTTCCACAAAATCTATGAAGAACCCTTCTCGTACCACCGACAGAACAAATGCGTCGCTGGTGATCTTCTCCCACGCCGGGAGAAATCTCTGGAGCCGCCCGCCGACCTAAGACCCAAGCACTCGGGGGAAGCCATCACTAGAAAATGACTTCCCACCCCACGAAAGGGAGTCCGGGAAGATAGAAGAATCACGGTAAGAAGAAACTCGAGACGAAGGACGACCACGATCCTGGTATTCCTCCTCGGCCGGGTACCAGTCCTGAGGGCGGCCCTTAGACTGGCCGACGTTCTTACGAAAAGAACCCGAAATCTTCAAACTTTTCTTACGAGGTCTGGAGGAAGGAACCGGTTCTTGGACATCGCGAAAAGCAACGGACAGGTCTCGAGCCTGCTTCTCACCATCAATCTCGGCTTGCAGTAGAGTAGTGAAACTATCTCCACAAAGGCGGGGGCTGGCCACTGGAATCTGCGGAAGCAGTCCTGGAATTTGATGCGGTCGAATGCCCAAATAAGTGAGCACAGCCTCCCGACGATACTTCTCGATGGAATGCGAAGTCACCGCAAGCCGTGAGAAAAGATCAAACAACAAATTGTCACTTTTATCAAAAGGACCACGAGTCCCAAACTTCTTCCCCAAACGACTGGCCACCGCCACAAGTTTGGGAGAAACCCGTTTAGGACACAAATACAAATCCGCATTCTGAGGAACGAAAGCGTACTTGTCCACCTGCCGCTTAAGAAATCCCGTCGATGACGACAAGTCTTCTGCGGCATTCACAAATTCTTCTTTGTGTAGAACAGGAAGACACAGTCCCTGAAACGCTGAAGAGTCCGATTTAGAAGACAGGAAGCCCCGCCGAAAACTCCGGGACGACACAAGAATCGGGCACATATTTGTGACACAAGGCTAACGAATCCGCGCCAGAGACACAAACGGAAGTAGACGCATCATCCCCCGCAACTGAACCAGACGACTGAGCGATGGAACCAGTGTCCCAACGATCAACCGAGCCCCCCCTATCTTGACCAGATAAACAGGGACGATCCCCGCCTCTCGGAGCGCCCAACGAAGCGTGAGGCGGAGAAGCAAAAAAGAGAGGACCCCGGCTGAATACGACAACTCGAAACCCGCACCGGCGACTGCTCAGGCGAGATCGATGCATCTTCGGAAAACTCCGAAAATAAATCAACCGCGATCGGATCCGAAAGTGAAGTAGGACGAACCGGAGGAGCCGACTCGGGCACCGAAGATCGAAAAGCGACAGCAAAAGCCCGCATCCAATCCGAAAATTCCGGCGGGGGTGGAGGCACCGACGGAGGGAGAGTAGCCACCAAAGGCGGACCCCGAGGAACCGCAAACGGTGCCATAAAATCAGAGCGCGGATTCTTCGAAGGATAAACAAAATCCGAGGAAGAACCGGCCACCGCGTCCCGGGAACCCCGCCTCTTACGAGACGTAGCGGTAACGGAAAAGGCCGAAGAAACGGGACGGTTATCCGATAAAGGTCCGACGGTAGGAGTTCCCCGCAAACCGAATCGGGAAAACGGAACACGCACCGACGGAGAGGCGCGGTTAGTTGAAGCCCCAGGATCCGACTCGGATGCACGGGTATCCGGACCGAAATCCGGAACCGGCAAATCCGACAAAGGGACAGAAGAACCGAACGGAGACCGGTTCAAGTCCGGATCCACAGAAGCAACCCGAATATCCGTCGATGGATTTGTGCACCGACCAAACAAAAGAACCGACGGAACAATTGTTGGCGGTGCAGAACTAAGGCCCGTTCCACCCAGGGTAAGGACCTCTGGGTTTCCGGGAACCGTATTGAGGGGCGACGTATCGCCTTGCTCAACCATTCTCCTGGGCTTCCCTTGCCCGCATAAACGTCCACTGACGTTCGCATCCCCGGGGTTTGCGGTGTCACCACCGCTCCCGAGGGGCGTAACTAACGAAGACTTATAACTGGAATCCTTCGTCTTCGTACCCGTCAATGGATTTGTGCACCGACCAAACAAAAGAACCGACGGAACAATTGTTGGCGGTGCAGAACTAAGGCCCGTTCCACCCAGGATAAGAACCCTGGGTTTCCGGGAACCGTATTGAGGGGCGACGTATCGCCTTGCTCAACCATTCTCCTGGGCTTCCCTTGCCCGCATAAACGTCCACTGACGTTCGCATCCCCGGGGTTTGCGGTGTCACCACCGCTCCCGAGGGGCGTACTTATTAATAGAATCCTTCGTCTTCTTTCTCGCGACAGAACTTGATTTCTTCTTCGCGAAACCTGCTAAGAGAAAATAAGAACTGCGAGACATATTATAACCTGCGGGAAAGAAAATTAAACAAAGGGTACGAGCAATTATCAACAAGAATTAAATAAACTACCAGTGACTAAAACACCCCACCGACTACCCCCGCACGCACCCGAGGCCTCGGAGGAGTGAGGACAGGCAAACACGAAAGCGGAAACGAAACAGTAGTCGGCAAGAAAACGTTCTAGAATACTGATAAATAAATAAATTCACGGAGTGAAACTACTCTCTAACGAACAGGAAATCGTAGAGAATATTATAAAAGGCGAAAATGCGAACCAAAAAGTGACTAAAAGAGGAAAAACTCTTCAACTTTTGGGAGCGATTTTTAGTGTAACTTATCCGTTCGGATGCGAAGAGATAAGAGGAAGAGGTTACGTTGGCGGCGCTCGGACGCAAGGGTCACGGAGGGCGCCTTTGGGCGGGGGGGTATGAGCAATTTGGCGATGTGTTTTAAGTTTCGGTTATGCAATGTTGAGGTGCAACAATAGCAAAGTAGAATAGGTAGATACGTTGATTTATTGATGTAAATCATAATGTCCTATTCTGCATATATTTCATATTCCAGTATTTTATAACAAATATATATGCTTGAAATCATCTGTGCACACTACACATTTTTCCCCTCCTAACTAAACAAGCATTATATATCACATTTTCAATTTCATTTGCTTTCACTTATTTGTAATGCATTTGAATTCATATTGCATGTCATTCCATTTGCATTATGATTACCTCAGCGCTTTCAGCATGCAGCTGCATTTCCCTAAGTAATAACAAAAAACATGGAAGACTCAATGGTCAGGTAGTTATGAAAGGAGACATATGACAGGAAATTTGATTTCTGTCCTTTCAAAGCACATGCATGCAGAATGTTCATAAACTGTATGAAAATAAAGCTGTATGATCTAAAAGCAGCTTGAAAATGCATGTCTCGCTCGAAATGGGAAAGGGTTTTGATGTGTATATACTTATAATACAAATGTTTAAAATGCCTGCCCTTGCTAATATATCTACAATGTATCTCACTGTCTTGAGATGAATCACAATACTGGTAGGCACAATTTGATTTGTAATGGTAGATTAATTTGTTTATAAATCACTGATCCAAATTGCTTCTATAGAGAAAAGCTCATGCAATAATACTGCTTGAAGGATTGTTAATTCACATACAGAGCAATTACTGATATTCAAAATTGGTATTACAACAGTGATTAAAATATCACCGATTTGCATGTGTTTTTACAACAAATGCATTACGGATGCAAGCTGGATAGTTCCAAAAAGAATAATTGTCCCAGTTTATAGCTGGGACAGCCCCCGCTAAGAGATTTGAAGTGTTACATAGACACTTAAGACTCTAGTGACAAGTGAGATTTCTGGGATCATGGTATTTTAAGACGTTTTCATAGGTTTCGACAAGGCATTATGAAGCGTACATTGTGAACACAGCAATGTGAACTCAACTATGGTTAATCACTCAGATTTATAGTCTTTAGGTTTCAGGGAATCAACCTCATCTCCCCATTTCCAAAAGGAAATGAAGGAATTATTAAGACTAGTCAGGGAAGCAGACAAGAAGAAAACAAGAATAAAGCTTTTCGAACGAAAAGACAAACCCCCATCAAACGCCATGGAATAAAATCCCACAAACTATGTGTTCGACCAGAGGGGACCCTAAACTTACAAGCCCTGCTTTTACCAGTGTCTTCTCATCTTTCTTTTAGTTCACTTTTTTTTTTCATTACCATAATGTTTTTTGGATTGTAAATGTGTAATGATCTAATGTTATGCTCTTTGTGACATTTGAATGAAATACGAATAACTATTTTATTTTATCTTATACAGAATCTCTAATGTGAATGCATCTATGGTCTGTCACTCTGTGGTCTTGACATTTCAGAGAATTGGATTGAAATGACCTATTCCCAGAGGGGATGAGGTGAGGGGAGATGCGCTTGCAGGAGGAGAGCGCTGCATCAAGGGAAACAAGAAGGGAAACAAGAATCGCACAGAAAGACAACTACCGGTACTCATCAAACGCTACATAATGCCAATGACTGTGTCTGCATTACAGGATCTGAAATGTGAACACCGCTAAAGATAATCATTCTGTAGGCTTTATGTTTCAGAGAATCGCACTGAAGCAACACGTTCCCAGAGGAAATGAAGGGAGACAGCTTATTGGGGAAGAATTAGAGCTGCATGAAGAGAAATTAGAATAAAAACTTTTGGAAAGAAAAGACAAGTACTTGTCAGACGGCACATAATACCAAAGACAGAATATTCAATTCTGAATCTGGAATATGAACACAGCTAAAGATGATCACTCTGTAGTCTCTATGTTTCAAAGAATCGCACCAAAGTGACCAATTCCCAGAGGAGATGAAGAGCAACTGCTTGGGGGAAGGAGAGCCCCAGAGAAACAAGCATAAATTGTTTGAAAGAAAGGACGGCTACTCATCAAATGACATGGAATGAAATGCCAGGGACTGTAGATCAAACAGCTTTAAGATGCTCAAGTATTCTATTGATTCTCGTCTTCCAAGCTTAGGTTTCTCTCTCCAGTGATTACTGTCCAATCTAGCCCTCAGTCCCAACGATTCCCTATATTACTTCCCACGAACACTTGATACACTCAAATCATTGAAGGTACTATTTAAAAGTTTGGGCTATTGAAAAATCCATCAAAATGTCATTTGTTCGAGGCATATGATCTATCATAAAAACAAAGGCCAAGCGAAGTCTTTTCCCTAAAGAATAGATTTATACATAAAAGCATATTATAATAATACATATTCCTCCTCCTTGATTTTTGCCTTTATTTTCTTTTTTAGCTATTTCCTAGTATGTTTTGTATGCTTGTTTATATTGTTTGACTGTTTGTGAATTGTATTCAGATTGTTGAAAATGAAGTAAACTTAATTTAAGTACATGATCTTTATATTGCTCTCAGTAAAAGATACAAATGAGGTAAATTTCTCTCAGTAAGACACTAAATGTTAATAATGTTGCCTCTAAATTTTCTATGCATATATGTTTGGATAGGCTCAAGATAGATTACGATAAATTCATGCGAATTCCAAACACTTTTATTTTAAAGGAAAATAAGTTCATGTTTCAGTGTACACTTCTAAGAGAAATCCCCCATAAAGAAGAAATGAATCGATAAAACCTTACAAAATAGGTTCTGACATAAGGAAAGGGGAAAAATTTGAGTACATACAATGCGACAAACTCAACCATGGAAAGCAACTAGGTAGTATAAGACGCAAAGGCCATCTCCCACTACTTTGAACGTTGGCATTAAAGTGCATTTAGTTTCCTCATGCGTGGGTATATGGGGTAGGTGAACGTGATTAAAGAGGAAAATTAACATGCTGAAATGTCTTGCCGTAAAGCTTTTATGCACATTGATGGCATTTAGTATTATTTAATGGCAAGGCTCTGAGAAACGCGTTTGTTTCTGCGTAATGGCACAGGGCTAAGAGGAAACCAAGTGCTGCAAGTATATTTCAACGAAAATAACTCTAAAAATAACTTCAAGCTCATGAAATAATCCAATATATACATGTACAGGTATAGGATGTAAAGCCTGTATACTGCTATCATATTTTCCACAAAAATATGAGTTTTATGGCTATTTTTATCAATTTACATATAGGGCTACAGTACAATGTACATGGGTCTACGAGGAAACGTGGCTGTTTGCATTCCAGTAAAATAACAGTTGATATGCACTGTATCTGTTTGAAGAAGAAAAAAAATGTATTGGTGGATCATTCAATTAATGAGAACTGTCTCCAGGTTCAAATTTATAAGTACGTATTTTCATCAAGATTTTCATACCAAGTGTTTAAAAATCACCAAGCTTTCATCCTTTTCAGCAATAAGGGTACAATCCAAAAGTACATTGTACATGTACATGTACCAAAACAGTTTTCAAAGTCTTTACCGTACCTGTGGTTCAATGAGCGATCAGCTAAAGATATTTTTGTAATAGTGCATAAAGAACTAATTTATTAAAATGATCTCATGTTCTAAATAGGGTATTTTACATTCTTTTGTCAACTTGGTTATAATGTCTATTGGCAAAAACAGACATGTTGAAAACAGTAGGAGAAAAAGTAATCTAGAAATGTCCACAATGGTGAACTTTTGGTGTAGTTACCATACAATTCTGGACTGATTTGACATTAAACAGAAAGAAGGTTCTTACAGACAGGATTTCACATTTCTATTATTCACCTAGTGTGAACAAATTAATAAAACCCAACAAATTCCATTTATTCTGAAAGAAATTAGTATGTAGGCCTAATTGTTTTGTATCTAATATCACAGCATTAGGTTTCCTTCACAGATACTGGAAATACAGTGGGGGCCAGGGCCTAGTGGTCGATGAAAAGGCTTAGCAACAGTTGCAACCAGATATGTATCATCATGATTGTGGTTTCTACCTGACAATTAATGCCTTCCTGTATTACCTAAAAGTACAGAGGATTTGTGTATCGTCCAACTAAAGATTATTGTGTAATATACACTTCAATATGTCCAGTATTAAAGGGAATAAAACACTTTGTATTCGTGATATTATCAGGGATTTACTGATTTGGGAGAGGTCCAATATGGTTGTAATTCAAGGTGATTTATTCAATTAAATTTGTTTTTTGAATAGGATGAAAGGTTTTGTTTGTCAAAATCCATCAAAAACAATCTAGAAATTCATCAATTGAATGTGGTTTTCATTTAAATCAAACAAAATTTACAGAGAAGTAATTATGGTGCATTTTAATTGACTGTATTAACACTAATACAAAGTTGATTAGTTACATACTGTACCATAATATAGTTTCGTAATTCAATCACATAGATAATAGTACTGTTTTGGTAGTTTGCTCACATAAATCTTTCATTGGGAAAAAAAACCTGAAAAAAAAATGAAGCTAGATCTATTTGAAAATTAGATACCATATGAAAAAAATGATATTTTGAAGGAAATATGTTTTCTATTAAAAAAAATACTTACCATCAGTTTCAATAGCCCTGGCATATACCATACAAAGGTATAATGATACAGCAATACCGATTACACTGAAACGTAGGCATGTCATTGTAGCGGTAATTAAGACACTGTTCTACTAATTGTATTGAAAAGAGTGTTAATAATCCAATATATTCCAAACTGGTCAGACAAGAAGCTGCTCGATTGTTATGAAATCAAGGCATGTGTTGAATCAGATGGAAGGAATAAAAAAAACTCATTAAAATGAGGAATTAGTAGATCAGACGAGAAAAGCCATCAAGACAAAGATAGGTGGTTTATCCATACGAAGCAGCCTGAACGCAGAGCCGCATGCAGTATATTGCCTGGGAAACACTGCGTCTGTCGCCGATGGAAAAACCTACACTTCTGGAGGACGTGGGCTTACATGCAACAGGCTGTTTGCCTCGCTAACGCCAGCAGTCTCTTTACAGACTTCCCGTCTATTTTCTTTCCCCAGTCCGCAAAACAACCCTCATATTTAACAAACGACAAATACAGAAATAGACATCAATAAATCCTACTTAATTTATGTCGGGATCTTAGATGATAAAACTGCAGGTATTAGGATTCATGGACGAGAGGGATGGATTTCAGAATAAAAAATAAAATGTTAGGGACAGGAAACGAGGCTGTTTGCCTTGATTGCTTTCGTCAACAGGCTCTCAGGATCTTTCTGTGCTAGGATTAGGCCGTTTGTGAAAGGATGTCCCACTTCTTTAACTAATCAATAAAGGCGGTGGGCTATTTGGATACTTCGGGTATGACATATCTCACCGAGAGCAAGCGGACTTTTAACCTAATCAATAATAGATGATTTCTACCATTGTTTGAATGGGAATAATGCTCTAGTTTTCTAAGGTGTTGGATACTGCAGTATTTAGCCTGAGGATGATCATATGCTGAGAGCAAGAAGGCCAGAAGGGCTGCAACGATTTTCATTTTTATGTAGAACAAATGCCCTTCTGGCTCTCAACAGGTGTGATGACGTATGTGTAACTATAGAGCTGAAAAGCATCCCATTGATTCAGGCATTATTTACTGTAAAATGGCTTTAGGATTGGGATGAACATCTTAAAGACTCAACAATTCTTACTTACAGTCAACAACTACAAATGTAGATCATTCATACCCTTACCAAGTTTTGTAATTTTTTTAAGCAAGTGAAAAATTGATTTGCCTTGATTTATGTATCTTGAGAATGCGACATATTAAAGCTTATACATCTAAAACACAAAAAAATTAACCAACAAAGGCCCCAATGCAACCAATCCTCCTTTCATTTTTGAATTACGAAAAACACAAAAACATCAAATTTACAAAGGGTATGAATAATTCAGTTGTAAATTGTAGTTATTTTGCATACGAAAATAATTCTACGAGAAATAAACAAATCCAAGAAAATATTTACAATCTAGAATCTAAAGAGTTTCACATGGAAAGGTTTCAAGTTTAAAAAAAAAAAGTTTCAATATATTTTATAAGATAAAACTTTGGAGTAGCATATAATCAAACTTTATCTTGGTTCATTGTAATGGCCATCTTTGAAAGTGAATTTGAATAAACTCTTTAACAAATCAAAATAATCCTCAAACAAACAGCTTGTCTACAAGCATACAGTTATATAATCTACCACAAATGGTTTTACATCAATACGTCATACTGCATGTTTTTTTAAATAATCTATTGCTAATGAGTTTAAAAGAAGATCTAAAGTTTCTTTTTGACCTTGTCGAGAGACATCATTATCTCCAGTCAAACTGCATGTTTTTTTAAATAATCTGTTGCTAATGAGTTTAAAAGAAGATCTGAAGTTTGTTTTAGACCTTGAGCAAGAGACATCATTATCTCCAGTCATTGTGATATGGTCACAGCTGCAAATAAGGAAATGATGAGCTCGGCGTCAACTTGGAAGTTGTTTTTCTTTTTGTACTTTGGGTTGATCTTGATGACCGTGAAGAACAACAGTTGCTACATGTATAATGATGATATGTATAGAAATTTGATCTTGTTTGATGTTTTGTTCAAAGATCATTTTCTAATTTTGCTTTAGAAATACAAGTTTGTTTTATTTCTTTATTGTTTTACTATGAAATGAGAAGAAAACTAATGCAAATGAGATTATTTCACTTGATAAAGTCATTTTGATTTGTCAAGCACATCATACATGTATCTAATGGATATACATGAAGCTCATGATTTACTATTATATTGCAATATTGTAATATATTCCCTCAAAATAAAACATAATCTTATGATTGCAAATGAGAAAATGAATTGCCAACATCAACATCCAAAAAATAATTTGTTATATTTACACACTAAATTGAAGATTGAATAGATTTTGTACACCTTCTCTCTCTTGGCGCATTCAAAGCATCGCAAACAATGAAGCGAAATGCAGAGGCACGATTGATTGGAAAACTACTGTAACTGCGGGGCAAAATACATTCTATTATTGATTAAGAGAGTTACTGCGTTCATAAACCCCTTTCTCTATTATCCTTTTACTCTCGGGTAGCTAGTCTTGCCTGAAGGAGTTTGAGTTTTTTAAGATGAAGTCAAGCTATTTGCTAGTGAATGTGGGGAAAGAAGTGATTCTGCTCAATGGGGATCTCATCGATTCAATAAAAGTAGCGATTTTAAAGAGTCACTTTTGCCAACATTATATCATAATTATTACTAACATTTATTTTATTTTAATGAAAACTACATGAAGAAAAAAAATTCTGCGTTGTACTTAAGCAGATATTGGAAAAAGAAAAGTTTTTATTTTAGAAATGAAAACTACTCTCATTTTTGCTTTTCTCGAATTGAGCTGTATATTTAAAACATCAATCAAGGAAATTGCAATTATTTGATTTCCAATGATGTATTTAGATTTATCAATTACATCCAATGCTATAACATAAGATAACCCCTCCCCATCTCCCCCCCCCCCCTCAAAAAAAAAATTCTCACATGTTAACTTTCTGCTATTGAAGTCCACTTTAAACTCATTACAATTTAATAACCGAAATTCTATCACTTATACGGGACGTTAAAGTGTTTTTTTCGTCTGCTGAGAACAAGAGTTCAAAGCAATATGTACCAGCATAAAAAAACATGTATGGCGGCTGGCCCTTTAATAACTTCACACTACCCAAGTGTAGATCTGGGCTTGAAGCCTCGATCTGCAGGACACAGCATATTTCATGTACCGGTAAATGAAACAAAATAGGAAGTTATACCCTTTTCTAACTGCACTCTATCGGAGTCACACCGATGAAAATACTGATTGAATTTTCCTTATGTAAACAAAGGTGAAACCGCAGTTTTCCCCCTGTTGCTTTCTAACTGCCGATGAAATTCTCTCTCTGTGGCGAGCCCATGCCGGAAGTGAAGAATTATTGCGTAATTATTAAGCCCGCGCTCCATCTAGCTAGCATGCAGCATGTTCAACCATAAGTCAACAAACACAGCTGGTTACGATAAAGCGCAAATATACTGCGACCTTTGACCATTTTAATCGCTGTTTTAATCGCCTTTTTCTCCCGAACGTTTTCTAACTGCACGTTTCATCGGTGTCACACCGATAGAATGAGAAATTCTCCTGCTCTTGAGCAGGAGAATTTAATCGCCTATTTCTCTTCTTTTCATCGGCTATTTAATCGCCTTTTTCTCCTCTTTTGCTTTCTAACTGGCACTTTCATCGGATGCGTCCGGATGCATCCGATGAAAATCGGTGCAGTTAGAAAAGGGTATAAGATAGACTGGCAATGCAAAATTGAAGAACAGAGACTTGTAAATGCTTTAATATCTATAGTAAATTTAATTCTCAAAACATGAAGACATATCTAATAAAACTATAGATGCAATATTCATACAGGTAGTGTCCTTTCACGACTCTTTTCATTATATATGATTGACAGAAATGGTCTAGATGGTTATGTACATGTCTATGTACGTACCTTATCTTCTATTCCACTTGTTTTTTGTTTAAATCCTATTCCTATTCCTTGAAAAATAGTCATACCTGTAACTCACTTCTTCAGGACACATTTTAATATCTTGAATTGAATGTCTTCCATTCCTCTTCATATTCTTCTTCTGTCCCTAACCACCCAGAAAGATGAACTATCCGACTGAGCCCCCCCCCCCCCTCCCATCCTACCACCAATCATTCTGAAAGGGCCCTAGGGGGTGAGTGACATTTAGGAGTGGATATGTGTGACATGGTATAAGAGATATAGGACCGTCTTCTCTCAGGCTACAAACCACCCAAAAATGAAAAGACTGACATTTGACGAAAAGGGAAGAAAGATTTAGGAGGATATCTTTAAAGTATTAGCTTTTGAAATGAAGTGATGTAATGCCAGGCTACAGTATTAAAGGACAATCATGAACTGAGAATCAGATCAACAAGTAAACATTTTGCCAAAATCTGATTTGTACAAATGCCATGAGCTTTTGATTTCAAGTGGATATGGCGTTGTACAAATCATGTATATTAGCATCGTTATAATTATAAATACAAATTCACTGCACACTCTGTAGGTGTAGAACTTTTTAATTTACACAAAAGGAGATATATTATTTTTTGGACCAAAACGGACAATACATGTTTTGCTTAAAATCATCCAATCTAAATAGATTTATGTAAACTTCAAAAGACTTTTTTCTAACGTTACAATCTCCATTTGATTTGTAGTTTTAAGTCATCAGCAACAGAATTTCAATAAACATGGTGACCAAATGAAATCAATTTGGTATTGTGTTGTTGCATGGAATGCACATGATTTGATGGAAAGTGTGTGAGAAATGTAATATTCTCAACACTTCCACATACAAAATTCACATCATGCCTGCAACAAAATACAATGTACAAGTCTTTACCAATATCCCCAGAAAGTGATAACCCCTTTTTTGTGTGTAGCCCTTTGTCTATTCAAATATGCACCTCTGGGTCTTCTAGGGTCTTGTCAATCGATTGTACATGAACCTAGCTCTAGGGTACCTGACATCTATATCAAGTACCCTGGCACTTACGACTAAACCATACTGTGTACCACTGTGCTTCAAAGATAAGATCTTGCAAGATGCTTGTACACTGTACATGTATCAGTCTATATTGTGTCTATCTGACGTATGTAGCTAGTCTGTATGTGTGTGTATGTGTCTGGTTGTCTGTCTGTTTGAACCTAGGGTGAACATACATGTAGATGGTACATTTCTTTTTTTAAGTAACCTGGCACTTTAATCGTCTAAAGCCATACTTTGTACCAATGTGTTTTAAAGATCTTGCTCTGCTTGTACATGTATCAGTCTATGTGTCTATCTAATTTACAATAGTCTGTATGTGTGTCTGTCTGTCTGTCTGAATCTAGGGTGAACCTAGATTGTACCTGACACATCTATATCAAGTACCATGGCACTTACGACTAAACCATACTGTGTACCACCGTGCTTCAAAGATCTTGCTCTGTTTGTATCAGTCTATGTGTCTATTTGACATATGTGAGTCTGTATGTGTCTGGTTGTCTGTCTGTTTGAACCTAGGGTGAACATACATGTAGATGGTACATGATGTTTTTTCAAGTACCCTGGCACTTTAATCGTCTACAGCCTCACTTTGTACCACTGTGTTTTAAAGATCTTGCTCTATCTGATTCAGTCTACGTGTCTATCTGAATACAATAGTCTGTATGTGCATGTGTGTCTGTCTGTCTGTCTGTCGAAGCACTTCATGATCATTATGAAGCGCAATTTTGTTTAGGGCTTCAATATTACACCATATCACAGACACTGATAACACGTAGGGCCATGCATATCCGATTTGTAAAACTTTAAAGGCATTGTTAAACAATGGCAGCATTACTTTATCCCCTCCGACTTCGTCGGCGAGGGGATAATTAAATTTTGACAGGTACTAATGGATGACCTACACGCCACTGCTATGCAAACCTCTTCAAAAAAGTTTGTAAACTCAAGTTTGATTAATTATATCTCTCTTGTAATGGGACTTTATCGCTTTGTTTGGCATCATTAGAAAGCGCTTTTATTCCTCTTTTTATATCTTATGATTATACCATATTTGTTAAGAAAAAGGTGTAGAAAATAAGATATAATTACTGCTGACACATTTGAATGTTACATTCTTTGAAAATGTTGCTCATTACATGTACATTGTAAGTCCAAATATTGTGCAAGAGTTGAAGTATTCAAATATTTTCTGTCAATCACTTTTAAAACCTCTTGAGAAATAGTGCAAGAAGAATGCATAACAATATTGTGAAGCTATGACTTTCTTTCTTTCCTATCCTTCCCAGTTCTCCTCGTCTTATCAAACCTGGATGACTTCTGTCTGCAGAGGCCACTTCCAAAACAATCACAAGACGATGTTGACTGCCATCTCCGATCGATATCTAATTCTACAGAGGGTTGTCTGGTCTAGGGAACCTAAGCCTTTGACGATAATGATCTTCTAAGATGACAGAGTCACACTTGCTGTGGAACGGATGGATCCAATGTCGAACTCTATGTGTTGGTATGTCTAGGAATTCCCCCAACCACTTACGATAGTGATCTCTTGAGCTGACAAAGCAGAAACTTATTCTATTGCAATGAAGGTCTATGATGAATATCTAAATTCTACATAGGATTGACTGATCTTCTAGGGATCATCCAAACCTCTGACGATAGTGATCTGCAAACTGTACTAAATTGCCAGAGCAGAAATTTTTATTCTACAGAGGGTAGGTAGGCCTAGGAAATAGGGGATACCCCAGCCACTAGCGAGTAACGATAGTGACCAGCTAACCTACAGGTAACTACCTGACAAAGTAATACCTAAGTATTACACAAGTATCTATGATGAATCTCTAAATTCTACAGATGCTTGGTAGGTCTAGGAATACCCACAACTTCTGATAGTAATCTACAATGTTCAAGCTGTACTAAGCTGACAAAGCAGAACCTATACATGTACACTCTTTTAAACATGAGGATCTATAATCAATTATAAGATGGTTGGTTGGCCAAGGGATACAACAAATACTTTTGTGAAAATTGCTCTGTGCTTCATTTTGTCAAAGATATGGGGTTAGGGTTAGGTAACGTTGCTATTGGGTTTTAGGTTGGACGAAAGGTAAGGTTTAGGGTTATGTATATGTGTAGTGTTTGGTCCGGGGTTGCATTTGAGAATTGGTTGATGTACAACGTTGACTGCAGAGAATTATCGTTGGGGGATGTGTCGCAGAATAGCCTGAACCACTGATGATATGATGGCGATCTACTAGCTAGCTGACAGAGTCAAACCCTACTCTATTACACACGGATCAATACAGCACCTACAAATGTCAACAGCGATGCCTCTTTGACATTTACATCCAGCCAATCAAACCCCAATCACCAAACAAAAATAAATGCGGCGCTTGCCGTTAAGAAGCCTGCCCTGACGAGAAAGAATCCCTTAACCAGCCTATTTGCTCTGTCCGCAGGCACTGTCAACATCACATGTGGATAAATTGTTTGTCATAACAACATCTCCAGCGAGAAATATGGATTAGTGCAAGCGCTGCATACATATTTATTTAGAGGCACAGGGAAATTGAATATACAAACATGATCTTGTATCTGATATCAATGGTTGAAATTCTCACCATCATAGGATTACATTGTAAACAGTTTGCGATATTTCAGATTGTCCATGTATCAGGCATATTTTAGTCAAACCTGTTTAACAAATGCTCAAAGGAGACATGAAAAGCTGTCTTCATATTCAGGTGGTCACTACGTATAAGTTGGGTTAGGATAAGTTTCAATGAAAAATACTATTAAAGGGGAACACACAATACAATCCGTAGGACTGGTGGTCTTTATATATATATATATATATAATATACTAGCAGTCTTTATGTACAGGTTACTAATACAGATTTTAATGAGGCCCATATCATCACAGCGAAGTCGAGTTATCAAGGACTGCATATGTAGCAGTGTTTGTGTACAGGTGGTTGATCAAGCATGCTCTACTGTGTATTTTATGATGGATATCAAGAGATATTATGTAAGATATGAATTAGTTTTATAACACATCCAAGAGGCTATTGGATTGTTCACACGTGGCACAGGAAAACTGCGGCAGTTGTCTTTTTCATGTGTAGGAATAAAGAAAATTAGATGGATGTGACAAAAGTCAGACTATGAATAGTCACTCACGATCCCTGTGTATAATAAGATATAGAAAAGGCCTGAAAATCATCTACAATGAGCTATTTGCACCCAAGACAAAGCTGAAATGGCTATAAAACACTTGCAAGGGTCTGAATTCAGGTCTTCTCCCTGAAAAACTGGCATCCCTGTTTATAAAACAATACTGCTGTTTACCACGCCACATGTGAACCAACCTTACATGGAAGTCTTGTTCAGCAATGTTTAGATTCTATTATGCCACTGCAACATGTTTTGGCCCAGGGGTACTATCCCAAGATCAGCCCTCTTGACATTTGGGCGCCAATTTTAGTGCTTACACGAGCATCACTCAAAGCACCTCGGGACGACTCTTCACACCATTTTGTACCTTTCTGTGGAATGATTGATCAAAGTGCTTTATCAAACCAACATGGTCGAAAGTAAGCCGAACCCGCACTAGTTAAATGTTCATACATGTACGTACAGCTTTGAACATTACACACACTTACAGAATTATAGAAACGGTTCTCCTCTTTCTATTCTCTTTAGAGATCTCTAGTCATCAATGCCAGGATGCAAACTAGCCATGAATATTGATATCTAGTGAAACATGATCATGTGTCTCCGGCAAATACATGTAAGGATACTGAAATGATTGATTTCCTGAAGTTCAAATGACACTAATTCCGGAAATGACATTGATACCAAGAATTGATCATTGTGAGTGTGAACATCACTGTTAGTGTGAACATGATCACTGTATACTGAGTATGAAATAGGTGTGTTTACTTGCATGCACATTGTTTTTCTGTGAGAAATGGTGGATGCAGGATCACCAATGAATGTCTTTTTCTTTCCTTTTCATTTTTTTTATTTCCTTTGCCTCTTTTTTCTTAATTAAGTCATTCTTATTTGTTCTTGTATTGTTTCTCCCTCTATATCTGTATAATAAAATAATCATGTTTCTTCAAAAATGAAAAGGGCAATCTACATCTAAAGGAGATGTGAATGTATTTTATGAGATGATATTAATGATGATGATGATGTATTCATTCAAATTGACTGCCAAATATGGTAGTGATCTTACCAAGAAACAAATGATCTAAAGATGTATATGCCCTATTCTCATCGAAGGGCACTCGCATATATCGACTTGGTTTCACATTTTCAAACCCAAGACCTTCCAATTATGAAGACCAATGCTCTCCCAACCCATCTTCTAAGAGGTGCAGTATAACACTAGCCCGTAACACTAGCCCATGCCTTGTCAAAGATTAGAGACATGACTAGGACTTGACCCCTGAACCTCTCCATTGAGTGTCTAGTGAATGAACCACTAGACCAAGGTACTTCTTCATTCAATAGATTCAAAGTAGGTCTATTATTGAAATAAGACTATAACATGGAGGATCATGTTTTTTGTTAAAACTTAATAGGAGTTTACTTATTTGTACATGCACAGAATACCCCCTCTCCCCCCCCCCCCAAAAAAAAAGTACCTGACCCCACCCCCACCCCCCTAACACACACCTTTCACTGATACATTTCTAATCTGTGTGATCACCTTTCAGGTGGTTTCTTAAATCACCCAATAAAACAACATTGAGTTTCATCATGGCATCTCATGGCTCATGCCACAATACACTGTGAAAGCCAAAAGGTTGTTAACTCTTTATTAAAGTACATGAGTTAATGCCCTACTGGCTCTCAGCGGATGACATTCAAGAGACTGATCTATTTCCAGCCATTAACCTCCTTGTTCACTGCGGAACCACATAACTCACAATTAATGGCTGTCACATGAATTCAACCGTGGCTCCTTCGCTATCACATGAATTCAACCATGCCTCCATGGCTGTCACATGAATTCAACCACTGGCTCCGGGGGCCCCGCAACATTGATTCATCCCATGAGAATTGTGCAAATAAAGAAAAAGATATTCGTCTCATTCCTTTCTTTCAAAGAAAAACATTCCATACATGAACATGGACATCACATTAAAATTAAATCACTTCCTAAATCTCACAAATTTGAACAAATTTTATGAAAAAATTGAAAAAGGAGTGAAAAAAAGGGACGTTCTCAACTTCTCATTCTTTTTTATTCATGGAAAATTTCTTCTTATAATATAAAGTGATCACATTAAAACGACATGTCTTCCTAAATACCATAAATTTACACCTCACATGCAAAAGACAGATCATTTTTAAAAATAAATAATCATAAAATAACAATGCCAAGAAAAAGAATGCAACCTAAAATTCAACATCTATTTTGTTTCATTAATGATGTACATGTCGGCATGAATTATCTCCCAAGGATATAAATGTCATAATAGATGTGAATCATGTTCTTGTCTCGGGAAGAAAAAGCAAATCTTTTTCATAGTTCAAACATGTAGTATAAATCTCGAAATTTGTGTTGGATTTGCCAGCCATAGGACAGAAGAGGTTAAAATACAAGTGATCCACTATCTTGGTTAGATGGTAATGCACTGTGTACATCATCATGCCAAGTTGATCGAGATGCAGGTGTTTATATTTGGCTACGCGTTCATTCAATACAGTTTTTCCCACTGCACCACATAAACAGGCCCATTTACGACCAAATGATTCATCGCTTTTTAAACAAAGGCATACTACGACACTCGACTTAATCATCAGTCTCTTTGGAATGATCACTTTAAATATAATATATTGTACTGGCATGATACAGGCAAGTTATATCATTGTCTGTTGACAACCAGATGAGAGTGAATTTAAAGACCGTCAACACTACTAGGCCAGAAGGGATTAGACCACACAGTGAGGTCACTGACAGGTGGCTATCACATTAACTCAGCTCTCAACTAACATAAGAAAAAGAGGATCATGGGGGACCAACAGGCACCGATTGGGGAAGTTTTCTATATAGAGGGAGCAAGTAGCTACAAGTAGGACAGTGGGGCTTTAAACAAGTAGCAAATTTTCAGAGCAAGGTATCCCTTTTGGCTATCAGCATGTTAAGTGATTTGGGTGTGTGGGTTGGCAGGTGGGTGAGTGTGCGTGGGTGTGGAAGGCATCTTTTGTTCCTAATGTGTAGATCAAATACTGGAATCATCATGTCCTACCACTTTGCACCTTTGTGTGCAACTACCATAGCTATAGGTCGTTTGCGACGCTGTCATGAGATACACGCAAAAATAGCTATTGATGCAGTCGATCCGCCATCGATGATGTCATTTCTGAGTCCTCATTGATTATTAGATGTGCACGTGAACATGCTCATGGTTTGCTCCCGCAGCGAGGCCCTAATTAGTTTGCGAGCACAGACCCATGTCGGTCATGGTGTACAACAAAATGTCTGGGTTGTGAGACTAGGGAGACTGCATGGTCTACGGCACTCCATAGGCCCTCTACTATAGCTGCTCCTTCGTATTTGATAACTGTAGCCAGAGAATGGCAGAGTTAGGCTCGGCTCAAGACTACATGGAATTGTGTCTTAAGTGTCAAATTGAAGTCTGCGCCTAAAGACTACACCGTAGGCTCTAATCACCAACGATATCCATGAGAATGCATCATGAATGTGTCATCATAAAAACAGACAAGAAGATCGACCCCCCCCCCTCCTTTATCCCTTATGCATCGTCCGCGCAATCATTTTTTTACCCACGAGATGCCACTAAGAATGCATTCATCATTGTCAGGCCCAATTCAGGCCAGTCTTGGTTCTAACAAAATACCACAGCAAGATCAAATTACATAAAGATAAGCATGCATGCACTGGCCATGCAATCACATCGAAAAAGAATGTGTCTGGAAGCCATCGGAAAAGGCTGATGAAGTAGTGCATAAGAAATTATGGATACTGTGGGGGTTTTGAATGATGATAAGAAAATGAATCAAGACTTTATCTTGATGAAAATCACATGCACTGCCAACTTTATGGGTATACGGGACTACAAAGGCTTTCTAGCAGGAAAGTTTGGTCCACACTTTTCAGCTACTTCTTGTCAGATTTTGAATATGAGGGCAATTGAAGAGACACTTCCACAATGATTTTCTTCCAAACTGACATTCAAAGAATGAGAAAGCTCACAATTTATTTTTCCTCCTCAACAGCCTTCGGACTTGGCAATTATGGAAAGCCGTTAGCATCTTTGAAAATATTTTGTAAAAGTTATTTTAAAAGGCTTAAAATGTTCATTCAAATCATTCATATTTTCTATTATCAAGGGGATTTCATGTTCTTGATGTGGAATTTATGAAAAGTATAAAATACTTGAATTTTTGCTTTTGAATATTCATTTTAAGGCTACAAATGGTTCTCCTGTTTTAAGTCCAACTTAGATTAAATTCGACTTAGGATCTTAGCGAAACATCCCCCAGGAATGATTTCATTTTGCCACTGTCATCTTCTGAAGTATTTTACAGCATCGTATGTGAACAAGACCATTGAAAATTTATCTCTGCTGAAGACAGAGCTTTATCACTATAGAAACAAAACCACTACTTTACAAAGAACATGATAAGCTTTGCATGATAGCTAAAGGCAATGAAGAGGAGTTGCAAAGGTTGCATCGGGAAAAAGACGCTTCCAGGATAAACTCTGACTAACGTGGATTACTGCTGCAAAAATGGAAGAGGTTCAATCTCACTTTTGTTAATGATGGAGAAGTATTTTCCACTAACTGTCATATTTCTGTAAACAGCAATGATGTCATACTTTCTGGTCAGCTTCGGTTAACAAGTACATCTTCTCCCATCCTCCCCCCCCCCCCTAAATTAGCCAATTTCTCATCTAATTTTTGTACCTTCATATTCTCAATTATCAATTTATTCTCTCATTCTCATTACCGGTATATATGTCTCTCTGTTGTTCCTCTTCCAATATTTATTCGCTTGACACAGAATCATGTTGCACTATACAATGTTTATTGTAAATATAAATAAGAGATTTTGTTTCTTTCTCTGTATTTGTTTGCATCTGCAGAGAGTTAAAACGAAATTATGCTTTCATTCATTCTGAATTCATAAAGTGCATACCTTTTTTCTTTTTGGGGGGATAAATTTGTTATTGAATTTTGTACATTTTCAACATGAAATCATTTAAGGCCTTGCATAAAAAAATATTTGTTAGAGAATACAAATCTAAATTTCCAAAAAAATTGGGGCTCCCTTTGTCCAAAATGCTTTCCAACTATGACTGTTATGTCCATTGTCCAATGTTTGGATATTGGATCTTCTGAAAAATAGTCTAATAATTTCCATATCAAAGACAAGCGGAAAAATATAAATTTCTCCTGCCCTGGCATCTTTATTAATAATATATTGCTGTGAAGTAGGATGCAATGAGGCAAACCCAAATTGCACCATATGGACAGTTTCTGAATTCAAAGTACGCATTATAGAGTCAATCTTACACTCCGTTGTGGTAGAGAGTTACCGGTAGAGAGAGAGAGAGAGAGAGGGAGACACACACACACACGCAAGCACACCTCTGTACCCTTCGCATTCCCGTACTCCAACCTGCACACACAAAAGTCTCTTTCATTTGTACGTCATTCAGCAAGGGGGAATACAGTTAGTCAATTTTTTTTTTTTATATCATGCTATCTACTTTCAGCACATCTATTCTTAGAATCCATCTGTACTAATGGCGTAAGATGAAGCTATTATTTGGGAGAGGGGTGAGAAGTCTTTATGTCCCGCCAAAAGATGGCTTGCCAAAATAAGTGTAACATATTTGGTATATTTAGTCAGAAATTTATATCCAATAAAAGATCTTTTGAAAACCTACAAGAATCTTTCCTGTTATAACATTATCCCATTTCCAATGCATCCTTTCTTAGAATGCTACGTTATTAATGGTGTAAGACTCCTCCCGTAAGACAGAGTCATTATTTGGTAGAGGGGGTGAAAATCTGCTTGTCGTGCAAAAAGATGGCGTACCAAAAAAGGTGTCCATGTTGATAAAGATAATGCTAAGAAAATATGCACTTCGAAATCTACACCCAGTACAAAACTATAAAGGTATAAAGCAAACCCAAATCTTTATAGAAATAACACATACTATTTCAATGCATCTATTATTAGAATGATACCTAGATTTTTTTTTCTTTAAAACTTTTACTGGCCTGAAGAGCATTTGCAATGTTAAAGTGTACACTGAAAACTCTGCGACAATTTGTGTGGACCAACCTATTCCAATGAATGATTTACCAATTTAAATGTAAATGTAAAGCAGGGCTAACACCAGTAAGAGCAAACCTGTTTATTCTGTATGTTATTTGGGCTAGAGCAAACAAATTGGGCCAGGAAGTGTCCGTTTTCACTTAAATTTACACATTCTGGTTAGCAAGTACTTAAGATGCAGGAAGCGATGCATGGGCAAGATGCTGTATCACTCAGCAAAAGGTCTTTTTTTGTTTCTTTGATAAAATAAGGAATTTAAAGAAATGTCTCGAACTGCTTAAAATAAGAGTGGCACATGGTTAAAGTGATAAGTGGGTTTTTTCATTCATTTCATTCCCATGTTGAAAAATAGCACAAGAAATAAGGATGGAAGAATAGCACAAGAAATAATGATGGACGAAAATAGAAGGATGAGGATATTTGAGCTGCTACATGTAAATCTGCCATTTCATTAATCAGTCACTTGAGTCCTTCTTTCGCACAGGGACAGCATTCAATCTCCGGGAAGCCTGGAGGCAGGCAATGATGATGGGATAGACCTCATCTCCCGGAATCGAAGAAATATAAAAGCAGGTATTAAATTTTAATTCTAAGACGGTCTTCCCAAGAGGTGAAAATACATATTTTAAGATCTTAATCAAGAGCTGATATCTAAAAGGGGTCCACAGTGTAAGTTCATTTCCTTTATGAAATATAATCTGCACATTTATAAGATATTACCTTCATTTATTTTGAAGTTGAACTATAATACAGTAGTATATATCATTGTGCACTGTAACTGCTGCCTCTGCATATACAGTATGACATTTACAGAACATGAAATTCTCATGAGATGGGAAATTCTTACTGATTCATTCTGAATTTCTGACTTCATTTTAGATATTGAATTTGAAGCATTACCAAAAGTGCAATATGAATATGATATTCACAAATTTTCGACGTAAGTGGTAGGGGCATATTGAAAAGAAATTATTCCAACCACTTGCACTTTTCAGCCAAATTCAATCGTTGATATTTAGTCCTTTTTCAATTTTTGCAACACTTTCAATATGACTGCTGAACCTTTCAAGATTGCTGCAAGAAGGACTTGAAAACTCTTTATTTCTCTGTTTGATATTTTGTAAAAAAAGAAATTATGATCATAATAAATTACAATGACGTTGTTAAGTCTCTTTAAACCATTACCACGGTGATGTTCATGAGTACCGTGAATGCAAGTATGAATATTACACCAGAAGGAGCATTCTCATACATGTAGTTTTCTTTCCACAATGTATCATATGTTCATATCTAGAAGGATATGAGCTCTATGTTAATGTGAGTTAATGCCCTTGTGGCTCCTAACAGACAGCATACACATCATACTACAAATAAAGATTTTAAAAGACATACATTCTAATTATATATATATTCAGGCCTTTTCAGAGATATGTTCATCTTAGATTATGTGAGAAAATCTGAATAAGAAAATGAACCACATGGAAACAAATTTGAACAAAACTTTACCTTGAGTTACTAGTTATCAGATTTCTAATGTCTAACATCTTTCTCTGCAGCATACTTGAATAAAAGTGTAAAAATATTTGTGCTCTTCTTCATAAAGATGTTTGTGTGATGTTGTTAGAAGGACAAGTTTCTATCAGCCAGTATTTTTAAGTGACAGATGGAGGAGAGAGAGAGAGAGAGAGAGAGAGAGAGGGTTCTTGCGTCAGCGCATTGACCCTGAAGTAAACAAGATGTAGTGCATAACGAATCGACTGTCGCTTGTTCCCTTCACCGACTCCAAGACCTTATTACGCCATATGGACAGCTAAAAGATGGAGGGACTTGCATCATGTAGTGACCTGGATAGGAGTTGGCACTCTTGATTCTTTGAGGTGTCTTTGTTTTTCCCCATTTCATCCTTTTCAACAACGATTTCAAGTTTTCTTATAAAATTCTAGAGGTTCTACTTGCACCAGATAGCAAGAGAGGTGTTCCAGAAACAGATGAACACACAATTTCTTGATTGTTCAAAACATATCCCCTCATGAAAATTGTTCCATATGTTCAATTTTCTAACACACTGAATCCCTGACTTCAAACCAGGACGAGCACCAAGTACCCTAACCCTATGAAATAAGACATAAAACCCAGATATATGCCATTCCCACCAGTGACCAGTCGTTTTAAATAAAATACAGTAAAATCCAGGTAAATGCAGTTGGTTCATCAAATTTCTCACATGAACGCTGTTGTTGATGCATGAACATTGTTTGTATGACTAAGTAATTTCCCTACATGTTTGGTCTAAGGATATAGTACAATGACCCAATGCATTACCCTTTTTGTTCATGTACTTTTAATCACTTTCCAAGAACCATGCCGTTCATTAAAGTAGATTGCCCTCCTAATATAGAAACCTATATGTTGGAGGACAGTAGTTTCATTAAAATGCAAATTATTTGAACTGAAGAACTACCGAATCAATCGTATCGTCATGTTACAATCATTTTACTAACGTCATGTTAGTAACAATCATTGTTACCTATCTTATCTTAAAATGAAAAGAACTGTGCAATGTTTTTAAGTTTCAGTCCAAGGTTGCATTTTGCATGAAGCTACAGTATTCTAAGTTAGTGGAATAGATAATTTTATGAAAAATACTTTCTGCAGTACAGGTGTAGATGACAATTTTGACTAGTTTAGCTTCATATAGAGAATTTACAGAAAGTAGAAAATATCAATTTAACTTGACCAGAGGCGGCGGAGCGACTTCCAAAGTGGGGGGGGGGGGCACCAACAAAAAAGGGCACTTTCTGGAAAAAAAAGGGCACCTTCAAAGGGAAATCTCAAAGGTAATATATACAATTTTGTAGACATTGGTATATACACCTATATTGTGATTACATTATCGGGGATGATTTCAATACTTGTTTTTATTTATACATCATATAAGATTTTGCGTATCATCTTTGCAGTTGAGTGTGATGGTCTAAAAATTCATTTGCGAGCGAGCAAAGCAAGCGAGAATTCTTTTTAAAGATTTATGAGGTCGCAGTGCAAAAAAATACATCTTATCATAGAGGAATGACCCAATCCTGATGGGGTTATATAAGCACATTCTCATAACGTAAGACTTAAAAGATCTTTGATAAGTTACATAATTATAACATCTATAACTACGAGCGAGCGTAGCGAGCGAGGTTTGGGGGAAATTGCTTTTAGTCGCTTGAAATTAGGGGCACGTTTGATGATGAGAGGAAAAGGGGACACTTATCGAAAGGGTTAAGACAGTTATTAGAAAAGAAAAGGAGCACGTGTCAGAGTACAAAGGCTAATTATCAGAGGTGAAAATGGGGCACTTCTTACACCTAAAAAAAGAGGCATGCACCAGGGATGAAAAGGAAATGGGCATTTATCGATGGAAAAGAGGCGCCCATTAGATTTTGATAGGGGGCATTTATAAGAAGTGAAAAGGGGCATTTATGAAAAAGGGATAGGGTCTTTATTAGAAAAGAATTTGGGCACATTTCATTGTTAAAAGGGTAATGAGAAGGGGAAGTGGCTCTTATTAAAAGGAAAAAGAGGCACATATTAAAATATACGGGGCACTTATCAAAGACGAAAAGGGGGTAATTATGAGAAGGAGAATGGACACTTATAAGGAAAAAAAAGAGCATTTATTGGGAAGGAAAAGGGGGACGTGTCAAAATAAAAGGGGCATTTATGAGAGATGAAGGGAGCACTTATCAGGAGGGGAAGGGGTACTTGTCAAAGTAAAACGAGTATCTCTCAGAATTGAATAGGGTCATTTACAAGGGATGAAAAGGGGCACTTATGAGAATGAAAAGGAACTATTTTCATAGATGAAAAGGAAAAGGGGCATTAAGGAGAAGGGAAAAGGGCTCTTCTTTAAATGGGGGCACTTATCATAAGCAAAATGGGCACTTATTAAAAGAGAAATGGGGCACATGTGAAAATATAAGGTGCGCTTATCCAAGTTAAAAAGGGGAAGGGGCACTTTTTACAAAGGAAAAGGGGCACTTGTCAAGGCAAAAAAGGGAACCTCTCAGATTTAAATAGGGCAATTATCAGAGGTGAAGGGGGCGCTTATCAAAAGTGAAAAAGGGGCGCTTCTCGTAACTAAAAAGGGGAACTTACTAGAGATTAAAAAAGGCACTTATGAGAATGGAAAATGGACACTTATTGCAAAGGAAAATGGGAACTTTTCAAAGGAAAAGGGGTACGTGTCAAAATAAAAGGGGCACTTATCAGAGGTAGAAAGGGGAAGGGGCACTTTTCAAAATGAATAGGGGCACTTTTCAAAATAAAAGGGGCACTTTTCCTCTTTAAAAAGGGGCACTTATCAAATTAAAAAGGGCACTTTTCCTATGCAAAAAGGGGCACTTTTAGGGTACTTGAAAAAGTGGGAGGGCACTGTGCCCCCCCCCCTGCCCCCCCGGGAGCGCCGCCTCTGAACTTGACTGATTTCATTTTATTATTAAACTGTTAAAATAAGTGTTTGTCTTCTTGGAAAATTGCTGTGAGTAAAACATTTCACTTCCTTTCATTTTGATCCTTACTTGGCAGAGTTTAGTGGCAGAGTTTCGACAGCTCTGCTGCTTTGGAACACTGGGGTCCTCCAGTGGGTGGACAAAAATGACATCACCACATCCCCACAACAGAGATAGCACAATCTAGTGTGTGTTGCATGGATCGCGCTATATCTCTTGTCATGAGTACAGGGTCTTTAGCATGTCTTTATCAGCTCGAGATTGCCAAATATCCCACTTTTTGAGATCGCAAATTATCCAGTTAATTTGCGTCATCAGCCCGAAGTTGCAATTAGCTTGATATTTGGTCGAGATTATCATCCCAAAATATCTTGGGCTACTTTGTAAAATATCCCGCTATTTGGAAAAATATCCTGCTATTTGTCCGGTGCGTCCTCACCAACCCGAAGACTTGCACTATGCGCCGCGAACGCTGAGCAAATTATTTCAAGCCAATTTCTCGAGCTCAAGTTTCTAATTTCGAGGTCAAGTCTCGAGGTCAAGTCTCGAGCTGATGAAGACACGATTCTTTACTTCGGGATTATTTCCAAAATCAGAAATAGCGGGCTATCTTGCAATCTCGAGCTGATGAGGACAGGCCTTTTGTCTTTGATTATGGAAGCACAGATCATGACTCTGAAAGGCCAAATTCTCCCTTGGATCTATGAATCCATCTAGTTAGAGCCAGAGGGGCGCTGATGCTGTGTTAAAGTATAAATGAGTTAACACCCTTCTGACTCTCCCCAGACCCAGCCGGGGTGTAAAGGTGGTCCACCAGCCTGAGCAGCTTTACACATCCCTGGTTTAGAAATCAAATAAGAATCCAGCAGAGACACGTCCTAATCTAATATAGCCATCGGCTTGTCACAACCAAGCTGGAGAGGAGCAGGAGTTGCGGATAATATATGCAGCGCTGGGAGGAACGAGGGCTTTAATCTGGCTTCTGACCATCTTTATAGCTTTGAACGTCTTTGGAAATAGATTGGCCATGCCCGTGAAAGTTATTTTTTGGTGTGAAAGTGTTGTTTTTAGGGTGAAAGTGTTGTTTTTGGTGTGAAAGTATTGTTTTTAGGGGGAATGCTGACTTAAATCAAACCAGGGTAGGTCACGATTCTAAACCTATGCCAAGAATGTAAATCTGTAGAGGAGACATATTTTTTATCAATTCCATAGAAAAGACCTGTACGCCATCAAAGACAGACAAGAAATCTAATCCCCCCCCCCCAAAAAAAATACAAAAAAAAATACAAAATCCATTCTCCTTGCCATATAATAGATCAAAAGTCACACATACCTTGTTGAATAATCTGGTTTATTTTTGCATTAGTATGTATTGTTTATCATTTCACTATCTCATATGGATAAGTCAAGTTACCATCATTAGTTTGTCCTCATCAATTCACCTCTACCCACTACCCAGAGGCACGACACTACTTTTTTTTTAAATGTAGCCTATCCTTGTTAAAAGCCATTCTTCTGTAGACTGGAGATGTGAATAAAGGCAAAAATATGGGTAAATTAATTAATGCTTTTCTACACCGCACACTACAAAATGAATGTTTAGAGGTGTTTTTACGCTTTAAGGCAATTACTTGTCTCCTACTGCAGAAGGTTACATGGCAGCTCGGTGACTCGTTACTAAACTGCGCTCACATAATTATCCCCTGGAGTCAATTAGTAAGACATGAGAAACCCCAAGACCCTTTGAGCTACGCTATTTGCTTGCCTAACATTTGACATTTCGAAAGAAAATACTGTTTTAGTGCTTTTCTATATTAGGGCAAAAATCAATTACATGGCTCAATCAATAATCCATGAGATCATGTACATGTACTCATGCCTGGCTCTTGTACAAATGGAGTCCTCAACAGGTAATTATCAACAAAATTTGTTTTCTTTACGGTAATGTGTTCACATACTTGTCTTTCTGCAAAACCTATGAGAAATTTTCGTTTAAACTCTCAAATAGTATCCATTGAAACAGCTCTTTTTTAGGTTTATTAACTACTATACATTTACATAAACAAAAACTTCTTACCGGTACATATATTTCCAATTATTTGTGTTCTCTGTCCTTGCTTGTTTTTAAGGAAGTACATGTATATCTGTATTATATAGTCAAATATGTACATCTAGTAAATCATCGGCTGCCTACAGGAGGACTGTAAGAGCTACATGTGTGTATTGTCAATGGCAAGAACGGCCTTCTTTGAGTTAAAGTCAACAAAATTTTCTAAGTGAAAAAAACTTAAATGAACAGGCCACATTCTATTTCCTCAAAATCTGTGACTATACTGCTATGCATCCAGGGCTTTAACCCTGATGTTTTTCAATTCCAACATGCTGTGATTTCAAACACCCTGTAGAATCAACCACCTTTATCCAATCATAACTTCTAGGCATTACAATAACATATACCTCAAATGTTGCCTTAAAGAAAACTTTAAAGTCAATATCCGGGACTATGTCACATGTCACTCCGAACTTATTCCCCTCTTTCTAAAGTCATTTCTCTATTGAAAATGGAATATCCTAGAGCTTTATTGATTCAGGAGGATGTCTCTATACATGTCAGGAGGATGTCCCTATACATGTCAGTAATATCTCCTCCAGCAACCCTCGCTACCCATGATCCTCTTCCTCTCCGTCGTTGATTTCATTTCATCTTCTGCCGGTGTTTGTCGGAGCTAGCTCGATCGGCCTACATTGTACATGTATCTCGGAACGTGGGTGAATCAATAACTGATGACTCGACTTTATCTTGAGCAAACATTTACTGTAGTCTAGCAACAACTCATGATTTCTTCTTGTCTTTTATAATGTCGACAATCTAAAAGCCGATAGCAGCTGCAGGAGACCTGAACTTCCATGTGCAAACATTACTTGTACAAACTATGTAACTGAACTTGTCTTGTATCAGTCTCGCATTCATTGGATGTGTATTGTATCCTGAAAGCAAGAAGGGCAATATTCTTTTACATAAAGCTATAATTTACATGTCCAGTGTTGTAAATGTAACGCCCTTCTGAATCTAAGCAGATTACTTTGAGATCTCCAGAGTTAAAATAGTATCCGACATCAGTATTTGACAAAATATTTCCGGCACAAACAAGAAAAACAAATAGTTCAGGGGGAATATCCACTCTGAAAACCTACATGTTTCCCCTGAAATCGATCATTTTGTTTACATATATCTCTTTTTCTTTCAATATTTTGCAGTCCATACAATCGGGTGTTCCCACCCCATTATAATAGTTGCAATTTGTCATGCAACAAAACACACATGTACATGTACAGGTGTAAAACAATTTGGCAGGGCAATGCTTTGGATTATTATGGCCAAAACCATTAAAGGTAATGCAAAGTTTTGGGAAATTTTGAAAATTGGGTGAATAGTAAATCTTTACAATTTTGATATATTTGGATGCCCCTGTGGACGTATTATAAGCAATAAAAAAGTTAGCCCCTAAAACACTTCTGTTTTCGAGAAAAATTGAATATAAAAATTTACCGGTGCTCCCGGTAAATTTTGATAAATTTTAAATAGCGCCTCTGGCCGTACAATGGTAGCTGCGACCATGAAAATCTCAGACTATGTAGTTGTGATATATAATTTCCAAACGGGAATAGCTAATCGGTCGATTTTAGTCAAGAAACATTGTTTTATAGCTAAATTAATATCTTGACTATGAGAGGGAGCTATACAACATAAAGAGTTTATTATTTATAATTTCATAACTTTAGACTCGATTTCAACCGCGACAACTATCAATGAATATTGTAGGAACGTATATGTTTCCATTATGTTAATTTGAACCAAATTCATGACCCCATACCAAAACTTTGTAATATCTTTAACATCCAGAGACAGCCACCTACATGTATACGCTACAAACATTGTACATTTAATGCACATGTAATGTAGAACAAGAATTCACTGGCCCTCTTTATATCTGTGAATACTGTAATATTGGCGACTCCCATTTAAACAGGCCTGTGATAATTTATATCCCATACTGTATCACCAATATAACTTACAAGTATTCACTTCACTTTGCCAATACCTAATGGGATTGTGATAATCAAAAATGCACTTTGTCATGATGATGAAAATCCCTTCACTAAAATATTTTCAGATTAACACCCCTGATTTTTAATGCATGTAATTAAGTACATTGTATGTGATGGCCTTCTTCCCAAAGACGAAAAAATCCTCACATACAGTATATACTGTACATGTATGTATGCTACTGATACTGTACATAAAGATCTGTATCATGCATTGGTATTGCCAGTCCTGACATTGGACATTTGTCCAAATCTCTCCATGGAATATTTACATAGGAGAGAAAGGACGGCTTGGGTGATGACAATCCTCCAGCTCCCATTGTCATCCCAATTCCGGAGAATAAAATTTCATCCCCTTTACACCGCATAGCTGCCAATCACTTCATAATGCAGCAGGAACGACGAGTTGGGTTTCATATATTATTCTCCGTTGAGCGTTATTAGATTCGCTGACCTCACCGGGGCATCGTTATTAGCCATGCAAACAGGAAATACTTCCATTTGCGACAGCGGAGAGGAAAATTGGAATGACCCCATTGACAAAGCGGAAGTCACGTTCAGTGGACAGCTTTCACAGAAGCTTCATATTTTTGTACAATGTGCATGGTGTAAAATGAATGTGCAGAGTTGCCAACCTTGTGCGACCAAAAAAAGGAACCATGATGGCAAAAAAAAGGAATTAATTAAAACAAAACTTACAACCACGCTCAACACACTTCCAAAGCAGAAATGTCCATACCTCATGCTGTTATTTTGGTATTATCGGTGTTTCATTCTTTTGAGAATATTTTTCTCTTCAAGTATGTTAAGTATGTTTTAAACTTAGTTTTCTATTGAATTTGTGATCAAATCAACATTTTAGGGCAGTTGTTTGACATGCGGTATGTAAAAAAAATTATGTAAAAAAAAATTAATTAAAAAAAGTATTTTATGAAGAAAAAACGTACTACCGTAATTTGGAGGGAAAAACAGAATAATTCATGGAAGAACGTAATGGTTGGCAGCTCTGAATGTGTGATATACTGGTGTATTGTTAGTGTATCATTAGTGCATTTGGGGGACATGTAAATTTCAAAGATAAAAAAAAAAGATACTTGTCCTGCATCAGCTGGTGAAAGCAATTACATGTAGGTCAAAAGTGACATATTCAATCGTGTTTGAAGAGCCAAAGATGTGTATATTCCATCTTCTAACAATTGACATTTATTTTTCATATATATGTGTATATATGTACAATGTACAAAGAGGTGATACAAGCTAGAGTATTGTCTTTTTTTTAAAACATGCTTAAAAATCAGAATGGAGGTCTAAATACTACTCTCTCTTTTCTTTTTCCTTCATATAACGTTAACAGTAATTTTCCAATCAAACTACAGGCAATTTCTCATTCTTCAAAATTGATACAAAAAAAATTACCAAGGTACATGCATCTACATGTATGTACAGTAGTTTAACAAAAGACACAGAAAATTGCTAAAATTGTTTCCCCCAGAATTGTACTTTTCCAAAAGTGAATAATAGAAAGACTTAAAACTGTAGAAGTTTCTAGCGTTTTGATACAACATAATCGGTTGAATTTTAATGTATGATTTAGTATGTTAACATCTTATGAAGATCTCACTCCATTGACCTTCGCATCTTATACAACTCACTCCCAGATCCTAATCAAATGATTGGTCATGCGCGGTCACGTGTGATTCATTTACTGAGCCTATTGCACTCGTTTTCATGAAAAGGAGTGCAATATTTTCCAGTACTATTGAACTCGTTTTCAGAGCGTGCAGTAGTGCGCGTAGAGGTTAGAGCGCTTAATACTGCGTGTGCATGGGCCTATTCTTGCGCAGCACTATGCGTAAATGGGTGTAGAGGTAAGTGCGCTTGCTTTATCTATACTTATGTGTGCGCACTAAATTGAGACTTATTAAATCTTGAGATTTATTTGTCAGCCATATACTGTCACAAAACAATCTTGAATTAATTCTTTTTACATCAAATGAGTTTCGTTGTATAAAACAAATGATGCATGTTTTCATTCATTTATTATACGATCTATCCGCCCTCGTTGATGCTGTGTGTATCTATCGCACTCAGCCTAGCGGCTTTGTGCGATAGATACACACAGCCTCAACTCGAGTGCGGATAGATCGTATAATGATCTCATGCGCATGCATCATTTGTATAATATCGGGTGCCTATTTAGCACCTGTGTGAAGGGAAGCAATGTAAAAAATCAAATGTCTTGCTCAAGGACGTATCGTCTGTTCAGAGACAAAAGGGCGTTATGTATCAGTGTTAAAGCACAATACACATGTACATGTATATATGACTTAGCCACCATCTGGCTCCAAATCGATGACACACATAAAACCACCACATAGAATGCTTACGTTCACAGGCGCCTTCCCTTTCTAAAGATTCCTTCGTCAACGGTCTTAAGCAGTCTCCGCAGGATACCTCTCCGTCAGGGCAGGGGAAGCGTCCTAGATCCACACACTGCTTGTAGCACGTCTTGTAAAACAGGTCCTCAAAGGTTTCTATGAATAACAAACAAAATTGAGAAAAATATAGCATAATTAACTCATGTACAGAAGAGAAAATGTAAACTATTCGTTCTCAACCTAGCAGTCATTTTTGTGTGTGTGAGTAATGAATGATCAATGACAAAAACAAACCCCATTTAAAGCCCCACTGTCCTACTTGTAGCTACGTGCTCCCTCTATATAGAAAACTTCCCCAATCGGTGCCTGTTGTTCCCCCATGATCCTCTATTTCTTATGTTATTTGAGAGCTGAGTTGATGAGATAGCCGCCTGTCAGTGACCTCACTGTGTGGTCTAATCCCTCCTAGCCATACTAGTGTTGAGCTTTCATTTGCATCACATGGGCAGGGATATTATTGATGCACTTCTTGTAGAAATCTTTGTAACATTGTATACGTGTACATGTACTGTACACGCTCAAAGGTTTCTACAGAAATGGAGTGATGGAGGAGAAAAAATGGAGTGATGGAGGAGAAAAAATGGAGTGATGGAGGAGAAAAAATGGAAGAAAATTTACCCATGTGCAATATGTCAAATGGTTTTCAACCTGGTAGTCATTTGGGGTTTTCATTGGGTAATGAATTAGTTTTCATTATAACTCTATTTTAGGCATCATATGAGCAGGGATATTTTTCTATGATAGATTCTCATCACAGTTTGTTGTAAAACACGTTCTCAAAGGATTCTATCAATATAGAGAGATACATGTAGAAGAGAAAATACCAATGCACAGTATGTCAACTGTTTTTCAACCTGGGAGTTTATATCGGGTAATGACTAAATCAAACTCCACTTAAAGGTGTGTTTTTTATCACAGGGGCAGGAAAAGTGTCCTAGAACAACACACTTCCATCAAAATTTCTTGTGAAACTGAGGAGTGTTTCACAAAGACTAAGATCAACTTTAAGTTGGACTTAACTATGGCAGGCCGTTCATGCCACTATTTTGCTCTCACCATTTACTGGCATTGGTCTCTCAAGGGACTTACAAATCATGGTCACATATCTACATAATTTACCTTTTATCTAAACTATCTAAAGATCATAATTTTGAGACCAATGGTGAGAGCAACCAATGGCATGAATGGTCTGCCATAGTTACATGTAAGTCCAATTTAAAGTCTATCTAAGTCTTTGTAAAACACCCTGCAGGTCCTCAAAGGTTTCTACATGTACATATTGCATGAATATGGAGAGATACAGGAGAGAAATGCAAGAAAATCAAGCTCTGCACAGCTGTTTAAGCCATGAGTAATTTAATTTTGTTCTAGAAGATTTCAACATACACCTGAACATCTACAGGTACAGTGTACATGTACAGGTGTACATGTAATGAAATATATTTATAAATAAACAGCCCCACACGTACAGCCGCCCCAAAACTTGGAGCTCCTTAGAATTTTAAGAAACCATTCTCTGAGCCCTGGCCTTGATAGTCTGAACATTTTAAATGTGGTCTTTCACATTGCATTATATACTTTATATAATTTCCCATCTCGTAAAAAGTTGATATTAATCACAACTTACTTGTGATTGCAAATATGTACGAAGAGACAGGAGACTGTAAACTTGCGATTGATTAGAGGACTTGATATTCATTAAAGGTAATACAAAGTTTTGGTATGGGGTCATGAATTTGGTTCAAATTAACATATTGGAAGCATATGCGATGCTACAATATTCAGTGATCTTTGTCGCGGTTGAAATCGAGTCTAAAGTTATGAAATTGTAAATAATACACTCTTTATGTTGTATAGCTCCCTCTCAAGGTCAAGTTATTAATTAAGCTATAAAACAATGTTTCTTGACTACAATCGACCGATTAGCTATTCCCGTTTGGAAATTATATATCACAATTATTCTGAGATTTTCATGGTCGCAGCTAGCATTGTACAGCCGTAGGCGCTATTTGAAATTGATCAAAATTTACCGGGAGCACCGGTAAATTGTTATATTCAATTTTTCTTGATTTCAAGCAGAAGTGCTTTAGGGGCTAAATTTTCTAGTGCTTATAATAAATCCACAGGAGCATCCAAATATATCAAAATTGTAAAGAATTACTATCCACCAAATTTACAAAATTTTCCAAAACTTTGCATTACCTTTAAGGTCAATAGCAACTCTTTATTAGACGGGAACCTAGTCTACAATTCTCATTTCGAGAAGAACGTTTGTCTTGTTTATTAACAGTACACATTACATACCGGTACGTAGAATATGTCATCCCATACATAACAGAGTTCTTATTTCAATGTGACCTTTTATCCTATACTTTAAAATTCTTATATCTATGAAGATGTATGGAGACTATTGGATTGGATGAGCGTGGTATTAAAAATGAGGGTAGCATTTATTCTAATCAAGCACTGGCTGGTCTCTCCATTATCTGCTCCTAGCTTTCATCTTCATTCCCCGCTACCCTTAAGGCTTGGGATTGGATAAAGGGCAGGTGGGCCGAGCCTTTCTTAATGCCAAGCACTTCCTGGTGAAGACTTAAAGGGATCCGGTAACTTTGTCTCAGATTCTGAAATAAAATTCTGGATTTAGCTCATGATGCAATGATAATTATAAACCTTTAGGTCAGTCAGGAACCCCATGAAATTTACAAGCCAATCGCCTGTCTGCTTATCAAGATATTTATGATTGGAATTACAAATTTTGAAAACCGTTCGCCTGACGGTTTTCATAACACTACAGTCTATTGGGGAAAACGAGTATGGTAAAACCGGTCACTCAAAGATTTTTACTTTTTTGAGGCACTTCTTGATCATTTTGAAGCGCAATTTTTTTAGGGCTTCAATATTGCACCATATCACAGACACTGATAACACGTAGGGCCGTGTATCTCAAATTTAACATTGTTAAACGATCCCTTTAAGATGGGTGTCGGAGGTTGCATCTCATCTTGTGAAAGATGCCAAATTTCAAGAGAATGAAGATGCATTATCCACCTGACAGATTACTTGATAACCAAAATGAATGTGCCTACTGGTACATGCATTTTTATCAGGGATATTTTTCTTGAATATGGGGTAGGGGGATTTTCATCAGAAGTGATTATTCTTTAAATTATTTATACATATTTCATTTCATTATATCTTATTAAATCTTAGAACTTACATGTAACAGACTGCTATCAATTACAAGAAAGAAAAAGAAGATTTCTACCTTTACATGTCTATGGTTGTGTACAGTACACGTACATGTATCTCCTTCTAATTTCCTATTCTGTCTTTTGTGCCACCCCCCCCCCCCCCCCTCCCTCTCCTTCTTTCTCTCTTTCCATCCCTCCCTCCATCACTCCCCTGAGCTACATGTAGCGCTGCTTGGTTTGATAGATGTATTGTCAACATCATCTATTATGGTTTGCAAATTTCCATTTACAGCGTGACCTCACTTAAGGTTCACCTCCTTCTGTCTGAATGGTATTGTGAATAATGCCAAAGAAATTAATTTAATTTGGGAAATGAAGGACATTGCGTCAAAGGCTTTCAAAATATCATTTCTCATCAGAAATACCTTTCAATGGACAATTTTCAATGCATGAGCATTATAAATGTACATTATGATTATTACTTGTCATTCTTTATAAATGTATGAAGACAGGACTATAATAAGCATAATATGTTCATACATGTATGTATACTGTGCAGTACATGTTAATGTAACCATTATAATTATGTTCATATACACAACATTGTATAATATTTGCTCATTAAAATAATAATAGTGTGATCATGCACTGTATTTATAACATTCATGTCTGCTAGACCTGACACTCCTGGCTAGTGCCTAATGTTTTCACTTGCTTTGCATGTTGCATTTGTGACATACGGCCATATACTGTACATATACATGTATGTTCACTTATCCATTTAAAAACTTGCATTTACACTGTACAGTATGTATAGTTTGCAGTGTAGATGGCCTACATTGCAGGTTCTGTAAAAGGCGCTGTTCCCTATACAACTACATGTACATGTACATGTATGCCATGGATCATCTGCCTTTAATTTTCCCGACATTCAGTTTCAGGAATGGGCCCAGGTGTCTTCTGGTAATTTTGTTTAATGAAGAGAAGGAAAAAATGATGGTCGCATCAGCTAAGAAGAGCAGGCAAATTTCAGACCAATTTCTGATATAATTAGATTATAAATATTTTGTCACATGCCACTTTTGCATCTTAACTAAGGGTATGTTTATGCTCAACTTTTTCTGGACAGAATCAGGCATCTGTTACGCGTTTAGTTAAAAACACGCTTGCGTCCTTTTTGTAGAATCACGATCGCCGATCGTAAACTCACAAAAAGGTGCATTTACGATCGGCGATTCTGCAAAATAGGCGATTCTGGGGAAGCATAAACGCACAATCATTTGTAAACGTGTTTAAATGGGGTCAACGCACTGACCTCTAGTGGGTCTATGACTCTATGTACATGTAGCATGCGCGTGCAGGTTTGCAAATCCAGCTGGAAGGCCACCCAGCGAGAATTGCCTGGAGGAGCCAGAGAAGTGAGCATAAACAGTACACCGTGGAACTGCGATTACGATTAGCATTTCAAATCGCTCATTCTGCCTTCAAAATTGAGCTTAAACGCACCCTTAGTCAGAAATGATGAATATTTAAGAGCAACCTTCATTTGGGCGTACTTATGCGGTCTCATTTGTAAATGTACATGTACTGTAGAGTAGGTGAATTTCCTTGACATCCAATAAAGTCATACATGTAGTCAGAGGTTCGTCTCTCCTAGGTTACATGTACATGTATGTACATGTAGCTCTTGAATTTTGTATAAAATCCAACTTAATCTTCTACAGTACATCCTTTGTTTGAATGAATTTTCAATTTATTTGATATTTGATGTTTCTGAACTGCCACATTATATACTGTACATGACATGTACATGTATGTCTTCTTCAATATACTTTTGGTGTACCGGTAGCCAGAGAGAATGAAAGAATGAGATAATGAGACAGAGAACAAGATAGAGAATGAGAGAGGAGGGAGAGAGAGGGAAAGAATGAGCGAGAATAAGATATAGAGACAGAGAGAGAGACAAAGACAGAAACAGAGAGAGGGACAAAGAGAATGAGAGAGATAAAGAGAGAGAGAGAGATAAAGAGAGAGAGACAGAGAGAGACAATGATGAGAATAAAATAGAGTAATATCCTAATCATATCAACTACAAACAAAATCAAATTACATACAAGTACTATACATCCAGATAATCAATATTTTGGTGTCTTTCAGTCTGTTTAGAGTCTGTTTAGATTCAGTTTGGAGTTGGTTTTGGTGATGTAGCAGGGGTGTCATGTAAAGAGAAGTACAAGAGTAGAGATCAACAATAACCAACCCTTTTGAAAGGGAGTCAGGATTTGAGTCTGTACATGTATGCATATAAACGCTCTGTAAAAAAAAAAAAAAAAAAAAAAAAAAAATTGGGGTCCAGACATAGAGTCCAGGAATTAAGGGGCCCACAGGTTCCAGGCAATAGTGTCGGTCCCTGAATATAATCTATAACAGAACTACAGTGTACTGTAGCAGATTATCTCTTACAACTGGTGGGACCAATGCTAAAATGCATGATTTCATACACAAGAGTGACAATATATCTTGAATTATCTTCATAAAAATAATTTCATCTCCATAGACCCCAAAGGCCCAAACCAGGTGTAATTCGGAAGTGCCATAGTTAGTAGTGTAACTCTAAAATAATATTTTTTCCTCAAAAGTATAAGCTGGAATGTGCATTATTTTAAAAAAATCGACTGTGCCAATGGAATGCAATAACACCCAAGGATGAATGCACCTCTTAACATCACGGTCTAATGACTCCCAGTCTGTTTATGGATACCCTGCCAGGGAGAAAATATGAACAGTATAAAACCTTGGTATCAGATTCTCTCCACTGTGCACAGCTTGTATGGTCGTGCATTATGCTTCCACTGCATTAAGCTGTCTAATCTCATTATCATGTTTTGCCTTTTTGGTATAAAATCTTTAAAATCTCAGTTTTACCACAAATCTATTTTACATACATGATGTAGCCTTCCTGGAATCCAGAAGTCTTGTGATTATTTCATTTTTATACAACAACATATTATCTCATTGTATATTTCTACATTCAAAAATTTAGTTACATGTACATGTACCAGTAGCGGAAATCTCAAAAACATATTACATTTTGTAGTTCGTAATTTGCCTGCAGACAGTCAGTTCATATACAGTACCAACAACATAATGAAAACTTACATCTGTACATGTACCTCGTGTAGAATCAATACCAGTCTGATCAATATCCGATAGATTAACTTACGCTTACAGTATAGTGTTTTTCATTTATTTGCTTGCCATGGGTTTATTTGTACAGAACTCCTTGTATTCATTTTTCAAAGAAATAAGAAATACATTGGCTTTTTAAATCATGATCAGGCATAAACAAAGTTAATGTATTAAACAAGGTCCAACTAATTGAATGTAATCAAAAATAACATGGCATCAAGTCACAATTTAGGATCTAAATAACATTTTGAAATTATCATTATACACATGCATGCAGGTATGTACTGTACTGTATAGCCAGGCTCCTGGGACACATGGTCACCCAAAATTGAAGTCTAGACCCCAAAGTATTTAAAAAATATAGGGCTCATGCATACTGTACAGACATTTTTTTTAAATGTGTGGAGCCCTGATAACATGTGCATTAAAGCCTGCATGTTTCCTTCTTTTCTATCAAATCTAAAAGACTTTATACATGTAACCTTTAAAACGCTACATTTCTTATTGTTTAAAAGCAAAAAATCACAAAATGGTTTCAATTTTTATAAATGGCAAACAAGGTAAATCAAAATGAACTTCTACAATGTAAATGTACATGTACCGGGTACATACATGTAGATTGTACAAATCTTATATCTTCAAATGCCAGCTTAGTAGACTGTGTGCTTTGTTTGAAGTGAATGTAAACAAACCACAAGGCAAATATGAATTAGTAAGCACTCAATAACTCATACTCGCTACAGTTACATGTACATGCAGTCCATATTTCCATTGCATATTTACCAGGCTTGCTGGCAGTGGTGCCTTTGACATTATACACATCTCATTCTTAATTTTCCAAATACATGTACATGTACACTGTACATATTTTATGATTTACACCTGTACATGTACACCTGTACTGTATCTATCTACATGTATACACTGTTCATAACTGGTTCACATATTCCTTTATCATTAGAATTAAAGGTAATATATCAAGTAAATTTACATGTAGTAAACCATCAAGGTTGAAGATTTGGTGAATCTATAGCATCTGTTGAGAGCCAGAAAGGCGTTACAATGTTAAAGTACACATGCATTGACTTCTGTCTGGCACAAAACAGACAGTTTCTTGGTACATTTAAAAGAATTTTATAACTACCAAATGGATAATCTCAATATTTTGTTTTTACTTACACTACATGTACATAGTACAATGTACACATGTACATGTATGTAGGTACAGGCTATCTGCCCAGCTGGACAAAAATGTCTTTCCTCGTTTTCATTTGAGAATTCCTGAAAAATCATAATTTTGATATATTAATAGTGCACAACACATTTATACCTCAACTGAATAGTAATTGAAGAACAACAACAATAATCCATGAGATACACTGTACTGTACATTGGTAGTAAATATATATATTTACCTCTCTTTAGAAATCTATGATTGGTCGAAATTGGAGTCGTGGTTTTAGCTATTCCCGTAAAGAAACAAACAATGCCAGCAACGGTCAATAGTTCATGAGTGAGATTCCCTAAAGATTCTGGGTACCGGAAAAATAGTTACATTTTGTAGAGATCCCCATTGGTTTACATGTTAAAATTTTCTTTGTGCGCGCGCGGACACCATACAGTACTTTTTGACTGCAATTCCCGAATGATTGTTGCGTTCAGTCATCTTTCCAGTGAAGATTAACAGACAGTGTCTCAGATTTTCTGTGATGTTTTAACCAATCTTTACTCAAGAAAAGGATAAGGTAAGAATTCTTGGTAGATTTTTGTGGCAATTCGGTATATACATGTAAAAGACATATCGACTGCTTTAATATTTGAGGCCTGTCTGTTGGCTCTCGGGGACGTGCACATCCTGCCATGAACAGCCAGTCCCATGCAGTCAATAATAATACATCTTTGTTGACTATACAAACCAAAGTATTTGGGCGTGATTTGTACACTTTAAAACATACGATCTGAAGCAATTGTAAATATATTGATATGTACACCCTCACATCATGTGTCTGGACAGGTTGGTTAGCTCAACAGTTGATTTCAAACAGTAATTTTAAATGTTTACATGCAATATTTCCTATATTTTTAAAGACTTACATGTATGTTGGACAATATTATAAATGACAAATACATGATCATGATGTACTTATGTTGGTTACTCTGATAGCTTGCATATTTTGGGTTTTTAAGTCCAAAGGCAAAAGAGACAGCTTTTATTTTGTTAAGCACCCTATTTGCTATGGTAAAAGTAAGAAACAATTTTAAATAGATTTATCTACATGTACAGTGCGTCCCAGAAAAAACGAAACCGAGAAGTATCGATGTTCTATCATAACTTAATCACAACTATAATTAATGAATGATACATATTTGGAAAGCTTAAAGTCTCCTCTTTCAGTTGATGCTACTCAGATAATGCATATTTCAAGCATGAGTGATTAAAAGCAATTTGAAGGAAGGAAACCAAAAAGACATTTGGCGGGCGGTATTTGAATTTCGAAGGAAAATTCTCATTTCTAGAGAGTTGAGTTTCTGCCCTTTCATATGACACCTCAATCAGGAAAAATGAGCGAAGAATGACAAAGTTCTGTTTGTTTAAAGTAGTGCTTGCATTTCCATAATTGTAATAAACGAATTCGTTTTCACTGGCTGCCTGCCGTATCAATAAACGAAATTAACAAAAGCCTTAACTCCGTTTCGTTGACAATCAGCCGTAAACGAGAGTCTTCATGCATGGCTGATTGTCAACGAAACGGAGTTAAGTCTTTTGTCAAATCTGCTTTTTGCTACGGCAGGCACCCAGTGAAAACGAATTCGTTTTTTAAAATATGAAAATGTAAGGGCTATTTTAAACAAACAGAACTTTGTTATTCCTCGCTCATTTTTCCTGATTGAGGTGTCATATGAAAGGGCAGAAACTCAACTTTCTAGAAATGTGAATTTTTCTTCGAAATTTAGATACCGCCCGCCAAATGTCTTTTTGGTTTTCTTCCTTCAAATTGCTTTTAATCACTCATGCGTGAAATATGCATCATCTGAGTAGCATCAACTGAAAGAGGAGACTCTAAGCTTTCCAAATATGTATCATTCATTAATTATGGTTGTGATTAAGTTATGATAAAACATTGATACTTCTCGGTTTCGTTTTTTCTGGGACGCACTGTATATAAATATGATTGTAGTGGTAGAGAGTAACCAATGCCAGTTCCATGTTTTCTATAAACCTGTCTAAATCAATAAGCTTTACATTCTCAAATTAGCAACAATTATTTTTATTTTCCACTCTTTCAGTGTTTGAAAAAAGGAAAATGGTTTTTAAATCAAGCAGTGTAAAAACAATTTTTACAACAAAATAGATAATATAAATTTCACATTCTGTTGCCTATCTGTAGAGCATTTATTTTCACTTTAATCGCTCTTGTTCACGAATGGCACAATGTACTGCACAAGAAATAGATTTAAATTTTCAGAGATTTGTGCGCTTTCTGCTCATGTGTAATTGTAAAAATCAGAGCATTCTGCATCCAGACAAACAAAAGTTAATACATAAAAATCAATTTTTAAAAATGGTGGCACGAAGCTGCTATGCGTTTAAAAAATGTCTGTATCAAAAGCAGCACTACAAAAAAAAAATACTGCATAATAAAGCTCAAGAATGTGTACCAGTGTGACAGAGTATTTGCTTTCATTATTATAACCATTCACACATTTAGAATACCCCCGCAAATATCAATATATGGGGCAAGAAGCCAACACCCAGCTGACTATAGTACACCATTCACATACAGCCATACGGCAGCGACGGCGTATAAGTCAAACAGCTGACAGCCAAAACCACCTGTAAAAAGGCGAAGGATTTTACACTTACCGGTTTCTAAATTTAAGTTCTCTTCGGCAGTAAGAGGGCAAGGTAGATGGAGAACATACAATAAGAAGAGAACGCTTATAAAGATGATATAAGTAGCCATGGTTTGTTCCAAAAATTAGCACAATTTGTATCAGTTTCCACGGCAAAATTCCAAGTTATACATCCATGATTCAGTACCGGTATCGTATTGAAGAATGTGCGTGCGCTTGTACTGGTAGCGTGTTGGCTGAATGAATGGGCGAGATCGGGCGACGAAAACACACAGTGCACCGAATGCCGTGCAACTCGACTCTGCATTTGCGATGGTATATTAGTATTGTACATGTACACACATTATGTGTGTGTGTGTGTGTGTGTGTGTTCGTCACGGACACCACTAATGCAGAGAGAGGCGCCACTTCTATATGGCGCCTATTGGGTTGTACATCCGAAACTCGCTTTAGGCTATTCCTAAACCAAATACCCGTGACCTTGGGTCTACTTTTTAATAATGATGTCAAACAATATCTATGTCACATTTTCCTTATTTTGAGAGCGTAGACATCAAAACTTTTTGAGAAGGCCTATTATGGGTAGAGGTTGCATTTCATTTTTAAAAATAAAGCCTTTTATTTTAAACAGAAAAGGGGATTCAAAAGTGTTGGGCATATGGCGAGAAATTTGTCATTCAGGAGCAATTTCTTAATTTTAGAGCTAATAAAATGTACTCATAATCAGGATATAATAATGCAAAAGTTATTTCACAATCACAACCGTAAATGTCAAACTCATTAACAGGATAAAATATTTCTTTGGAGGAAGATTATGTTGAATGATCGGCGTAATGGGTGATTTAGAATTAGTATACCAACATTATCAGTGGTGGTTTTTTGTGGCTTTGTTGTTAAATTTCTGTTAAATTATCTTAACCGATTATGCTGTCCACTCAACTTTGTAAATCATAGTATCTGTGTCAAGTTCAGGCCTAATAATAAGGATTAATTGTCAACCATTGATTTCTGTGATTGATTTCTTGCTCTAAATGTTTATATGGATTGTTCTGTTGAAAAGTAAAACTGAACCCGAAAGCAAACTTACGAAAAGTAACGAAATGAAGTTAAAACCTAAACGCTCCAGTTGGAGAGCAACCATTAGGTTAACCAATGAAGTGTAATGTGGAACGTATGGAAATATTTGTTTTAAAAACAGAGCGAGAGAGAGAAAGAGAGAGAGAGAGAGAGAGATAGATAGTAAAATTCGTGAGAGGGTAATACGAGGAGGAGAGGGAGAAGAGGGAGAGAGGGGGGCTAGTGAGAGGAAGAGGAGAAGGAGGATGAGAGAGTGACAGACAGACAGACAGACAGAAACAGAGATGAGGAGGGAGGGGAGGGGCTAGTGAGAAAAGGAAGAGGAGGAGGAGAGAGAGGCATAGAGGGGGGGGGCTATAGTGAGAGAAGAAAATGGAAAGAGAGACACAGAGAGAGAGGGGAAAGAGACACGGTGAGAGAGATTCAGAGAGAGAGAAAATTAATACACAGAGTGGACAAAGCAAATAAAGAATGAGCTGAACTTTCCAAATTCGAACTTGTTTCCGTCACTTTTTTACATTATTATTATTGAACTTATTTGTATCCAAACCTTTTTAACCTTTCCATTGTTTAATAAATCATATCAAGTTAAGAATAGGACAAAAAGGGAGAAATAAGTAAGAAGAAAAATTATTTAAAAGATCAACCGTGATGAGAAAGTCCTTTTCAGAGTAGGGCATTATTATCAAAAGCACTCTAAATCAGATCCATTGTGTGTTGGATGCACCACTAGCCTCTGTGAACGTTGAATTGTAAAAGAGGTGCTTTTATATTCAGAGGAAAGTTGAATATATCGCCTAAAGCTAGTAACCTATATTCCCATATGAATAATGGAAGTTCAAATGAGCATGTAACCCCAATAGATATTATGACCTATGGCATGCCATCAGCCTTACTTCTGACTGCATTATGATAATAATCATCAATATGAAGTAGGCATATACTGATTTAACTGAACATTGTACGGGGGCAATTTTTTTTGAAACTTCTAGTTCAGATTGAAGCGTTGTCGCGTAGGGCCTTCAGAAACAAAAGGATGAATGCTGATGAGGCTTGCTTGGGTAATAAGAATTATTATTATCATTACGATTATTATTATATACTAGACTCAAAATGGGAAAAGCTCATTGAAAAGTATTGAATATCAATTTCATTTATTTCTTGAGTTCAGTTTATTTTGTTCGTTTTGGGGGTTATTTTGCATATCGAATTAGACAAATTGGGTCAATTAAATAGTGTTTGGCGTCATGAAGATACGCCAGCGGCAAAGGAAGTGTAAACTAGGGTCTCTACTTTGTGCAGTGTTAACTTTTTGGTATCATCTTTATTACATTATTCAAGCTTTTAGCATGAAACCCAGAAAAGAACCCAGTTTCTTTTTTACCATTAAAAGTCACACATATTCCATGTATTATTCATTCCTATGTGACGGGGGCAATAACGTGTTGCTTTTAGTCGTATATGCCTTTGCAATTCTGAGGAGCTTGGTTACCTGGCAACCAGATCTTACATTATTTATTGTTAAGTGTCGATACGCGTTCAATGTTTGAAGCTTGGTAAAGAAAGAGGTAAATACGCAGATGACGCCGAGCGAAATAGGATAGAAGATAGGAAATCTTGTTTCTCGTTTCTTTTTCTCCATGTTTGTCCTCCCTATCGTCTGTCGGTAACTGGAAACGATAATACCTCGCGCAATGTTTGCCGAGCAGTGGTTCCATTGCAGGTTGGGCAAGGATGAAAAGCTTCCAGGCAAGATAACATGCTATTGGAACATTATGATAGGGGCTGGTATTAGGCGGTGTGTGTATCATAGGAGGGAACGGGGTACGCCCCCCCCCCTTCAGTGAAAAATATCACTTTGAATTGAAAAAAAATGAATTGAAAGATACCATGGGAAAATAAGAAAAAGAAAGATTTTTTTTTTTTACCAAGACATTAAAAGAAAGAGATGCGATGAAATTGGCAACAATAGTCAAATTTGACTAATAGCCATTATAATACCAAACGAAGAAGAAGAAGAAGAAGAAGATAATGGCGGATCCAATGGGTCTACATCACACAGGGCTGCCCTAGGTCCCCCACGCCCCCACCCCATTTATTGGAGATAATACCACCCTCATTGATAAGTTCCTGGATACGCCACTGCAATAAGACCAACCGATTTGCTGACTGCAGCTTTAACCCATGCCTTAGAGAGTAAAGACTATAGTCAGACGAGTATTTTCGTTGATTGCACAGTCATTGATTCATTATCTTTCAACATTTACAAATTAGGGCAATCTACGTAATGTCGATTATTTTTGATGGGTCCCAAATTATAACCTAAGAGCAGATAAGCGTTGCTATATCGACAAAGTGGTGAAGATGCTTAGATACATTCGTAATGAAGGTCATTCTATTATCAATCCAAAACACCGGGACTAGAATGACAAACAATAATGCTGTGTTCCAAAATGGAATAGAAAGCTTGGCAAATAGGTCTCATTGATGAACTCTTATTCAACGGTTTTCTGTGTCTATTTCTTTCTTTCTTTTTGTTTCTTTCTTCTTTTGTTCCCCTTTTTTAATCTTCACTTTTCTTCGTATGTACACAGCTTTTTTTACTATGGTACTTATTAGTGTTTAATCTTTACGTTTCTTTAAAATGGAAACTCTATTGATATTCAAATCCTTTACATCTATTTATTTGTAGATGAAGACTGTATAGCTTAGGACTACACCTTGAAAAACATGTTTATTTGAGGTGATAATACGTGGAAAGAAATACACCCCCCCCCCCCCGGAAAGAGAGAGAGAGAGAGAGAGAGAGAGAGAGAGAGAGAGAAAGAGAGAGAGAGAGAAAGAGAGAGAGAGGGGAAAGAGAACAATATTTTTTAAGGAAAGAGAGGGAAGACAGAAATAGAGACAACTCTAGAGAAAAGAGAGAAAGAGAGAGATAAAGGTGTGTATATGTTTTGTTTGTGTGTGAGAGAGAGATAAGAAAGATGAGGAGAGGGGAGAGAGAAATTATAAGAAAAAGAAGAGGAAAGGAAGAGGAGAGAGAGAGAGACAGATATATAGATAGAGATCGATAGAGAGAGAGAGAGAGGGGGGTGGGCAGAGAGAAAGAGGGAGTGTAAAACAGGGGAGATTTATTTTTATGAGAAGTGGGAAACGGGAAACAGAAAGAAAAAAAAACGATACCGGTCATAAACGTCGAGATGAACGTACTTAATGCGGTGACGTCCTAAGATGTGATCTAAATGTCAATTTTATGAAAGTTTCCATTCATCCCTTGGAACCAATCATCGATAATAAAACGTGTTCACATTGGCGAATAAATACGTAACCCATCTTTTTTGTGATGTGAACACTCTAAAAAAAAAAGAGAACCTACGCCTACGCCATTGAACCCTTGTGCGTATACCCGGGGCGTATACACGTTGCCCTTCCTCTCTCAATTTATTATTTTGGTTGTTGCAGTTGTTGTTGTTGTTGTTGTTGTTGTTGTTGTTGTTTTTTTTGTACAAATAGTAGTAGTAGTAGTGGTGGAAGTAGTTGTCATTTATTTTATCTATCTTCTTTCTCTTCTCATTCCCTGCTAACTATACATTTACTGAAGGGAATGTATCTTCGTTTAAAAAAAGATAAACTGGAATCTAAAAGGTTGTGCATACTTTCCAGATTTGCAAGTTTCCTAGTACCTCAATCACGCGAATACATTCAGTTAATGAATTGCGAAATAACTCCATTTACTAAAACCTCAGTCTTCTTCTTCAAAATACTGATTTATATTCATTACGTGCGCTTGATTGAAATTGCGCCCATTCATGCTGGAGTTTCCAAGGAGTGTGATCGTGTGACCTTTGCAGGATCGATACTAATGCACTACGGGGTTGATTTGATATTAAGTCTAAAACATTAGCAATAACTACAGGAGTAGGTAGTATATTATATAATGTGCTTGTCTGATTACTTCGATCATGTGCTTCACTTTGGATATAATCTGAAAACATGATTACCTTCAAGACCCTTGCACCTTTTATTGTTATGTTTATTTTGTTTACAATAACAGGACACACAAGATGCAAAACGAGCTTTTGTTCCCCCAGGTACAACACAATACCTGTATCCTCCATGTATATACTCCATGGTAGAGACAACAGTTGGTGACTTTCTGCTTGACTGCCTTTTTGCTATTAAATTATTTTCTTCGTCGTCTGACATTTAGTCGTGATTTGATTGACTCGGTTCGATGCAATTCAGTGATTAAAAAATATATGAAAGGTTACAGGGATCTTGAGACACCATTGACCTTGGCGTGGGAATGTCAAGATGAAGAAAAAAAAATCGAGTTCTCGAAAATTATGAAACTGATACGTTTCTTATTCTTCTTGTTTACGTGCCATGTCCTGTGACGTTGGCGACCATGGAATGCCACAACTCTCTGTCCCATATTCTATGCCTTTCTGCTATTAAATTAACCTTCAAACACCCTAGCACCTTCTATCGTTTTTGTTAAATACGATATCAGGACTACGTTCCTAAGAGTTAGATAAAGCAGAATTGTTTCATAACGGAAGATTGATCGAAATAAATTCAATCTAATCATGTATGATGTATCCTTCGCACAAAGGTTAAGAGACCTGCTGTCTGTTCTTCTTTCAAGAAATAAAATGGTGTTTATTTGACTGCAGGAGCTGTCATGAAAATAAAATCCTCTCTCTCTCTCTCTCCTTTCCCTCCCTCTATTCCCATCCTCTCTCTATCCCTCTATCTCACTCTCTCTCTCTCTCCCCCTCTCTATCCCTTACCCCTTTCTCTCCTGTTTTCGGTATACAAATCAATTTCTCCTTATAAGATGAAGTTTCTAGCAAAAACGTACTCTAATTTTTTGTTTAATGTATAAAGAAGGATATCAGATTGATGCAGTGTATGATACAATGGTTTATTAATTATTTATCTTTCTACAAAACTTATTTTCAATACATGAGTAACATAATTCATGAGTCATCTAATAACATTTTGCTACCAACATGAACCCTCATGACGTTGACCTAGATGACACATACAATCCAGGCGCTTACTCATTCAAGGGAGATGGGGGAGATCCCAGATCATTCTTTCTTTATTGCAGTTGTGAAATCTTTTTCTCATGTTTGTATTACTTTTATATACTTTTTGAAGTGCAAGTATGCTGATCACGATTGGCTATAATGGTAGTATTTTGCACTCTAGTGCTGACCGAAGTGTGGATCAAAATATAATGACCCTATCACGTTACAAACCACCTCTTTACAAACGTCCTTCGCTTTAGCGCATTTAGTGGATTTAAAAGGTGTTTAATCCTTCCCACTGCTCTGTTGCAAGACACTACATTGTTAAATCTTTTCTGCTCTTAAGCTTGTTGATTTAAATCGGAATCTGGTAGAAAGCCTTGTCTGCTTGAGCGCATTTGAAGCCCAGATAAATCTAGGGTAATAATAGCTATTCAATGCTGCGTCCCAAGGAAAACACTTTATACCAAGCGAATTATTTCTTAAATAGAATTCCAGCTAACGGTACAATTAAAGCTCAGATTTATCTCACAAATGCAAGAATTTGATGTTAAGAGAGACGTAATCATACTATGGAAGGAGTGGTGCCAGGGTGTTTTTAAGAGAAGAACGGAAGGGAAAGGGAGAATGATGATAAGGCGAATGAGAAGGAGAAGAGGAAGAATGAGGAAGAGTGAAAGAAGAAGGGAAGAAGAGGGAGAAGAAGGACTAAGGATACAAAGAAGATGAAGAAGATGAAGAAGTAGAAGAAGAAAAAGAAGAAGAAGGGGAAGAAGAAGTATAAGAAGAAAAATGAGGAGGAGAAGAAGGAGTAGAAGAAGAAGGGGAAGGAGAAGAAGAAGAAGAAGAAGAAGAAGAAGAAGAAGAAGAAGAAGAAGAAGAACGAGGAGGAGAAAACGAAAACGAAAAGTAAACTCAAGAAGCACAATTCAAAAGAAAAGTCTTTGACAAGAGAAAACAGTTATTGCATTTTAAATTGAATTGTTGGTCTAATGTATGAGAGGGTGGACAAAAAAGGCGAAACCAACGCAACAGTTGGGTCGCATTTTATTGAATGTATAGACTGGGTTTTGAAAAAGGGGTGAGCACAGGCTGTTTATGTCCCACCCCCTACGTCCGCCAACGCCGTGACTATTATTGCAATTCTTGATCAAGTTACCTTTTATCGTGTAAGTTTATGCGTTCACTAAATTAAAAACGGATTAGTTGAATGACCCATTCATTACCCCCAATGAACCCAAGCGCTTATTAAAACACTATAAATAGACGATGTGCTTACAGCCACGTCTATACAGGGCAGTAAGACACTGTCCAACAGGATTATCAGTGATTTGATACAATACAATAGGATTAACACAGGCCTAAATAGCCATGTTGAGCCCTCGCGGCTTTGGCAGAATCTAGAAAAGTTCATTTTTAGGAATACTTTATGAAAATGATTCTACCCGTTTTCATCCGATCCCCTGAGTTCCTCAAAAGCTTGTTCCAGCTTTTGGCGGTCAGTCTTTCGATAGTAAATTGTTTCGAGTTCATGAATCTTTTCATTGATGATGGATATCTCTTTGGAGAGTTCTGATCGTTCGAAGGCTAGTTGGTTCGATCGGCTGATCGCTTGCCTCGTATCTTCATAGTCTCGCTCCAACTCGGCTTTCTCCTTCTGGCGAGCGATAAACTCCTGTTCGTTTAACTTCAGACTCCTATTCAACGACTTCAGCTTCTTGTGTAGGATCTCGACGTCTTTTCTCACACCCAAGATGCTGTCGATGTCCTTCGAGAAGTCCGCGACGTCCTTGTTTTGGAAGATCAGTCGTTTTCTCTCCAGAACGTCGTGTTCGCTCTGCGACTTCTCCTGGTTCATTCCACGGTTTTGTTGTGTGAGCTTTGTTATTTCCTGGTCGAGTTGCTTCATACGCTCACGCATTTCCCTGGTGCGAACTCGAAGTCGTTTCTCGACGATGGAACTCAGGATGTTGGAATGCTCAAGCTCGATGGTGTTGTACTCTTCTTGTTTCAATCTCTGCAGACGTTTGGTCTTGATCAACCTAAACTGAATATCTTCCAGGTAGATCTGATCATTTGCGCGCCATTTTCCCAGGAGGTGGATGCAGAAGTAGAACTTCTGGAAGAGATCGGGGAAGAGCCGAAGGACTGGGAATCTTTTAGAGTCCACGCTCTCAGCAACCTCAAGAGAGAACTTGTCTGCACTGAACAACTTGATATTCACACCCGGATGCGCATCGGTTAGGAGCTGATCGATCGCATCCAGGTTAAATTTGAGTTCAAGGTTTGTGCTACGGGCCCACTTCAAATCAAAGTCACCTTCAAGTGATTGGTAGTTCCTGCAGAAAGTCTGGACAACGCCGTATATGTCGCGTACTTCGTCCAGGAGGTCCACGAGAGATTTAGCGCTGCGGGTGAACGCATTTGCGAACGTCTGGATGTCCTTGCTGAACCCGGCATCGCGGACTCCTCCTGGACGTCGCACCTCCAGACAGGTCCTGATGAAGAGATCCAGCTCCTGCATCCCGGCGACTCTAGGGATCATACTTTTGATGCGCTTGACGCGATGTTTGCTCTTGAAGATCTCCTCGACGTGGAGCAGGAACTGTATGGGCTCGATGCCGCCGTAGAAGAACTTTTCGATTTTGGTGGCGAGGCGGGTTTTCAAGTGCTTGACCTCTCGGTCGACGTAGTCATAGACCTCGTGAATGTTGTTAGGGGGGTCGTCCCCCTGCCAGCCCGGAGAGGGCATTTTGATTAACAGGAATAGGTTAATCCACAGGTTAAAGGGTAACTTTTCAAGATTTTACGACAATTATGAGGAATGGCTCCCGCTGTATCCGATGCGTCTGAAAACAAAAAAGAAAAGAGAAAAAAATGAATTAGAGCTATAAAATTTCAAAAGTATGGGTGTTTATAAAAAGAGAACTAGTACAAAATTTCAAAAGTATGGGTGTTTATAAAAAGAGAACTAGTACAAATTTTCATTACTGTTTTAATGGGATTTCATATTTGAGAAAAAAATAATTAGAGCTATAAAAGTTCAAAAGTATGGGCGTTTATAAAAAGAGAAATAGTACAAATTTTCATTACTGTTTTTGTGGGGTTTCATATTTTCATTAAATACGCATCTTTCGCCAACCTACAAAACGAATACTGACTATCCATATTTTCATTATTATTATTTACCAACATTATGATTAAAATGGTAGATTGATGGGAAGTTTATGGTTCTAAATTTGTTTCATTATCTTTATTTACTTTATTCAAGAAATACGAATTGCATCAAGATTTAGGATGGCGCATCATATTGAATAGACTCATGCATTCACTATTAAACATAACCAGATAATTCTTTTTGTCGTGGGTATCATGGGGGGTGGGTCACTGTCGGCACAATGTTATCGACATAATAACATAATAGTTTTCTAATAAACCAGTAATGTAGCACTTAGAAAAGAAGAAGGGACTATGATTATGGGTGGAGAGAAGAAAAATACGAATACACAGATGAAAAGGGGAAAAAAGACTCAAACGTAGAAACTGATACAGATTAAATTATGGACCGACGTAACTTTACGATCTCAAATGGGCTACACTCCATTGTTGCTTTGTGCTATTTTATGTTCGTCATAAATATTTGACATTGATGTTCCCATCGCCAATATGATTGTCATGAAGATTGCTAAAAAATATGCTCCAAACCCAACTGAATCCTCGGCCATTGTACTAACAGCAACCGTGGTATGCAGATAATAAAAACTTCACTGATAGTTATAAACGCATGCGGCGGCCATTTTCAAACTTCTTTTTACTTTAACAAAACACGTATTATTAATGCATTTTCTTTATTCACATACTTTTATTAAGTTTTGTGCAGCATATAATCATAATAGGAAAACACAAATGATAATTATATCGGAATAGGGTTCTTTTAATTTGTCGTAATACGAGTAAGAATTATTTGTACTTACCATTTGATTAGCATACTTCCATTTGGCTCAAGAAACTTTCTATGCCGTCTTTAAAATATCACCAAACAATATTTATCTTTCCTCATTGTACTTCAACGACTCTTAAAAGTTGCGAAAATGTTGCATTTTAGCAAAAAAATACAAATTTACGCCAAACCTGATAGCAACACCGTTATTTAGAAGCTACATACTTAATGCACGAAAGAAATTAACCTTGTATGAATGCTTAATCTTATCCACTCCTACTTTGTATATCTCTTTGTTGTGGATACGTCGTGCATTGTATATAGTACAGCTATAGTAAAATTAGGCCTCCCCGGAACCCTTTCATGAATAAAAGAATAATAAATATCTAATGAGGAGGGAAGGGCTGATATAGCAAGGAGGGAGTATATTTTTCAAATACCGAAAAGCAAAAGTTTTTATTCCAACTTTAAAAATGGTTTCCAACGATAAAACTAAGGACTATCTGAAATTATATTAAAATAAGAACATTTGTATTAATATATTTCATATTTAGGTTTACAATCATGATAAACATGTTTAAAAGGCAATAAATATGACAAGTGCAAACATTTGCGCCCCTACTTTTTTAGTTCGGTCTTCTATTATTCCTTCATATTGATTATTCCAAAATGGCACTGATAAAAATCGATGATATGGAAGTCCTCCCCAATATAACTTGGCGGTTTAGGTGCAGACCGCAGATCCACCCGAAACAAGAAAAAATATTGATTTGTTCTAAAAGTTAGGAAGACAGACACGGGGCCAGAAGGAAAATATTCTTCCTTCAAGACGTACCTGCTTTGACACATTCATGTGTGGATGAAATCATAGTTACGATAATCGTAAAGACTTTAATAACACAACCGGGAGGTCGTGGGTTCGAACCCCGGCCGCGTCATACCAATAGACGTTAAAAGATGGGAGTTGTTGCTGCCTTGTTTGGCGTTCAACAATAAGGGGATAGAGCAACGTCGATCTGGCGCTGCTCAGTGGCTGCCGGGCTCACGATCAATTGGGCAAAAAGAATTTCCGTTTCGGTTTAATAAAAAAAATTTGGAGTGGACTATTAGGCTATTATTATTATTATTATAATTAAGATACTATGCACTGTACAACTTACACAAATAGACACATAAACGAATTTTCCTTAATGAGCTATTAATGTTATCAATGTTCCATTTTGCTTATAGAAGTGCTTATGAATTTACTGCACAAATGTTTAATTCATATCATTATTTTCTATGATATCATCATTATCAGTATTGCTTATAGCTTGATCTGAGAGAATTTACAAGAGAATTCTTCGTCATTAAGAAACATGCAAAATGCAACTATACACTGACACTGATCCTTGATCGTATGTGATAGATCTGAATGAAACAGATCTACAATGACAATACATCCAACGTCACAAATTTACATAAAGGAACAAGGTTTGTTTGTTAATAATAACGTTTCACTGACCCTGCTCCCCCCCCCCCCAAAAAAAAAAAGAAGAAGAGAATTATGCTTTTACATTTAAACAGAAGTTTCATTGTGTCGCCTGTGTATTGGAAATTACTTTTTTTTTAAATCATTTCACCAAGCAAGTATATCCGATGTCGTCCATCTTTTAATACTGCTTGTACCTTTGTCAACCTCCACCACCACAACTATACCATGAATATCATCATCATCATCATCTTCATCATCATCATCATGAGGGGCGGAGCTAGCTTTTTGCCAAGGGGGTGGTTTGACCCAGTGGCGGATCCAGGATTTTTCCAAAAATCGCGCCGTTTTACTGTTTTACTTTTTTTCTTTTCTTTTTTTCTTCTTCTTGTTTTCCTTTTTTCTTTCTTCACTTGGCCGCCCAAGGGGGGGGGGGGGGTTAAACCGCCGAACCCCCCTAGATCCGCCCCTGATCATCATCATCATCATCATCATCATCATCATCAATACCCCAAACATGACGATCATCATCACCAGCATTATCACAATCACCACTTGATAACCACAACTACGACACCGCCATCATTACAACCAGTCCACAACCATTCAAAACTACCACCACCAGAAAGAAAATCATTACATAATTATCTACGATGTGATGGTGGTGGGTTTTGATTCCGATTGTAATAGAGAATAAAGGTATTGATATGCATATGGACTAAGGATAAGGATAAGAAGAAGTATAATGATATAAGTATAGGGCTAGATAGGCCTATAAGGACAAGGTTAAGGATAGGCATGAGAACAAGAATAAGGACAAGGAAGATGGTAAGAGTAAGGATAAGGTTAAAGACCAGCGTAACGATGAGGACAAGGATAATCATAAGGATAAGGATAATGATAAGGATAAGGAAAAAGATATGAATATAGATAGAAATAGATATAGGAATATAAACAGGAAACAAAATAAATACAAGAATTGGATTAATATTAAATTTTAAGAAAAGGGATAAGTTTATAATCATAATGATAAGTCAGATGATAGGTATATAACATGTTTAGGAGGTAGCTTAAAGTTAGCTAGAAAAAAATGCATGCATACAAATAAAATTGAGGTAACCGTTTAAAATGTCATGCACACATCAATTCACAAAGTGCTATTTCGGTCACTACAAAAATACATCAGCTACATTTCACCGAGTGGCGGCGAAGGGAGAGAACTATATAGATAGAAAAAAATAAACCATATACTCGGATAAACGAGGTTGGAATTTAATATCCAAGAAAACATCATGTACGGGCCATTATTTTCCTTTTGCCCGACAGCACTTCGTCCCTACTTCACAACCCATTCCCCGTGTGACGTAATTCAATGTCGTCACAATCGGTTGCCATGGGGACAGCATGATTGCGCAGCGAGCGAAATGTCCAGCTGTTATGATCAGCGGTGTGTGGTGTATAATTGGACCGGACTAGAAAACTGGTATCATGAAATTAATGAAACATGACAAAAAATAATAACTGGATGGCGACCTGGGGTGACCGAGTTAAACACCTGTGTAAAAGAAGGTGGTCTATGTAAATAAGAGATGGACTTCCACGACAGACCTAATCGAAGACAGTATGTGTCAGGTTTGTTATTGATTAGATGGTTAAATTTGATGGTTTTAACGATGAAGTGTTAAACATGTCGATACCCTCCGACACCCCCTCCCCCCTCTCTCTTTCCTCCTCAATTATATTTTTCTCTCTCTTCTTCCCTCTACATCTCTGTCTCTAGATCCCACTTTCTTTCTCTCTCTCTAAGCTCTTTCTTTCCACCATTTTTCTCTTCATCTCTCTCCTATATCTTCTTCACTCTATCTCTAAACTGCTCGCTCATCTCTCTTTCCCTCTTTTTCTCCCATTTCCTTCTCTATCTCTATCCTATATTTCTTTAACTCAGCAACTCTCTTTTTTCTCATTTAACCCCTCTTGCATCCTTTCTCTTTCCTTCTCTTTCTTGTATCTCTGTCCATTTGCCTCTTTTCCATCACCTATCTATCTTTATTCCCTATGTCCTTCACACTCTCTCCGTTTTCTCTTCATCCCTAACTCTTCCATATCTATCTCTTACTCTCCCATTCCTCTCCCTTCTTTTACTTTAACTAAATCATCTACATGTGCAATGTATAATAAAGTAAGCTACATGAACATAAAGTTATTCAATGACCACCATTAACACCTCACAAACATTCTTACAAATACATAAGAGCCACCTCTATAGGAAACTTTGCATTAAAAAAATATACAAAATTATAAAATAATATACACTCTCATAAAAAAAAAGGTAATACACAAAAGCAAAAATCATTGAAGTGAATAGAATAATGTTCTTTATTATCATTGGACGGTAACACAAACATGAAATTGTTCTTTCTTTAGTACATCTTTGATAAAGGCCATAGTCCATAGTCCATATATTTATAATATTTGCGTATTGGAAAGATCACAGCCCAATAACCAGCTTTGTAATATCTATTATTGAATCACAAAATACATTGATAATCATTTGTCCATTTAAATATCTCCGGAACATCTCATTTATGTTTGTTCTATAATATTCAACAAAGTACCACTTTATCTAAACATACGATATGAAAGAACACCGACCATACATTTATATCTAAACAAATAAACTTTTTTCATCATTTCATGAGGCACATAATCTGTATTTCATATATTTTTTCCCCTTTATGTAAGGCCAACTTTATAACATATTCTAGCACATATCGTACATTATTCAAATTCCCGCTATTTATATAAATTTCTGTTTTGACATCAAATGATTATTTGACTGAAAGACATCTATCTTGTGCTATTTTTCTACAAACTACAAGTACAACCAGAAACACATAGAAATGGAATGAAGATATACTAGGTAATTATAAGTACACATAATTTCCAAAATGTTTCCTTGGACAGAATATAGAATATAGAGGTCCCATGTGGAGGAAAATCATGGGTAACATGGTCAAGGACCATACATCACTCATCAAGAGTTATTGTTGTTGTTGTTGATTTTATTTTTGGCATTCAGTCAAATTTGACAATTTATGCAGAGTCTGGTCCTTTAATTTTAGTCAAGGTAGTCAAGTCGTGACAGTCCCTAGATTGGAAATTCTGTGTCCTTGTGCTTTCGATGGTCCACTGCTTGCCATGTATTGACTCAGGCCAACCAGCTACGTACTCATAAAGAGTAGAGGGAAGGCCCTGTAAAGTAGGACACCTACCGGTACACATATAAATCAAATCTAAATCAGTGACACCAAGAAGAGAGACCCAAGGGTCATAGTTCACTTTCCCCCTCCGAGGCACAGGTGATGCCAGCTAATTAAAAACAGTACTAATAATAGGTCTGTGTACCTTCCAAGTTAATTAACAGAGTCACAGACTGTTTCTGTCTTTTAACATATACAAAGAAACAGACAAGCAGACAAATACCTCCTACCATAATTAACTATCGTAGTTATGGCTAACTTCTAACATTCTAGGAGCTTTCTATATTCTCTGTCTCTCTTTTGGACTTCCCTTACCGGTATATCATCCATACAAATACAACTCAACATTAGCCAATTCAAAATTGATCTTATATAGACATGGGCATACTAGCCTATTTACAGCCGACAGAATGATTTAATTCACTATTACTAAGACAGCTTTCATGTATAATTCAAACGAAACAGGCTATAGTTTCCTGCCAAAAACGTTCAAATTCAAAGGTTAAACAAGGTCAACTGAAGCCATAATGTGATCGCCAAGGATACGTGGACGGAATTGTCTTCCCTCTAATGTGGAACAAGGTGAATTGAAGCCACGCAAGGCATATTCCTCCCACATGGACGGATAATTTGTAATGGTGAATAAAATGGCTCGGATTCCAAGTAGATCAAGAAGAATATAGTACATTAAAAATATTTGACATAATAGTAATTACAGAAATCGGTGTGCATCATTACTGCTTACCTCTGCTGGAATATAACCAAAAATACAATATACTGCATTTTGAGGTTATAGTATTTAACTCGGTGGAAATGATTTGATTTGGAGATAACACATAGGCTTTCGCCCATCTCATCTATAGCTTTATTTAGTTCATTGGAAATATAATGCAGGCTTACAAAAATCATGGCAATACGGACGGCAGAATAATCATATTTCTCTCCTTGTTCTTTAAAATTAGACTACCCATTTTACCAAAATTAGAGACACAGTTTAGATGTACAGCAATTAGTTTTCTTCTTGTACATGTATGCAGTTGTATGCTATTGCTAACTACTTGCAGTGTTTATAACACAGAAATTCAGACAGATATTAAACATTATTAATACATTATCCTCCACATATGATCATGAAAAGAGAACTAAACATTGAAAGACAACAGAACAAAATTATCTTTAAAAATTCACAAAAATGTACCAAAATATACAAATCTTCCTCATAAGATTAAATCTGATTAAATACAATCAATATACATATTCGACCACTACTTACAATTTCTCCTGCTATTTTTACACAATTATACAATAATGCATATGGTAGCATCAACATTTATGAAAGAGCTTTGCTGATGGATGGAATTCACTTTGCAAATAGCACAATAATGAGCTTAACTTCATTGTTCAAATACTCTGAAAAACAAATAACAAATTGCAATAAATGTCATTGCATCCACTTAACTTTGCAAACGTGGTTGGTTGTGGTTATTTGACATTTTGAGGAATAAAAATAAATACATTATTTAGATCATATGATAACATATCTCAATAATCTTTCTCTTTTTTTTAATAAACAAAAATAGTGAATTTTTCATAACTCATAATATATATCTTTGCATTATTTTCACAAAATTTTTTTTTGGCTTAAACTCATTCTTATTTATGTCTTAAGACATTATCCAACTTACAATAAAATTACAAAAATCATACATTTAAATCAAGATGGATTTGTAAACAAATTGGCAAATATGCATATGAGAAGATATAACGCTTAAACTCATTGCTTCCATTTGAAAGACTGAGAGAATTAAATATTTATATATTTTGATCTAATTATTTGGCATTTGAATTTGGTCCAGAGAATAATATTTTTTGTTGCAAATGAATTCTATTCATTATAAGGTGGTGTGTAAGTGCAAGGTTTGTTATGAAATAGAATTCTATTGAAATTTCAGTTCTTCTGCATGAATAACAAATGCATTATTAGAAAGGAATTCATCTAGTTTTAACCGATGCATGCATAAGGAAAATGCACTTGTCATTATTAAGGTTCGTGCAACCAAATTTCTCAATATCCGCATCTTCAGTCTAAAGGCTGGTTCAGACATGACGTGGCAAAACCTCAGTGTTTTTTTAACGACATAAGTGTGATATGCTTCATATTTCTGTATCTTATAACACAGAGCTCAGTGAATATGAACAATTCTGCAGTTGCCATTCCTTAACTCTTGTTTTTAAAAGCGCAGCGCTTTTTTAGCAGATATTTACCGCGTCATGTCTGGAAGAGCCTTACAAGAACTTAAAATCAATTTTCCTGTAACCAAAAGATATAAATGCAAAGTTCATCGTTGCTGGGATAAATAACATCACTGGCAATGTAGCACTGATACCTAGAAAATTCTTGTATAGCACACCTTTTTCCCCTAAGACTCTATGTGTACATGTTGGCTTTGATATTATACATTGGTGATACCACCGCTACACATGTGTAGGTGTCAATTCCAGTCGAGTTGTGCAAGTAACTCATTCCAAATACGGTACCTTCTGCACCACCTTTCTATAGTAATCTAAATAACATCAGATCGCAAAGAAAAAAAACACAAAAAGTCTTTCACATGTGCAACTGTACCCCACTGCAGTTTACCGCAAGGATGCTTGAAGGGTTCTTGAGCGTACTGTGCTTCAGATTCTGTACGTTGTAACACGCAGATAACCAAGTACGCATAGGACCTATGTTGCACACAGCTACTTTTGTAATCAAATCAACTTATGTAATTACACCCAAAAAAAGATGTGAATGCGTCTTATTAGAAATACAAGTTGTTTGATCATCAAGTATAATATTTGCAGAACACACACCCATACTGAATCATATTTCTCTCTCTCTCTTTCGTTCTAATAATTGTTGTGGATATATCAATCCCATTTCAATAGAAATCCTGGATTTCATATTCTTTGTTATTTTCCATAACAAATAAGCAGCATATGATAAAATTCATTAATTATAAGTTATTGATTGATAGGATGGATTATCACTTTCCATTTGATGGATGGTATATTACTTTAATTTGAACACATATATATATATAACGCAGTCGTACTGGAATAAAATGTAAACATAATAAGCTATCATTACATGAATATCTCTGTGACCGGGTACTCTAAAGCACACTTGAGATTGAACCAGTAAACTGCTTAAGAATTATTTCTCCACTCTTTGATAATGATTTGATCTTGTTTAGAAAGGCACAGATACTAGTTTTGCATATTTACCAAGAACTGAAAAGCACATTTAGAAATTAAATCTGTGTAATTTGCTATGATATATATATATAGAAGCTCTTTGTTCATATTTCCAAGTACTGAAGAGCAAACTTCGCCAGTGAATCCGTAGACTGCATTAGAATATCTCAATCTCATAATGATTTGATCTTGTTATAAAGGCAGATATCTTAATTTCGCATAGCATGAAATCAGAGTGAAAAGGAACTCTTTTGATCGAATTTCAATTTGATCACGAAACTTCAGAATGTAACTTTATCTATTAGTTTTAAATAACATGGAATCAAACTAAAAAGAAACTCTCTTGATCAATTTTAAACTTGATCACGAAACCACAGAAATTTCATATTATATTTATTCTTGGGAACCTACAAAAACAAGCTATGCTTTCCAGTAGGTTCCTGTTTCATTTCATAGATTTGAACTTACTTTGTCAACTATGTTCTTTATTGTGCAAAACAATTGACATGAAATGGAATAAATTTGAATCAATCAATCAAAGTAGATGTTCTCTATACAATGGTTAACAGTAAGTGATTGAAAGATGCTTGATAAATGAAGTTTGGTCTCTTGTGCATGTAGACGACATCAAATGGCAGCTTTAGCTTTAGCTTGTCCGGCGGGCGATCGGTAAGGGCTAGGGTCTACTTGCCCTTGGGTCTGGCAGAGCTTGGTCTGTTTGCTGGAGGCTGACCGCCCGATATCATCGAGTCTACCATCTCTACATTTCCCATGATGTCCTGGGGTAAGAAGAGTGAGAGAAACAGGGAGAGGGAGAGAGCAAGAGTGGCAGAGAAAGAGAGAGAGAGAGAGAAAGAGAGAGACGGAGCAAGAGTGACAGAGAAAAAGAGAGACAGAGAGAGAGAGAGAGAGAGAGAGATGGGTAGGGGGAGGGGAGGGGAGAACAAGAGAACAAAAATAATAAGGAGAAGGGAGAAAGAAGAACGAGTTTGATAGAAAATGGAGGAAAAGCAAAAATAAAGTGATCAATAGAATAAGGGAGGGAGAAGAAGGTAAGGGTGAGAATAGGCATGAAGGAAGAAAAAGGAGGAGAAATGGTATAAGATGGGAAAGGAAAAGTAGGAAAGGGAAGGAGAATAATAAGAAGAAAAAGTAATATGAATAATGCTGAGTACTGATGGATGTAAAGATTTACAAGCTCTTATAATTGACAGCTTTAGGGGGGGGGGGGGGGTATCTGTGAGGTTCATCACATGACACATCGAATATCATCATCAAATAAAAAATTTGACAATGGAGCAGATGGGGAAAATCTTACTTCTCTGAATGAGATGAGGTTAATTGCTCTTTATTACCATGATACTGAGGAGTGTTCTGTTGGAAGGACACTACAAGTGTTAGAAATGGTTGGAAATGTTGGAATTTCTATCTATCTATCTATCAAGGTATTTAACCCCAGCTTGGAAGTTGATTGCAACTTTCTCCACACATCTCTGTTCTCTGGCATTCTAGTCGCAGCATTTGGTAGAACTTCTAGTTTTTCAAAAATAGGAGTTATATTTCTTCAAAATGTGTTCGGTCGGTAGAAAAGCCGCCAGGTCATGAATAATGAAATGGCCATCACATTTATGTCCTCACAATATAAATACTCTGTTGTCATGACTCACCAGGGCCCTGTCTTACAAAGAGCTGATATCAATCGCAACTTATTTGTGATTGATATCAATCGCAACTATGTACATAAGAGATAGGAGACTGCAAACTTGCAATTGATTGGAGGACTTACGATTGATTTGGATAGATCGTTATAAGACGGGGCCCAGGGATATAACTTACCTCATTCGAAGCGTATTTGACCTTCACTTCTTTGATGATGTCCTTCACCTTTGACATGCTTTTCATATCCTCTAAAATATCCTCTGTGAAAATCGTAAAACATTGTAAACAAGATTAATATCTCCACATAAATTTGTTTCACCCCTTCTCCATGTATTTGTCATACTCCTATTACCCTCAGCCCAGTCAAAGTCCATCTGATCTTAAACGTTCTACTTTAAGATTTTTAAACAAAACATGTCAAATGACACGCCCTGTCTCGCCTGTGCCCAACAACTTGTGTTTTAGGGTACCACCTATTGAAAGTATAAGCAAAGTTTGATAGAAAACTGCAAAACAGGAGTTACAGTACCTTAAAGCAACTTTAACCTAGATTTTGAAAAGGGCAATGGTATTCGAACTCGAAACATCTCTTACCAGAGGAGTATTTGAAGGTGATAATCATAATAAAGTATACAAACATGGGATCCCAAAAATACAGAGCAATATATAATCTATTTGTTGCTGTTGATTGATCTTTTTCAAGTTGAGTAATAGACTCTAGGGGGGCGTTTCACAAAGATCCTAAGTGGAACTTATCTCTAAGTTGGACTTAACAATTATGGAAAGCCATTGGGATCTTTGAAAATATTTTTAAAAAGTTATTTTTAAAAGTCACAAAATGTTGATTCAAATCATTCATATTTTCTATTATCATAGAAGATTTCAAGTTCTTGATGTGGAATTTATAAAAAGTCTAAAATACTTGAATTTTTGCTTTTGAATATATTTTATTTAAGGGCTACACATGGCTCTCCATAATGTTTAAGTCCAACTTAGAGTTAAGTTCGACTTGTGATCTTTGTGAAACATCCCCCCCCCCTTTTTAAAAGTCACAAAATGTTGATTCAAATCATTCATATTTTCTGTTATCATGGAAGATTTCAAGTTCTTGATGTGGAATTTATAAAAAGTCTAAAATACTTGAATTTTTGCTTTTGAATATATTTTATTTAAGGGCTTCACATGGCTCTCCATAATGTTTAAGTCCAACTTAGAGTTAAGTTTGACTTGTGATCTTTGTGAAACACCCCCCTGACTACAGAAATGCTGATGCAGTCTACTCCCAACTCACCGGTTTCAGCCAGATCCATGAAGAAAGAGCAGACATATTCCACCACGTCTGGGTTCTCCTTGTGGAGCTGGTAGGCCTCAGCCACGATGGTGATACCCTCAGAGTTGTGGGCCAGGTATGCACTCTCCTCTGACTCAGCGACCAGGCTTGATAGGGCCATGCAGCCGTTCTTCACCACGTCGGCATGCTGTTAAAAGGTAAAAGATACAAGTGTGAATATAATATTAGTACTCATTGTATAACACGTCAGTCCTAGATCTGGGGAGTGTTTCACAAAGACTAAGATCGACTTTAAGTTGGATTTAACTTTGGCAGACTGTTCATGCTACTGTTTGCTCTCACCATTTACTGCCATTGGTCTCTCAAGGGAGGTACAAATTATGGTCACTAATCTACAGAATGAAGGAAAAAACATTATCTAAAGATCATAATGGTGAGAGCAAGTAGTGGCATGAACGACCTGCCATAGTTAGTCCAACTCAAAGTCGATCTTAGTCTTTGTGAAACACTCCCCTGGAGTCATATTGCACCAAGCTTCTGATTTTTCATAACCCCAAAAAACTAGTATGTAATTAAAGCAAACCATAAGCAAGAGATGATAGATCAAATGCAATGTTAAAACGTTATCACTGAATTCACATTTTTCACATGCACAATATATAAATAAGCAAAAAATGTGGCATGGTTGTTTTGCTCAAATTCACATAGGTTTGTATAACTTGCAAAGTTTCTTTTTTAAGAAAAAAAACATGCTGCTAGTCATAGGATAACATGTAGAAGCAATTCAATATTTTTCCTTTAAACTTTTACCATGATTACTTTTCCTTGTGCAAATGAACTTTTACCAATATATTTCCTTGTGCAAATGAACTTTAAACATTATATTTCCTTGTGCAAATGAACTTTTACCATCATTTTCTAAGTGCAAATGAACTTTTACCATTACTTTTCCAAGTGCACATGAACTTTTACCATTATTTTTCCTTGTGCAAATGAGCTTTTACCATTATATTTCCTTGTGCAAATGAACCTTTACCATCATATTTCCTTGTGTAAATGATCTTTTACCATTATATTTCCTTGTGTAGATGAACTTTTACCATTATATTTCCTTGTGCGAATGAACTTTTACCATTATTGTTCCTTGTGCAAATGAACTTTTACCATTATATTTCCTTGTGCAAATGAACCTTTACCATCATATTTCCTTGTGTAAATGAACTTTTACCATTATATTTCCTTGTGTAGATGAACTTTTACCATTATATTTCCTTGTGCGAATGAACTTTTACCATTATTGTTCCTTGTGCAAATCAACTTTTACCATCAATCAATTGTATCACAAAGCAGAGTAGATATGAGGAGGAACAGAAAGAGAAAGGAGATAGAAAGATGACTACCGACCTGTTTGTGATCTGTGATTGCTTTGAGAAGGACCTTTGCAAGACCTCGGGCTGCCATCATCTCTACATTCTCATCTGGATCAAAAGAAATCAGAAAATCAATTGTTTCCATTCTCTCGACATTAGCAGAAGTATAGAAGGTGCAATCAAAATATTGAGTTGTCGAGTTGATTGTAAGGTACGGCTCAATGAATAAAGTAATGGTTTAGGAATCAACTTACAAGGTAACCAGGTTTATAATTTCTCTATATTTTAAGATCCATTTATTATCATCATAATCAAAATTATTCATAAACGTATGTATCAGATACCTGATATTTATTACGGATGAATTTTAAGAGATGAAGTACAATTTAAATGTTGCCATTTTGAAAATCAAAAGTGGACTCGTGCAGATTTTAACTTCTAATGACAGTCCTCATATCGTAGATCATATGAATTCCATGATGAATGAATATGTTTTACGCGATCGGATTCCATTGCACTGATGATATCATACTACAGTCAAACCTGTCTACAGCGACCGCCCAAGGGAAACACAATAAGTGGTCTTTGTAGAAAGGTTCCTTTAGTACATGTTTCACTGAGGAACTATTTTCAAGGGAAACAAAAATTGTGGTCCTTGTAGACAGGTAGTCACTAAAGCAGGCTTGACTGTATTACATGACTGTATTACATGATTGTTGCCAATTTGACGATCAAAGTGAAGAACCTACCTTCTAGCGACAGACCCCATAAAGCCGAGCATGTGAAATCCATGACTGAGGAATCAGTTTCATGTGATTCCATTGCATTGATCAGATCGACCACACCTTTCTCTTCTCTCATTATGTCAAGATTCTTATCTGTCAAAATCAAAGATGGCAGACACTTCAGTAACTTAAAGCCCCACTGTACTACTTGTAGCTACTTGCTCCCTCTATATAGAAAACTTCCCCAATCGTGCCTGTTGGTCCCCCATGATCCTCTTTTTAAAATGTTAATTGAGAGCCGAGTTGATGAGATAGCCACCTGTCAGTAACCTCGCTGGGTGGTCTAATCACTTCAGGCCGAACTAGTACAGACAGCCTTTAATGAATACATTTTACAATGAACAGATTTGAGATATCAGGCTTCCAATAACAAATCGTATTATCAAAACCAATGTTAAAGGGGGATTGAGCTCACTTTAAAGTCTAATTATTGTTTACAAATTTATTTTACACACAATGACCCACTGATAATGACAAAGTCATGGCGGCTTCTTCTTTTTTCCACAATTTAAAGTGGCAATTTTTTTAGAGAGAGTCTGATGCCAAATGCCCCCAGCCACTGACTATTTCTTACTGAAAGTCATAACAAAGATTATTCAATGCACTATGTTTTACGTCAGATTCATAGTTGAGGCAATACACAGAATAACTTTTGTTCATCAAGCTCCAAGTTATGGCAGACAGAAGTTAAAGATAAACTCCAGTACTGGTAAAAAAAAAAAATAATTCTCACAGAATCAAACGAAACTTACACTGAATGTTCAAGATTACAAATAAATGACATGTGCCAAACAATTTTGGAAGAAAATGTATACTGGTTGAGTAATGAGCATAGAAAGACAAGGAAACCAAGGTAGTACCATCCCCGACACCATGTGTGTTGTCCCATATATAGCTTTCTATGTGAGTGTTTGTTACTTTACCAAGACTCGGTCAAATTTATTATGATTTTGATGACTCCAGAACCTTGCAGTGCACACCAATACTTACATGCTACATGATCAACTGTTTCTGATCCTTTCACACCTTTTCTTTCACAATGCAATCGCATTACCAGTACTAAAGTTTATCTTTAAAGGAAACCTAACCCCAAAGAATAAGTGTAGGTATTCTGAAAAATGAGATGTATTCCTGCCCTTTGATGTACAATATTCCTTACGAAAATGTACAAGAGATATATAAATGAAGCTTTTCCTGGCATGATGTGATGCCTTTTAGCATGACATGGGCGCAGCCATTGTCTTGAAAATGTGACGTACCAGTTGAAGTTGTACATGTATCATGCACCAAGCTTTAGTTGGAAATAATTTTTAAATCAATAACGAAACCTTTACTTTACGATGAGGAAAAATCATAACCAAGAAGATAGAAATTATATTTGGTGAAAAATAAATAACTGGTGAACATATGTAACTAAATTCATTTATAAATACTACACTATGGTAGTTGACAAATCTACTTCATTTATGATAAACCTTCACTCTAGAAGAGCACCGACTTATTTATGCAATTTGCGTTCTGGCAATTGTAGTACACAGGATAATAGCAGGTGAATGAAATGCTTCATTACCATACACGTCTGGCAAGGAAGCATCCATAAATTTGAATACATTTACTTGATAAACGACTTCGCATAGTACGTCACGTTATCAAGAAAATGGTGATGCCCATGTCGTGCTGAGAAACTACATTATTCTTGCTTTATACCTCTCTCATACATTTTGGTGGGGAATCTTGTTGACTATTGGGAAATAATATCATAGATCTCTCAGAATAAGTAAAGCCATTTCTTCGGGTACGGTTTCCTTTAATAGCAGGCAAATCAGATTAGTGTTGAGTAGTTTTTCTGGGGGGGGGGGGGGGGGGGGTGAGCTACTCAACGGAGCCCTAACTTACCATTGATAGTGAGATAGGAGAGGGCGCTACAACAGTTGGCGCAGACCTGAGCATCGGAGGGATGTGTTCTGAGTGCCGAGAGGATGTCTTGTATTCCTCCTAGCTTCCCTATGGACCCTGCTGCTTGCTCTGGAAATCAAAGTAATGCAGAATAGAAAGAAAATATAGCAACTGAGGTTTACATGACAGGAAAGTGATTACTTCTCATTCAACGCAGAAAGCTGTTGCTAATTGTTACTACAAAAAAAAAACCTTGGGGATATCTCTCCTGTTCAAACTTGTTGAAATATAAATCATGATGTTCTTAGCCCATCAGCACTAGTTTGGCCAGGAGGGATTAGACCTCCCTTTGCGGTCACTGACAGGTGGTTATCTAATCAAATCAGCTCTCAATTAACATAAGGAAGAGGGGACCATGGGGGACCAACGGTCACCTATTAGGCATTGCTGGCTATATAGAGGGCGCAAGTAGCTATAAGTAGTGCAGTGGGGCTTTAATCAAATGGCTCAAGAATAAACAACTGTATCTGATGTCCTTCTGAAAGAAATGAATATACATTAATCCATATTCACAACTACACAGGGACCCTATTCAGCTTTTCAAATTCTATTTTTGATTGAATTACATCAAATGGCCTCTCGAACAAAAAGAAGCTTTGAAACAAAACTATACAAACTTAACCAAACTTGATTTCCAACATTTGTAGAATGTAAAATCTTTCCTTGTTACTCACCACTGAGAGCTATGGTCTTGAGAAGGGAGCATGCTATATTCTGGAAATCTCTGGATGATGGATGGGCCTGTAAGAAAACAGAACAAATGAAAAGTCAATTGAAAGGAGATGCATGGCCCTATGCGCTTCAAAATGATCATGAAGTGCCTCGAAAAATTAAAAATCTTTGAGTGACCGGTTTTACCATACTCATTTTCCCCAATAGACTGTAGTGTTATAAAAACTGTTAAGAAAACACAAAATTTGATTTCTATTTCCAATCATAAATATCTTGATAATCAGACAGGCGATTGGCTTGTAGAATTCATCGGATTCCTGAATGACCTAAAGGTTTATAATTGTGATTGCAGCATGAGCTAAATCCAGGATTTTGTTTCAGAATCTGAGGCAATGTTACAGAGTCACTTTAATGCCTTTTACCCTTATATATTCTGACTTATCATGTAAGACAGACCTATACAAATATATATCGGTATAATGAGATAATTATGTTGATTGCAGTTTAACAAATGGTGTCATAAAGTAATTTATGATTTAATTATGCATTAATGCATTTTGAAATACAGGGAAAATAATAAATTGGGTAGTTTCAAGGGCTACATGCACCACTAAAAAAAATAAAAAATGAAGAATTGTACTTTGAATTGAATTGAAGTTTATTGTCCCTTTCAAGAATTTTTTTTTTGCACCGGTTTTACTTGCCTTCATTGGTAGAATAACAGCACGGATGACTTCTTCAGAAAACAGATAATCATCTGCATCAGTTTCAGCATCAGCTGAAAAATAATAACCACAGGAACAATGAAAAGTTGAATAGAAAACAAAAAAAATTCTAGATTTCGTTCATTCAGACTTTACGAAAACAAAGCTTTGACTATTTATGACATATTAGGCATAAAAGATTTGGTTGATCTAGCATATCAAAACAAAAGGGAAACTGTAAAATACCTTTGAAACCTTTCTGCACAAGTCTGACCAGAAGGGGGTAAGACCTCCCTGCATGGTCACTGACAGGTGGTTATCTCATCAAATCAGCTCTCAATTATTAAACACTAAAAAAGGGGACCATGGGGGACCAACGGTCACCGATAAGCCATTGTTTGCTATATAGAGGGCGCAAGTAGCTATAAGTAGTGAAGTGGGCTTTAACAGACATAAATGTAACTACAGTTCCTCTCAGACAGCCTCTTACAGTTCGGATCACTTATTTTTCTTTCCACACCAGCATTCTTCTGTGATTATATTATAGTGAATAGAAACGCTATGATCTCTTGATCATGAAATATAGATGAGGGATGGCCAATGAGGCAATACAGTCAAACCTGTCTATAAAGGCCACCAAAGAGAAACACAAAAGTGGTCACTGAATACAGGTTGTCTTTATAGACAGGTTTTTCAGCACACATTTCCTTCAAGAGAGAGGCAATATGGGTGAGCATTATAGACAGGTAGTCTTTATGAAGAGGTGGCCACTAAGACAGGTATGTCTGTACATCTTCCTCCATGCAACTAATTCACGGCCCACGAACAAAAACACGTTATGGTGACTGTGCCTTTTCACTCGCCCCCAACCTCTGGAACAAACTCCCACCCCATATTCAAAATGGACCATCCATTGAATAATTCAAAACCCACCTTTTTAATCAGTTATAGTATACTGGAGGCACACACAAGTAGTTAATTCCATTCTACTGTATTGTATTAGTAATAATATTATATTTTATTTTGTTGCTTTTAAGCTATTGAACATGTTAAATAATTATACTGAGTTAGACAGCACCACCTGTGCGCTTAGAAACACCTGTATAAAGCGCCCTATAAATGTAATTATTATTATTATTAATTTGTCTTCTCAATTCACTCTTACCGGCTGCTGTGAGAGTAAGAAGCAGTCTGCAGGCTTCAATCTGTAGTGCTACTTCAGATACATTGCTCTTCATGCTACTAATGATTAGCTTCTTACCGGCTTCATCAATCTGAGGCGCTGCAAGGAGAGAGAAAATTAAATTAGGGGAAATACGGGAAAACATGGGGGAAAATTAGGAAAATCAGGGGAAAACAAGATAGGGGAAAGAAAGAAAACAATCTGGAAAAAAAATATATCGGGAAACCAATTTAAATTGGGTAATTATCAGGCCTGATTAAATGCAAATTGTAGGAAGTCAGCATGTTTTTTTATATTAAATGCCCAAATATTCATCACAGCTTTGTTATATCTGCCATATCATCTTCGCAGAGTGTCACACAAGAGCATCATATAAGTAGGGGCAGATCTAACATTGGAAGGAAAAGGGGTGGGGGTGAGCAGGAATCCCCCCCCCCCCATGCAACCAAGTGCGTAGCCAGGATTTCATTTTAGGGGGGGGGGGCGGTAGTGAGCACGCAAAGCGTGCGAACCACTTACAGAGCGCGCTCCCTAGGGGGGTGGGTGCAGGGAGGGGGGAGCGGAAGCTTTGACGTTTCATCAAATTATTAGAGAAAGAAGACGATTCGTTGGACCGTTCTCGACTCTTAATCCTTATCTAAATTCAGTTTCTTTTGACGTTTCATTAGAGAAAGAAGACGATTCGTTGTACCGTCCACGGATCTTAATCCTTGTTTGAATCAAGTTCCCCTTCCCCCGCGCATTGCGCGGAAGCTCTAACGTTTCATTACATTATTAAAGAAAGACGATTCGTTGTACAATTCTCGATCGACTCTTAATCCTCGTCTGAATTCAGATTCCCCCCCCCCCCCTACGTCCTCTTCTTTCTTTGGCCAGCATTTTTTTGGGGGGCGACTGCCCCCCCCCCCCCCCCCCCTGGCTACGCGCCTGCCCGCAACAAGATTTGGTGAGTCCTGATAAGTCTCCCAGGCAATGGGGAAGGGGTAAGGAGCATCCCCCCCCCCCCAGGAAAACAATATTTCCCAATGGATATTGATTTTGGGAACCTCATCAACCTTTTCTCATCCCATCTCCACCCTCTCCCTTCTCCATACCCAACCCCTTTTTTCTTAACCCTTTCAACTCGGGAACCGAGATTTCTCGGGCCCCGAGGTATGTACTCACAAACGGGAACCGAGATTTCTCGGGTCCGAGCAAGGGCTACTTTTATTGCATAAAAGTACATCTATTCACCTTCTAAATACAATGTAAATTACCTGTATACAAACCTTGAACCTTTGGCTACATGCATCTCATTTTTGACCGACTGTAGATGCGTAATTTTTGTTTTATTACAAGTTTAGCATGATAATGCATGAGTCCTCTTTCAGGATATTCGTATAGAACACATGCAAGTCAGTTTACGTTATTTTCATAGATTTTCGGATTCGCTGCTGCTAGCTAGCTGGGTCTGCTATAGCTAGGACTGTGTAAGCCGGACATAATGATTTTACAAGCAGCGAATTCCACATTCGCTCTGGATACCTTTGTACACGGCACGCGCGGATACACCGTTCAATGCATGAGCCTTGGCCTTATATGGTCATTGACAGAGATGCCAACTTTTGGAAATCAGAAATAGGGAGGATTTGTAATCGACACCAATTAATGTGCGCGTAGCGCACATCTCGAGCGCGTAGCGCCCGACACATGCGGCCGGGGTCCAGGGCCCGCCTTAGGGCCCTGGAAGCTCTGGGGTTCTAGATGCTCTCTGGTGCAATCTGAGCCTTATTTTGGAGCATTTTACATGTGTATTTAGTTAAATAATTCCCCCTTTTTTTTTAAATAACATAAAAATTGTACAAAATGCATGATGAATTACTTTCAGACTTCCGATTACACAGGTACTTGATACTGTATTCGGTCTTATACTTCCGAGACCATTTCCTGGTCTTATTTTGCTGATTTTCCGCCATTTGGATTCTGTGGCAATATCCACGCATTGGTTACGGCGATCCATATGCTGAAACAATCTTTCGCTACTCTTAATTTGTCTTTTAACATAGTGGAATTATTACATGCTTAAGTTAGCAGATGATATTTCTCTTTCAATTCACAGATATATATACTGATAAGCGCCCTCCAAAAAAATCATAATAAAAAAAAAAAAAAAAAAAAAAAAAAAAAAAAAAAAAAAAAAAAAACTTTTTTTTTTTTTTTTTTTTTTTTTAATAAATCGGGAGGATAAGGATGGTGATCGTAAGGTCGGGAGTTGGGGTGAATTATCGGGAGCCTCCCGATAAAATCGGGAGGGTTGGCATCTCTGCATTGACGCTTATTCTGGGTAAGGGGCCGATTATTGAAAAGCTTATAGTTACAGTCTCGCTTGACCTAGCGCTCTCTGTTCAGGTCACTCATGCGTATGTATGCAGGGTACCGGGCCGACCAATTATTGGGGAGATTAGCTAGTCTCGATATAGTCCATCCCATTGTTTCATTTCAAGGTTGTCGGCTATTATTTACTTATCGTGCTAAAAAGTGTCGGAGTTTTACTATTTAGTACAGCTTTTTGATTTTCATGATAGTTGGTTGCACAAATTAGTTCTCAATTCTTTGCTTATAACTGCTCTTTATCTATGTAAGATGTAAGCCTCTTTTTAGCATTGAAGATGCTCGAGAAGCGATCCTTGACTCGGACTCAGAAAATGAATATGATAAAATGGACTTATCAAGCGATGAAGAGTATTCGTCGGACGTAGAAAATGAAGAATGGAGAGAGAGAGAGACATAAACAGAGTGAAAAAGAGAGAGATACAATCATTTCTTATAATTTAAAAAACAGCAACGACAACTGCAAGAACAACAAGACCCTTCCCTCCCCCAAAACAACATAAATCAGAGTTATACTTGTATACAAAGTCAGTTCATTGTCATCCAATTATACCCTCACCTTACTTCCGCTCTTTGGAGTTTATAGCCATGACAACGACATGTACCCTCTGCAACGTTCATTGTTCCTCTTAGGTAACTCAGCCGTGGGAACATTCATGGGCCAAAGACAATGACATAGCTCTTTTCGCACATTCTATATAGGTCCCAAATACTTGCAGACATTTCTGTGTCGGTTTTATTTTTTCATGTACTTTGTCAATACATATACTTACAAACTACAATTGTCAAAATTTGGCAATATATTCATACATATTGATATTTATATAGCATAAACATGCTCAAAGCGCTTTACATAAAACAAACTAAATATTTTGCTCTCCAAATACTTACACACTATTTCGTTTTCCCTATAATCTTTTTAGAGAGCAAGAGAGAGAAAGACAGACAGACAGACAGACAGACAGAGAGAAAGAAAGAGAGAGAGAGAGAGAGAGAAAGTCGGGCGCATCGTTTTATAGTCTGTACTGTATTTATTTATTATTATGCTATTTTGTCTCTCTTTTCACCCCCCCGTTCTGGATTCCTCTTTAGTTTCATTTTATCATGTTGATATCTTTTCGCTGAAATATAATGTCCGACATTATAACCGTCAATTTAGGGTGATATACTATTTCATATTAATTTGATGCAACAGAGATTTACATACAAATCTTTTACTTTGTATAAATTATGTATTTTTCTTTAAAAATTGAGTATCTAAATACAAAGAGATGAAGAGGAAGAAGAAGAGGGAGAAGAAGAAGAAGAAGAAGAAGAAGAAGGGGGAATAGGAGTGAGAAGAAAAAAGAAAAGATGCGTAGGAGAAAGAAGAACAAAATAAGAGAGACAGAGAGAGACAGAGAGAGAAAGACAGACAGACAGAGCGAGAGAAAGATAGAGAGAGAAAGTCGGGCGCATCGGTATCATAAAGTCTGAACTGTATTTATTTATTATTATGCTATGTTGTCTCTCCTTTCACCCCCCCCCCCCCCCCCCCCCCCGTTCTGGATTCTTCTTTAGTTTTATTTTATCATGTTTATATCTTTTCGCTAAAGTATAATGTCTGACATATATCATAACCGTCAATTTATGCTGATAAACAGTACTATTTCATATTAATTTGATGCAACAGAAATTTACATACAAATCTTTTACTTTTTATAAATTGTGTATTTTTCTCATAAAATTGAGTATCTAAATAAAAAGAGATGAAGAGGAAGAAGAAGAGGGAGAAGAAGAAGAAGAAGAAGAAGGGGGAATAGGAGTGAGAAGAAAAAAGAAAAGATGCGGAGGAGAAAGAAGAAGAACAGAATAAGAGAGAGAAAGACAGACAGACAGACAGAAAGAAAGAAAGAGAGAGAGAGAGAGAAAGTTCGGCGCATCGTTTTATAGTCTGTACTGTATTTATTTATTATTATGCTATTTTGTCTCTCTTTTCACCCCCCCCCCCCCCCCCCCCCCCGTTCTGGATTCTTCTTTAGTTTTATTTTATCATGTTTATATCTTTTCGCTGAAGTAAAATGTCCGACATTATAACCGTCAATTTAGGCTGATATACTATATCATATTAATATGATGCAACACTGAGAGATTTACATACAAATCTTTTACTTTGTATAAATTATGTATTTTTCTTTAAAAATTGAGTATCTAAATACAAAGAGATGAAGAAGTAGAGGGAGAAGAAGAAGAAGAAGAAGAAGAAGAAGAAGAAGAAGAAGAAGAAGAAGGGGGATTAAGAGTGAGAAGAAGAAAGAAAAGATTCTTCGGAGAAAGGAGATGAACAATATAAGAGAGAGAGAGAGAGAGAGAGAAAGAAAGACAGACAGACAGAGAGAGAGAGAAAGAAAGACAGACAGAGAGAAAGAGTGAGAGAGAGAGAGAGAGAAAGTTGGGCACATCGGTATATAGTCTGTACTGTATTTATTTATTATTATGCTATTTTGTTTCTCCTTTCACCCCCACCCCCCCCCCCCCCCATCCTGGATTCTTCTTTAGTTTCATTTTATCTTGTCTATATCTTTTCGCTAAAGTATAATGTCCGTCAAATATTATAACCGTCAATTTAGGCTGATAAATTATTTCATATGAATTTGATGCAACAGGATTTACATTCAAATCTTTTATTTTTTATAAATTGTGTATTTTTCTCATAAAATTGAGTATCTAAATAAAAAGAGATGAAGAAGAAGAAGAAGAGGGGAAAAAAGAAGACGAAGAAGAAGAAGAAGAAGAAGAAGAAGAAGAAGGGGGAATAAGAGTGAGAAGAAAAAAGAAAAGATGCGGAAGAGAAAGAAGAAGAACAAAATATAAGGAGGCAAAGAAGAAGAAGTGATAACGAAGAAGAAAACCCTACGAAAGAGCTGAAAGAACTGAGAGGCTTGGAGCACAACAGAGAACGGCTGTGCAACGTGCTCTCGACGTGACAAAGCCAGATTGCCAAATGATCTGCGCATGCGCTAGGTTCCCGTTAGTCGAAGCCTCTGGCCGTTTGAACGCACACGCATTGTGCCGCGCTGACCGGTCTCACGGTACGGCATGTTCGATTTTTAATCTCGTTTGTGAGGTGGCTATCAGGCTGAATAATGCCGAGCTGAACGGGTTAATAGGAAGAACTGTGGCCATTACAGGCAGCTTCCCTACAGCACTACAAATTCATGGTACGACACACACAAAACATACACATAACAGATCACAAGAACTTAGACATAGAGGGTTAGATGTATGATGTGTATCCATTACTTACTTTGAAGTGTGTTTAGATATTTGAAAGCTTTTGTGATGGAGATCTCGTTATCTTTATTCTCGGTGATGAAGGCTGAAAAGAGAAGAAACATAATGTTTCAATTACAATGTTCTTACAACTCTTGACAAATTCACATGACATAACTTGTTTGATTGAAACATGAAAATTTTTGACAAGTATTATAAACAGGCTGAAAAGGTATTTGAAGAACTAGTCCAATCATAATTGTAAACAACAAATAATACAATAGTCTATTATATTAATAGTGATTTTCAAGATTACTGTAAATATGAAAGGTCTAGAAACCTTGGAATAAAAGACGATTGATATAACTTGAATATAATGAGACAATACAGGTATCCCTTTCGTTGACTTACCCATAACACCAGGAATGCCTTTGTCTGTTGGACAATCCTCTATAAAAGGAAAGAAAAGTTTGAAACGTAAGTGAATAAATTGGAATATTAACTATCGACTCTTTAAGACACCATCAAACAACACATAGATAATTAATTTTAAATTCTTTATTGTGAAATACGGGGAAAATGAGAGAGAGAGAGAGAGAGAGAGAGAGAGAGAGAGAGGTATGAATACAAGTTTACGTAAAGATGTCCTAGAACAATGAAAAACCTAGACATAATGTCACATTTCTGATTAGAGCAATCTTTTAGCTTGAGATTCTATTCAACATAACAAATTTGTCAATTCCATTCTAAGTCATGTGCTGTACAAATGCAATATTATTATCATAAATCTGTACATACACCCTAGACATGCAGACACCCTTTGGTAAGGTATTAATCCTCATTACCAAGTCCTTCAAAGAGGACTTAAAGACTTCATACAGTCCTCTGGTTGCTTATTGATAAGCGTTTTCTTAGCAGTTAGGTAAAAAAAGAAAAACAAAGTCATATCTCTATTTGGTCAATTCAGAGCTTTGTGTAACATAATGATCAAATGAGAAAATAAGTTTTACAAAGGACTGCTAAGTAAATGCTATCATTGTTCTTACTTGCAGCCTTCTCTTTCTCTTTCTTCTTGCCAGTCAGAGCGGAGTTACTCAATGCTAGACATTCCTTGATGTAGGGTAGCTCTACCAACTCCCTGAGGATCAAATCAGAACAGAATATGAACAGCGGTGATCAGACATGAGATCTGCTCCTGCGACAAATGCTCAAAAGCTTTATTTTATCAAAGATATAACCCCGAATTCACGAAGGAGGTGTGTCAACAAACCTAGGTTTATGTGCGTCATATGACGCGTTTTGACGAGTTTCAGACCAAGGTTTGAACCTTGGTCTAAAATGCATCGAAACACGTTATATGAAGCACATAAACCTAGGTTTGTTGACAAGCCCCCTTTGTGAATTCGAGCCATAGGGTTACTAAATGTAATTGGGATTAAGGTTAGGATTAGGTTTAGGGTGGGGGTGAGGCTTAGGGTTATGTACAGTTTGGGGTCTGGGGTTGAAAATAGGAATTTTATTAGTTTCTGTTATATGTGTGAGACTAATATTATTCTCTTCTTTGAGCCCTCTATGTACCTACATTTAAATTCTTCATATGTTCTTAAGTTCAAATGATACGTGTATCACCAGGGCCCTGTTTCATAAAACTGGCTATCAATAACGAATTTGCTCTCAGCCAATCAAATGCCACGATTTCGGTAGCTGATAACAGTTGGTGTAACTTGTTATTGATAACAATTTTTATGAAACAGGACCCTGACCCAACAGTGTTTACATCAATCAGTGAGAAATCAATCCGGGATTGCTATCAAAAGTTTATTGAACTGGTCGTAAGCAGTCTTCACAATGGTGGGTAACCTGCTCCAAAACTTGACTGAGACTGATTGAAAAGATTCACATTATAATCTGATATCTAAATGACAGGATGTAAAGGATGTAAAAAAAAAGGATGTACAAAAATAAGAAACTTACAATGCAGATGGCCTCTGTTGGAAGTTCCTTCTCAGCATGGTGCGAATAACTTGACTTAAATCTGCAGAATACGTCTAAAAATTGAATGAAAATACATTTCACAAATTTATTCAGAATTTATATAAAAGAGCAAAACAGATTGATGACTAGTATAGTGTAAGTCATTATGTTTGGAAGTTATATTGTCTGCTTAGAACTGTTAAATTATTTAATGAGTTAAGTTTCTTTTACTCCTCTGTGGCACCAAACCACATGTTAAATGTAGATATTGTTTTTTCTAAACACTGTAATTAATATACAAATATACACTGTCTTGAGAGGTTCTGGTTAAAACTATGCGCAAGAGGTGACTCCAATAGTACTATTTGCTGAGGGGCACAGCCCCGAAGCAAATGGTGCTTTGGGATTCACCGAATAGAACTTAGAACCTCGAATAGAGGCATGGTATATTTGTTTTATATCCTGCATCAACAATCAATTTTTATCTAAAAAGATTTAAAATATTTTGTTTTCATTAATAATAATAATAATAATAATTGTTCTTTTATAGCGCATTTCACGTCTGTTGACATTTCAATGCGCTTTACAATTTTACAATATACATAATTATTTAAAGTATAACACGATCATAAAAGGAAGATGAAACAAAAACATATATAGAAAACAATGAAGTGCTTACAAAAAGAAAAATTATAACATTACTTATCCTTAAATACTATTGATGTGCTAATTTGAAGAGATGAGTTTTTAGTTCAGATATGAATGTTTCAATATTGGATATACAACGTAATGAGTTTGGGAGGGAATTCCATAGAAATGGTGCTATATGAGTGAAAGCCCTATCACCATATGCTTTTGTTCTGCCTCTCTTAGCTACGGGAGGTTTTGAGATTTGTTTTTATTTTTTTTTAAATCATTTTTTTTTTCATCTCCCAAATAGTAAACCCAAATAGTACTCTCATATAGTACTTTCTAAAAATAGTTCAAATATTTCTGGTCATGTGACGAGCTCTCAACCAATTAAAAGCTAACAAATTTTTGATGCAGGGTATAATATATTGTAGATCACAAATTGCATTTGTACTGAATATAATAAGTAGGCCCATAAAATGCATGTTTTTCTTACCTTTCCGACAGGTTCTAAAGCCTCTTCCAGTCTGGCTGGATCTTGCTTGATGCCCATCAAAACTTCACCCATCGATTGAGTCTAAAATTGAAAGAAATAACATTTATGACAAAAATTAATTCATAATTTTTTTTTTTTAAATTTGACTTTATCTATATGTATGTATTCCTACATTTTTATATTGTACTTTATATAGTGTTTTTTTAAACTGGAGTGTGGAAAATAAATGAAAACAAAAAATAACACACATGCTTCAGTAGCATTTTAACAAATATGGATCTACATGTTTGCCATACTGGTCTGAGGGCGTATTAGAAGGGAGGCAGCTGAGATAACAAACATTAAACAATTATCTACTCATTCCAAGTATTCAACATCTACCATATGAAGAGAGACTAGCAAAACTGAAACTAACTACTTTGGAGAAAAGAAGAGAGAGGAGACCTACTGCAAACCTACAGGATAATGACGCAAATTGACAAATCCAACCCCGAGAATTATTTTCAGTTTGCTAACTATGAAAGAACAAGAGGCCATTCCATGAAGCTAGCCAAAACAAGAAGCCGCCTTGACATCAGGAAAAATTTCTATAGCCAGAGAGTTGTAAGCAAATGGAATAAGCTGCCACAAACTGCCATTGATGCTCCCACACTCCTAAGCTTCAAACGACAACTATCCAACCTGGGTTTTCAAATGGGTCCCATGGGACCCCCCTTAACCCGGCCACACCACACTATCTACGGGATCTTCATCATCACGATGGCGAGGTGTGGACTTCAAGGTATATTCAAGGTATATTATTTTAAAGAAGGAGATTTTGATAATTAAATGTAGAGAAAGTTTCATGCCGAATCTTCTTCTTCGGTCTGCGTAATTTCACTTTACTAATAACTACACCAAAAAGGAACCCTGTTCTTTCTTTCTTTCTTTCTGTGAAGGAGCCTCAAGATCCACATGACAAGGTATACAATCTGGCATCCTTGGGTAATCAGCACACACATTTGTGATGCTCAACATTTTGAAGGTAACATCCAAAATGTTATCTTAGTTCTAAAGTTGGTGGAAGTTTTTATGACATTGGTTAAAAAACTATTGAGAGTCACTATGTGACTGATGCCTTACATCTAAGAATCCACATGTAGCCATCTCCAGGATGATACACCCTAGCGACCAGACATCACTTCTCTCATCGTAAGGCTTCTCTAGAACCTCAGGAGCCATCCAGTTCATTGAGCCTGTCAAAGGTCAAAGGGCAAAGGTTAGAACATGCAGATATAACATGGCTATCCATACAGATACCTACAATATGAGCACTGATTCAATAAAGGGCTGAGTATTAAAAATTGTTTGTTATTGCGTGAATCCATCGGTCCAAATCTTCTGTCACACTATTGTGTTCAAAAAGGTGTTCTTACAGAGTTTGTCACTGCCTTGATTTTGATCTCAAATCATTTCACAAAATATATCCGTTTTGAAGAAAAAAATTCAGGTATCCAGCCCCCCCCCCCCCTTCTCCACAGACACTATGCTTCAAAAGCTGTTCATCTAACTTAGCTATTTGCAGTCTGAGAACAACGTAAAACTAGTCTATCAGGCAAAAATACAGGTTGATATTCATTTCAATTCAATTTAGCCAATATCATTAAAAACAATTTACAATCACACTGGTACGGGTACAATTATAATATGACGACAGGCTATGGACCCCTGAAAGGTAAAGCTTGTCAATGGGGCCCATTAATATACAATTAAATAAAAAAATATATAATAAAAACATACTATACTATTCTGATTCCTATCTTACCGACGGTGGTCCTAGCCTTTGTCCTAGCGTCATCCATGATGGTTGCCACACCAAAGTCTCCTAGGGACAGTGTGAGGTCATCGGTCAAGAAGATGTTGCTTGGTTTCAAATCTCTGCACAAATAAAGAAAATAGAAACTTTTAGACTCTCTTAGAAATATGATCAAGATTACTGGCATGATACTTTCAAGTTCAAATTGTTGTTGAACTGTTTCTTCGTTTTAGTTATTATTGAACTGCTATGTCAATGTACATTTAATAATCTTATTTTATGATTTCTTGTATCTTACTGTAAATATGACAATATTAGTCTCTCGAATTTTGCTATGTTCTTTTTATTAATAATAAAATCGAAATTGAATTGATTGAATTTCTGTTTGAATATTTCAGATAATAAATAAACTTGAGCACGTCGGAAACCATTTCTAAAGACAAGTATAACTGCTCTGAAATATAACACTTGAATCTATTGTTGTTTAACACTTAACCGTGACTTTGTTTTCCAGATGAGTATCTGTGAATGAACTTATAAGTCAAAATTTTGAGTTCTCATTCTTTTTTCCTTAAATTTTATTCAAATATAATTACAGTACATTTCATTTGCATTTGCTGCTTTATAGCAAGATTGTGTGAATACCCTTGCAAACAGAAACATAGTGAAAGCAGTTCAAATACTTGGGCAGAATAAGCTGCATATTAAAGTACTGCAATAAAAGGGTTTTCAATTAAATTTTGTACATATTTTTCATGGTTTTTTAAAGTAAAATAAAGAAATGAAAAGGTTTAAATAAAAATGAGTTAACATGAGGAAAGTCTGTATGTACCTGTGAATAACCTTTCTTTGATGAACAAAAGCAAGAGCTTCAATCATTTGTCCACACCATTTCTTCAGGATCTAATGCAGAAATGTAATTAAAGACAGGTAAAAATTTAAGAATAATTATAACGCTGTTTTGTTTAATTTTTTAGAGTACCGTTAATCTCTGTGTATAAGGCGCACCCCTATTTTGGGGGCAAAAAAAATAAAAAAATAAAAATCGTTTTTTTTTTTTTGTTCGTTGTTGTTTTGTTGCCAAAAACCCATGCGGGGAAGGACCTTCATTTAACATCGAGGTGCAGTTGAAGGCGCCGATTTGTGCTTGTGAACTTGTCACTAATAATAGTAACAATGTCGTTTTTAGAAGAATGTTGTAAGATCATTAATGTAAATTAAAAACAGTAGAGTACCTAGGATTAAACCTTGTGGTACGCCATGTGTAATAGAAGACAAATTTGAGGAATTATAATTATGAACTACATATTGAGATCTATTAGAAAGATTACTTTCAAACCAAGATGACAGACAAATTTGAGTGTTGTTGTAGTTTCCGAGTGGTGAGTCAACACACAGATTACTGAGCTGGGAGACATTGCCAGGCATAGCGCCGGGTGGAGGGGCATAAATCAAAACTTTGAGGAATTATTATTATGAACTACATATTGAGATCTATTAGAAAGATTACTTTCAAACCAAGAAAAAAAAAAGAAGAAAAGTGCGCCTTATACACAGAGATTTACGGTAATCATTGAATTCTATCATTTTCTGAGATAGAAGGTACAGATCCAGCATTTGGCTGGGATTTAAAAAGAAAAGAAAAAAGACTGGACACCGGTTAACAGCAATAACGAGAAAGCGGTAGAAATGAAAGGACAGAGAGTGAGACGACCCCAAAACATAACGCCTCCAGCACAACCTTCAGGGGGTGGGGGCATTTTTTTTTTTTTTTTTTTTTTTTTAAATATAAAAAAAAAAAAAAAAAAAAGAGCAATCAGATGTCAAAAAATACTCACCAGTTCTTCGATTGCTTCATTCTTTTTACGTTTCTTTTTCAGCAATCTGTCTAGATCCCCCATCTTGTAGTAGTCCATGACTATACATACTATGATGGCAGCTTCCTGGATGAGAGAGTTTAAAAGGAAAGTTATCAAATATTTATCAAGATGGACTGGCTCAACATGCGACCCCCCCCCCCCCAGACAATTACTCCCTGATGTCTTGATTGTGAGAACTTTAGTGAAACCTGCTTTAACAGCCATCTGTATAGAAAGACCATCTTTCTGAGACCACTTGCTTTGTTTCTCTTGAAAACTATCTCTTACTGAAACATTTACTATTGAAAGCAACCTGTCTATAAAGACAACCCGAGTATAAAGAATTTGCTCTTCTTATCTCCTTTGAGTGATCCTTATATACAGGTTCACTGAATCAACAGGAGCATTTACCCCAAACTACCACCATTATCCTAATACAGTAAGGCCTAACAAAAAAAATTGATGACTTGGCGTAACCCGCCCGACCCTATTTTTATCGCCGACCCTACGCTTTTTTATTTTTTTTTATCCGATTGCGATTGCGTAAATATCGATATCGCAGTGGGGAAAACCCGGATGTTTGTTGCTTTCGTTCTGGGCTTTGCCGCGCCGTGTTTGGGCCAGCTCGCGCGCCGAGTGCAGCGGGCAGGTACGCCATAGTACCGCTAGGCGATTGTATCCCCAACATGGCGTCCTATGGCGTTCAGTTCACGGGTAAATTTGGTGCTCACGTTTTATTCAGCGTTCTTCGGAAGGTGGACATTGAAGCAACAATCAGAGAAATCGTTCAAGATCTGGCCGCTGATAATTTTGTGGTTAAGAACATCAAGGCATCTAAGGAAAACTGTGGTCCGTTTTCTGATTTGCTGTTGTCTGAAACAGTGTCACTATTACAAGATTTCAGGTATCGATACGTGGTTGCAACACTCACGCCTGTCAGTGTCACATTTCTTGCTCACTTTGCTCACACAGTGTGTGTGTCCATATATGTGTGTGTGTGTGCGTGGAGTTATTTGAACATATTGTGGTCTACCCCTCTCATCAGATCATCCCCAAGGTATGAGGACCTATCTACGCCACTGTATGTATGTATGTGTATGAATGGCTAATTTCATGTATGCAAATATAAGCAACAACAACAACAACAACAACAACAACAAAAATCGCCCTACCTACCCTAATTTTCATTGACCCATTACGCCAAGTCATCAATTTTTTTTTTTAGGCCTAAGGGGGTAACTGTCCTGGAGGGTAGTTGATCGGGGAGGGGAAGGGGGAAGCACCTATTTCAAATTAAATTTACTCAGGGAGAATGAAAATCTTGCAATAGGCCATTTTCGTAATGTAACCAAATTTAATCCATAAGTCTTTGTGAAGTGACACAATACAAAATATTGCATTCACCTGATAAGAATAATAGTATTTCAATAGACAGAATCCGAACTGCATACATTAGTTGTTGCCAGGTAGGACAAACATTATGGCTTCACCTACCTAGCAACAATTAATATATGCAGTTGCATTCTGACTTTTGAAATACTATTATTCTTATCAGGTAAATGAAATAATTTGTATTGAGGCACTTCACAAAGATTTATGTATTAAATGTGTTTACATTACAAAAATGGCCTATTTTAATCAATTGCAAGGGGGGGGGGGGGTGAAGAGGAGCAATCATGCAGTAGTTTACTGACTGAATACATTTTATTTTCTGCCTCAAAAGTGTAATTTAGCTCACAGGGGGAGGAGGGGGGATTTCCCTAAACTTTTTTATGCAAAATATGTTCCTCTTGTTATCAATTTACCAAACTTACATCTGTACATAGGTTTGTTCTGAAAGCAGGATACACAAAACCCATAAAAGTGTACCGGTATTGTTCAAAAGAATCTATATAGTGGGGGGGGGGGGGAATTGATCAATGTTATATAATCACTCTCCTCAAGAATTCCTGCACCCATTGTCCAGATTTGAAAAGACCACACCCTGAGCTGTCTTCTTCCTTTTATCTCTATCTATTCATCTCCCATCCTTTATTACCTGTATGAAGCCCTTAACAATAGACTGAATGCAATGATTACCCCGAAAAGGGAACAAAAGAGATGCCTAGCCTCATCTCTTTAATTATTTCACAGGTCATTATTCTTCTTCCTGTCATCAGCGACAAGGTGATTTTAGGAGGTGGTGGCCATATTTATATGGGACTAAACCCGGCCATGAATAATTAAGAGATATTGATTCATCAGAATGATACACATACAGGCTCGAATTCACAAAGGAGGTTTGTCGACAACCTCCTTTCTTAATTCGAGCCATAGTGTAGGACTTTAAGTGAGTTATACAAGCAATTTTTCTTTTTCTTTTTTTTTTGACAGGGGGGAGGGGAAAAAACCAAGACATAAATTCAGATGGTTTTATTTTTGTCCAGATTTTGTCATTTTTTTAAAAAAGAAGCAAAATAACATACTAAAAAAGAAAGAGAAAGACGATTCTGGTATAACTGCAGGGCAAAATACTCTATTATTAGAACACTGAACAAGGGAAAGTCAAACTATCAAATTTCATTTTATGTCCAATGGCATTTAACAAATATAGAATGAAAAACTGACATCAAAAGTATAATGTTAATTTATGTATGAATTGGGGCATTTTATCATTGATTCTACCTAGACCAATATACATACACATACTGTAGTCAGTCTTAAAACATTAATATCAATCCATTTCGTTTCTTTACCTCTTTATCCCATGTGACAAAGAAATCCTTATAGCCACAGATGTATGGATGCTTGAGCTCCTGGAGGGCCATAGCCTACATGCAAAGAAAAGACAAACAAATGAGTTTATCAACCCCTTCTTGCTCCCCAGGGAGTGGAGAACGTGCACACATTGTGTGCAGGAAAGCCTGAATCCGATGACACAGGTAATAATATATATCTGTAAAGCGCTTTGAGAGGGCCTGGGGTCCTGAAAAGCGCTATATAAGAACGAACTAATATTATTGTTACCGCAAGATTGGAAAGATGTCATCCAATGAACTAAATAGAGGGTGAAATACAGTGCGTCCCAAAAAATACGAAACCGAAAAGTATCGATGTTTTATCATAACTTAATCACAACCATAATTCATGAATGATACATATTTGGAAAGCTTAGAGTCTCCTCTTTCAGTTGATGATAGTCACGTGATGCATATTTCAAGCATGAGTGATTAAAAGCAATTTGAAGGAAGGAAACCAAAAAGTAATTTGGCGGGCGGTATCTGAATTTCAAAGAAAAATTCATATTTCTAGAAAGTTCATTTTCTGCTCTTTCATATGATACCTCAATCAAGAAAAATGAGCCAGGAATAACAAAGTTCTGTTTGTTTAAAGTAGCCCTTACATTTTTATAATTTTAACAAACGAAATCGTTTTTACTGGGTGCCTGCCGTAGCAAAAAGCAGATTTGACAACAGACTTAACTCCGTTTCGTTGATAATCAGCCATGCATGAAGACTCTAGTCTACGGTTGATTGTCAACGAAACGGAGTTAAGTCTTTTGTTAATTTCGTTTATTGATACGGCAGGCAGCCAGTGAAAACGAATTCGTTTAATAAAATTATGGAAATGCAAGCACTACTTTAAACAAACAGAACTTTGTCATTCCTCGCTCATTTTTCCTGATTGAGGTGTCATATGAAAGGGCAGAAACTCAACTTTCTAGAAATGTGAATTTTTCTTCGAAATTCAGATACCGCCCGCCAAATGTCTTTTTGGTTTCCTTCCTTCAAATTGCTTTTAATCACTCATGCGTGAAATATGCATCACGTGAGTAGCATCAACTGAAAGAGGAGACTCTAAGCTTTCCAAATATGTATCATTCATTAATTATAGTTGTGATTAAGTTATGATAGAACATCGATACTTCTCGGTTTCGTTTTTTCTGGGACGCACTGTATAGACGTAATGCTTGTTTCATTGATACATTTGGCATAATGTACCTAAATTGGATATCAAATTCACAATAGCTTCTCCTCAGTTCTGAAAGAAAAAATGTAGAACTTCTTTAACAATCCAAACTCATTGTTCAACACTTGGAGGGGGTTTAAATGAAGAAGAAGAGAGAAAGAAAATAAAAACAACAAAACAGAGCACCCTAAAATTGTTCACTTACTGTTATTGCACACTGTAAACACAATATGTTTTTAAAAAATAAAGCAATAAAGAAAAAATTTGAAAATGTAATATTTGTGAAATAACCTTCATACACCAAAAGATTTGAAAACAAGACAAATAAAAAAAAAAAAAAAATACACTGATGATGGTAGAAGGTAATTGTGCATCCCTGCTGTAGCAGAATAGAAAAAAAAGAATTGAAATCTTCTTCAGGCAATTCTGTTTTCATTCATATACAAGTTATCTTAATAAAAACAATTTTGCTGGAGTACTCTAACATTTCTGAAGCTCAATTGAGCTTGCTTTTGTTTAAATTATGATCTTGTTATGATGTACATTGTAAGTCAATATAGGCCTAGCCATCGACATGTCATAATGACATTTCTCTTGGTTAGGGGAGGGGGAGGGGGGGGGGGAGTGGGGTTGGAATGAAAAAGAGATCAATGAACAAAGAAATACAATGTTTATCACAAACAAAATAAACATTTCTCTGCTTTTCATGGATATGTCAAAACAGAAGAAAGAGAATTACAAAGTAACCATTGTGTTTAATTTATCAATATTTCTTTAATACAATATACATTGTACTTGAATGTAAAACCACATAAGAGTTATTCAAATATTTGTCTTGAGTTTGGTTTTGCTTTTGTCTATCTAGGGGACTATTGGTATAAACTAGTACAATCGAACAATGCCTTTAGGTATAATTTTTGTTGCCTTGATGCATTTAGAGTCAAAGATCTAAAACTGACTTCTTTGTATTCCTCATTCTAAATATTCACATGCTCTGCAGACTTTCTGAAATAATGGGTCTATTTACAGAATAGCAATTCTGCCACAGTCATTTATTACCGTCATAACCGTATATGTAAGCTATTCAGACTATAATTATATTTGTACTGGGACCAGTGTCGCTAGCACATACTATGTGGGGGGCTAGGCTAAGTCAACAGAATAAACAGATACCAATGGAGAGAAAATTTCTTTATATGCTGAACAAAGGAAACAATACCCCAAGGACGCCCTGAGCCATCTAAGACATGGACACATGCAAAACAACCGATTTAAGGATTGAAAAGCTTGCACCCAAGTTTATTTACATGCTGTAAATAACCAAAAAAGGGACATGCAGCCCTTACAAATATGCACCAACTCTAGGCTACACTGTAGGGGATAGGCCATAGTAAAATAGATTATCTATGCTCTATCTATACTGTCACAATATGCATTTTTAGAAATTTAGAAAAAGAATGATCACAATTTATATCTCTTGTAATACACTTTAAGTCAGATGATAACCATCAATTTTTCACCCACCACCCCCACCCCCCATATTATTCTTTCTTAGAAAATTCCTGCAAGGATTTCACCAATATATGTTTTATTAAAAACTCCTGACCTTAATTTATAAATCAATTAAGTAACGTGTCCATGATCGCCCATGCATGATTATAATTCAGATTCAGAACAAAATAATATGTATATGCCCATCAATCCTTTTATAATTTTTTAGTCTTCATTTCTTTCAATTATTCCATCTTTCCTCCTCCTATCTTTCTCAAATAGTCCTTTACTGTTCAAGTCTTTTTAGTTTAATCTGGTTATAATGCGTGGGAGGAGAGATTGTGTTGTTCAGATAGACTCAAACAGCTATCTCTGGACAATTAAGCAAAATGATGAAAAATAAGGAAACAAATGATATCATGCTCTTGTCTGCGAAGCCACTGTGCAATTACATGCTTTGACTTCAGGCATAATCATTGAAACAATTTACCATTTAATTTAATTTAAACATTTATTATAAACAGGAGACCTACAGGTACAGTGTATATAGCAATGGGGGAAGGGTAAGGTGAAAACTGCTACTAAAAGAAATGTTGCCAATGGGTGTAATAGCAGTCTCATTGGTTGCTAAGCAACGCTAAGCAACAACTGTTTTATGATCCTGGATACCACAGAATTTGTCTGGTGCAGACAGAAATTAGTTAATAAATAATAAATACATCAAGGCTGTTATTATTAGTTTTCAACAGTACATGTATGCACTGCAAACACCTTGTCTCCAATAAAAGTTCATGATATGAATTGGATATTATAACAGCAATATGACATGCTTGGCAGCCATTATCTGGATTCCACCATTGACTCCATCACCTTTACAGAAAATGTCTATGGTACATTCAACTTTAAATCTTTGGCAATTCAATATCAATGTCTTGATTATAATCAACATTTCAGTAAAGATATTAAAATGGTAGAACTGTCACTTTTGGCAATACATGTATGGTACATGTAAAGGGAACATCAAATTCATATTCTAAGAATTGATGCAAACCTGAAAACTTATAGCATTTTACAACTGGATTCCAATATTATTGTGTCAGTACTTATAATAAGCAACAGCTTCTTGAATTTGTGACTCACAAGACAGCCTGACAGGCAGTATGACATACATGTAACATACATACATAGTTTATAATGATAGATCATGTAATGAAGTTTAAACGTGACATAACCATCCATGGGAAAATAAGAGTTATGACCAACAGAGCAAGGAATAATGCGATGTTGTGGATTATAACTGTAAATATGATTTATTTTTATTTATTTATTTTTTTATTTTTTAAAGACAGAGAACATAACTTACATGAACTATAATCAGGAAACTTTTTTAATAAGTCAAGATCAACTTTACATTACTTAATTTTATCCTCGTACTGATGCCCTCCCAAAATTGCCTTTTATTAGAACCTTCAAATACACAATTCCCCTTCCCCTACCAGCCCCCCCCCCCCCCCACCCACAATCCCACTAGCTGATTACCATATTGTTACTCAATGGTACTGAAATAACATTGCCATTTACATTTGAATAGCAAAAGGATTTTTTTTTAGACACATAAGTGACTGTAGGCCTACTGTTTGATAACAAATAATAATAGTACAATGCTATGTACACAGAAAACAATCCCAATAAACAATGAACATGTACTGGTATCTGTATTTCATGGCGATTTCATTTGACTGTCAAAATACAATAGAGCCAATTTAAATCCTGCAATAATCTTTTTAATTTTCTTTTTCAAATTTTGATGACTAGCTAAATATACCATAAAGAAATAAAAATGAAGATAAGGAAAAAAAAGCTCATCCATCAGCCAGCTTCGTGTATATGCCATAGTCAGTATTTTCAATGTCAGGCTATGGTATACATGCACATATTATATCATGTTCAAGGCAAGAAACTGATTGGAAATACATGTACGGTAAATATAATATGGATGTGGATAAAAGAACATTATTTATTGTGATTGATTCAAGGACTTGGGATCAATAAGACGAGGCCTAGCAATTATAAGGACGTTTCAATTTTTATTCGACCATTTTTGTTTTACGTACCTCCTTGAATGCTTTAGTAGCTTCTGTTTCATCTGTACACTCAACCTAAAAGAAAAATGGAAAAAGAAAAGGTCAACACAAAATGAATAATATTAGTGATTTTCTGTATAGCAATCCTGAAATCTGATCTTTTGTCTCCCCGTGGTGATGCATACTAGTTTCAAGTGTTAAGTTCACAGCTAAAATAGCTTTTAAAAGTTATTGATATAGCGATAATAAACTTTTTTTTAAATGCTTTATTTTGATGTATGTATATGACTCCATGTCTTTTGAAATTTGACCATTTTAACCAAAAAATCTATTAGATACTGATTAAATCAGTTTGTCTTATTGTAGTGATGCATACTGAAACCAAGTTTGAACTTCATGGCTAAATGATTCTTGAAATTGCGTTAAGGTAAAAGTAAAACCTTGGAACATCATGTAAATTTACCTCTATAACCTTTGAACTTTGACGAACTTACCTCCAAATCTGATAAGAGGTTCTTGACATACTGCGATAACCAGCCTAACACCATTAAAAAATTTACCTCTGTGAAAAACTGTCATCAGAACATCTGCCTATGGTGGTACATGTACATACTATCTGTTTACTATAATGTTGAACTCATACATGTACTTATATATCTAGTGATTCTTGAGATATTGCGAGGCTACTACTTTCAGAAACTGACCTCTATGACCTTTAACTTTTGACCTACTTCCTCCAAAATCTAATAAGGCCGTGTTCCCATGGTTAAACGTACCATCACCAACATCGAGGTTCGTGAGATATTGCAATTTATAACGAGAAAGCGGGACAGGCGTACAGACAGACGGACAACCAAAAATCATAATGCCTCCGGCACCACCATCAGTGTTCTGTCACTTGATGAATACATTGGTGACTTTGTCTAACTTTGGTTTCGGAGCAATGTCTGCAGTACGATCTGCTTTCTGTCTTCGCCTACAATACATTCTACAAACCGAGTCTGAGTAGAACCCAGGATCAAAATGTAAATGAGTCATGTCTTTTGTTTCGGATGGCGACGTTCATGGTCGGTCTAAGATATAATAATCATATCTGATCAATACATGTCTGTAACAACCCAAATACAATACTACAAACACATCTGCACACATACACACATACACACAAAATCACCATCTGTAAATGTCTTTAAATCGAAACTGAAAACACATCTTTTTTAATTAACTGTAAATCTATGCATATCAGGAGCTCTTGTAGCCCAGTAGAATATATACTTAATGTTGGATAGTTTCTGTGCTCTATAAATGTATTATTATTATTATTACCTGAAGACTTAAATCCAGGAATAATCATCAAGAGTTGAAATACAAATTGTATGGCACTGGCAGCAATTACGTACAGACATGGACAGATAATATGAAATATGATATTGATACCATCAGTCCTTAATTGGCACTAAGGCTGTGCACAACAGTGTAATGCGGTACCCGAGTACACTTCCAGGCTGACAAGCGAATACTTGAATATTCGGTCGGCATATTTTTTTATAATTTTTTGATTTTTTTTTGTTGAATTTTTTTGATTTTTTGATTGATATTTTTTTGTTGCCACCGCCATACCTTTGGAGCAGTATCCCAGTTCTGTCGCCGAAAACGCATGCAATTTTACTTCGAGTTGCAGTTGAAGGCGCCGATTTAATAATAATAATAACAGTAAACAATGCTGTTTTAAAAACCAAAGATGGCAGAATAATCCATTTTCCTACAAGTCCAAACAGAAATCCAGACATTTGGTCCCAGTTTCTGAGTGGTGAGTTTGACAGTGCTTGAGTTGGGAAACATTTTTACCGACGGCACCATACCAGCGGCCGCCACTCACCCAGGCCTGGGTAAGCGTCGGCCTGGACAGATTTAAAAAAAAAATTTAATATATTTTTTTTTGCGGCCGAATATTCGGGTACGAGAAATCGTCAACCGTGCGGGTACTCGAGCATTCGACTACACGTCACAGCCCTAATTGGCACCCATTTGCCTGTGTGAAGAGTGACGTAAACAAATTTCACATTTTCTCATACCTGCCTCAGTGTTTGCTGTTATTCTCCCATTCCCACTATCCCCCAATTTTTTTAAAATACACTTATTAAACTTTTTAATTGCAGATTTTTTTTTGTGTGAATTGGAATTGGAGGAAACACCTCCAAAGCTGGGTGTCGTTCTATGAAACCAACTTCATGACAGACATAACTTTGTCCGCAACCTATGGTCTTAAAGGAGATATACATGTACATGTATATATCAGGAAGAGGACCACCTGATTCACAAATCCATTATGAGTGACAAAGTCATGATTTCAATACAATCAGCTAAAAAAATTAATTAAGTCTTTGTCACGATCCATCAGATTTTATCCTGAATTACCAAAGCTTTCTTTCACTCAAACTCTTTTTAAAGTAAAAATCTCTGAGAAAATTACAAACATACAATCCAAATTAAAATATGTGTTATGAATGACATCTTAAGAATTATAAAATTGTGGAAACTCGAAATTTGCAAGTAAAGGATATCATTAAAATTCATATCCAATCGAAAGAAGACCCTGATTTTATTTCTACATGAGAAAATAATGACTCACAGGTTTAACGTTCATTTATCAGATAATTATTTGATATGATTTATGTCAAGGACAAGGTTCTGCTTGAAATATGAAAATATCTAGAAAAATATGGACAAGCTGTATGGTCACCATACAGGATAGGTGAACAGAAGAGACTTGAATGTGTCTAACGAAGAGCTACAAAGATGGTGCCTAGTTTGAAGATCTACCATACGAAACATGCCCATCGCAGGAAGAGAGGAGATATGATCGACATTTACAAGTACCTCCATGGCCTATACACCACTCAGACAAACCTACTACATTTATGCAAGGAAAACAGAACACGAGGCCATACCCTGAAAATAGAGAAGAAATTTTCACACCTCGACATCAGGAAATTCTTTTTCTTGAATAGAGTAGTGGAAACATGGAATAGCCTATCTGAAGAAGTGGTTTTTAAAATGCCCCATCCGTAAATGCCTTCAAAAACAAACTCGATAACTATTGAAAAAAATCACCTTCAGTTCAGTAGATCTATATGACCCTGAAAGTAACTAGAACTTGAGTAGAAGAATGCAGAACTATTCCACCCTCCACACACACACCTCGACACGATACCACAACAAACTGAAGTATTGATGCAAAGGATCGATGAACAGGCTCTGTCCTACCAACATCGATGGATTAAAGTAAAGTAATACCTCCACGAAAATGTCATCATTCATGGGTCAAAATTACAGACTGGTCACCGATGTATGGACAAATAATATGTCATCAATCTTATTTAATCGTCAACATTTGAGGAATTTTTTGGGGGGCTTGTAGGCCTAGACTACAATGCTTTCACATTTAGACCAATAATAAGAACTGATCAGTAAAATAACAGCTTGGAGATCAGGCAATAACTTTTAAAAGAAATTTTCAGTTTTTATTCTATTCACTGCACGTAGACTTACTTCAAATGACTTAAGATGGCATTATAAGATTTGGACTTTGGAATCGTGACAAGTCTCGTGTCTGGGAAGTGGTCACTCGTCTTTAGTGCTGTAACATCACGGATATCTCCAATTCCGTTTAACCGCCTGTCAAAACCGGACGGTTTTCGGTTAAACGATTCATTTAAAAAAAAAAAAAAAAAAAAAAAAAAAAAAAAAAAAAAAAAAAAAAAAAAATCGTTTTTTTTTTTTTTTTTTTTTTTTGGCCGTGTGAAAAAGCAGGAAGGTGATTTAACTGAAGGCGCCGATTTGTGCTTGTGAACTAGTCACAAATAATAGTAACAATGTCGTTTTAGAATAATGTGTAAGATCATTAAAGTAAATTAAAAACAGTAGAGGACCTAGGATAGAACCTTGTGGTACACCATGTGTTAAACTTGGATGAATATATATTGAGATCTAGTACAAAGATTACTTTCAAACCAATATAAAAAAAATATATTAAAAAAAAAAAAAATTATTAAAAAAAAAATAAAAAAAAAAAACGGGAAAACGAAACCGTCCAATTGAAAACGGAATCCGCCATGGGCGGTCGGATACCGGACGGTTAAACGTTTGACTACAGCACTACTCGTCTTGGCAAAGATTTTTGTTTTTTTTGTTTTTGTTGTTGTTGGTGAAACGCGTCTTAGCAGACAACTTACTAGTCGGGCAAAACATCATGATAAAGATGTCGCTAATCTTGTATCTATGATGGTTTTGTAAAAAGATCCCCTGGTTTCTATTGCTTAGCGTGTGGGAAAGGGTGATGTATAACCCCATTTTAGTGTGTGTTTATTTCACTCTGTAGTGACTTGAACTTTTCTTAGGTCACATTGTAAATACTCAGCATTTTAAGCATACCTTTCGTTAGTACTTTCCGTTCAGCCAGCTTCAATAACAATCTACAGCTGCACATTCTAAACATTCTCTTAGTTAATTTCATCCGTGGAACCACCCAGCAACAAGAGTGTTATTTTAGTTACTCCAATCGGACCGCACCTTATTCGTTTTAATAAGCCAATCACCACACCTTTAGCGCACTTGGAAAAGTCTCCACACACGAATTTTACTCACTCCTCCTGTTTTCGGTTTCGACACTCAGACAGGTTTTTTATAGGAAGAGTCATGACTTTACAACAAGCGTTATTTCGTCGGTTTCACTTTAATAGTGAGTTTTCATCAACATCGTTCTTTTGAGGACTCTTATCGCAATTCAGATTTACATCCTCTAGTTTATCTTGGGAAAGTGCAATATTGAACTATAAGGCTCGTGTGCCTTCTTCATTCGCGTTCGCTAGCTAGCTAGTCGCGCTCACTCCAGCAAAGCATAGAGTCAATGCCAATGCGTATTGACCTCTAGCACTGCATGCTTGCCGTGAGGCGGGTATTTTTAGACCCCATACACAAATACACACACCACACAATATTGCATAGACTGTACACAATCATGTCGATGCAGCTGTAAGCAAAGTTTGACACTAGACTTACAATTTGAATTTTTAAATTATTCTTTTTAACATCAGTAAGTTGAACAAAATGTATTTTACTGCTATTTAGGTGTCATCAATTGTCACTAAAGTACCAATTTTTAGTGAAATCAGTTGAGTTTTGTACAGTGGTGTTTGAAATGTTGGGAATCAAAAGCACAGCTTTTACTACACAGCCAGGATAGTGATGCTCCTATGTGTGGTCGCGCTCTACGTGTGTATACATGCAGCTGAGTCATGAATCACCTCGCTACTCGCACTATTCTTCCTCTGCATGATTCCCTTTCCAGCTTTGTTCTCCACTCGCAATATCAGCTCAGAAGATTAAAATAACAGTAAGAATATTCATTTCGTTTTATCAGCAACATTTATTCCTACAACTCTTCACAAATATGGGTGATGTCAAATTGTCAATATTCATATCATAATATTTAGACCCCTAATTTCATATTCCACGCTTCACTGACACAGACATGAAGTATTCTAGCAGTAAATCTCTTCCTATAGATCTATTAAGTATCATTATAGTTTGTGATAAGGGTTAGATTCATTAACTGTCTTATAATTCATACTGTTAAGACTTTCAACCACATCTTCGAAATAAAAACATGAACAAAACAAAAATTATTTAGTTTACCTTTTTCAACACAAATTTCTTGCCGTCACTTTTGTCAATTGCAAGGAAAACTTGTCCTTGTGCTCCTTTTCCGAGGCGGTTTTCGAGCTGAAAAATAGATGGCATGCAAAACAAGTTCATTTATGCTGTGTAAATAATATTTCATATACGTTTTACAATATTCATCTAAATTTTCTATTCTTGAATAAACATAAATTCATTACTTTTCTGAAGTAAGTCAACTTTACTCACCCTGTAGTTCTCCATCTTTCCTCTTTCAATGGCAACGCCAAACTAATGAGCTGCGCATGCGTCAGATCCGGACTGTAGCCCAAAACGGGATTTCTTTGTGCACGTAAGTTCATCAAGTGGTTATTCATTTGTGCAAGTCAAGGTGGAGAAGAAGAGAGGGACCGATTAATTGATTGATTGATTGATTTTTATTCGAGCTTCCAACATACAACAATATAGAAGAATAACAGATCATAATTATGTCAGCTTGAACAGGATAACCCACGAAAGCTCGAGAGCTTATTTCCAGTGGGTTCCCCTGCAGACATGACTTTTGTACACAATTAATAAGTTAACAAAAATACTACAGACAGATAATTATAAGGGGGAAATTATTAAAGATAATAATAATAATAACAACATTAAAATTATGATAGAAATGAAAATAAGTACACGAAGAAAGAGATGAAGGAGAAGAAGAAAAAGAGGAGGAGGAGGAAGAAGAGGAAAATAATGATGAATTTGTAGAATTTCTATAAGGCGTACAAAAACATAAGTAGGCCTATATACAAAATGAAAAAGTATGAACCGGCAGAAGAATACAAATGTCAATCATATAACATGTCATTCACTTCTCTTCTCTGACTCTCAAGTATTAGGTATTCCTTTAATTTCCTCTTAAAATGAGCATAGTTTTCTATTTCATTTATACCATTGGGAAGGGGAGGTCCCCCCCCCCCCCCTCGGCTCTCCGGACCCCCCCCCCCCCTCTCTCTCTCTCTCTCTCTCTCTCCCTCTCTCTCCCCCCCTCTCTCTCTCTCTCACTCTCTCTCTCGTCTATATTGGTATCTCTTTCTCCATGTCATCACATACCCCCTCTTCCTTTCAAAGAAAATTAAACCATAACTCAGTAAAAATATAATCTCCTGTATTACTCAAAAAATACATTTTCTAAGGTATATATTTCTGGGGGCGTGGACTTGATATGCTCTTTAAATTTTGTAAGAAGATAAACCCCGAAAAGCCGAGAGAAAGAAATAACAAGCCCTAAAAAATAAATTGTAGCAAATAGCTCCGTTTAGTCTCATTTCACAACGCCCCCTATCGTCAGAGGCAGCAGCCATACATGTTAGCCTATGGACGTTTTTTTTTTTTAATCGTTAAAAATTCATTTTTTGTTTAAACGAAAAGCACATCCACCCCGACGTACGTTATCTCTATTTCTTTCATTGGAGCCCTCATGTCTCATTGACTTTTGAAAGTTCACCCACCGTAATTTTTTTTAATAGGTTGCAAGCTCGCCATTGCCTAGATGTGAAACAAGTCGAACTTTGGACTCAGTCTGCCAAGTGATTGTAAGATTATAGGTCAAGCACACGAAGGATAAGAAGCATGAATTATCAATTATCACTTCTGCTATGTTCATTATGTCCATTTCATCCAACATCCCACAGTAATTTTTCCATTTAGTAAAAGCAAACATTTTGACGAGTTTAGCAAAAATATGAATATTCATGAACGGTCAGACAATACAGCCTTTTAGTACTAGTGAATGGGAATGGGCGATGATCCGTCCAGGAGGTAGAGGTCAGTGTTTTGTGCTGGCAATGTTCACGCGAGCGAAAATGAGACAATCAGAGCAATATGCTTGATAGTGTTAATTGACGGTATAATCATGGAACCAATGGAATTATTACGAAAGAAAGTGGCAGTGGTAGACAAAAGTTATGCCTTACCTCGATCCCTTTCCTCCTTTTCTTGTGATTTATTTCCTTTTTCTTTCTTTCTTTTTTCTTTCTTTTTTTCAAATAAATATTTTGATCAAGGAACTTTATTTGTGTTTATGTGGGGGGGGGGGGGGTGGGGGCATGGCAACCCGACATGTCTGCTCCTAAAACTTATAAGAAAGCTCATAACGACCTTGTTTTTAATTTTGATAATGATCTAGTGGGCATAAAAATGTACTAATTCCTAATGAGCTAATATTCAATACAGTGTGACTGACAACATAATGGTGTATGCTTTTTTTCTAAAAATTCACGATGAATTAAAAGCCGATATAATTATTTACCAAACGGTTTTTACGCATTTTTAAAATTCTTTTTATTTTTCTACTCAAAACATAAATATAATAATATACAATATAAACTATTACAATGCCAACCAATATGAAAACAACACTATATTAATGTAATTAAATTTAAAGAAGAAATAAATTATACACGCTAGTTTAAATTTCGGAAATGCAATTATAGTAAAGTAGAGAATACTTTTGTTCTGAGGGGGAACAAAATGCTTTATCTAACAAAAAGATCAAAAGGAGGGAGAAAAAAAAAGTTGAAGCTTTAGAATCCAAGGAATGACAAGAGTTTATTCTGATTTGCTTCGATTCTAATAGCTAGATTTCTATATTTAGTCTGCAGTGACACATAATCCTGTCCACGATATACAGTTTAAAAAGAAAACCCACGACATAGTCTTCCAATACAGGAATTTACGAGCTGGTACAATTTCATTATACACATATTGCATAGTAGTATAGCACTGAATTTCGCTAAAACGGCTGCAATTTACTTTACGAGAATCATCACAGTTCTGAAGAAGAAAACAAAAATCGACAATGGCGCAGGTGAATCAACCAAATTTATCGCTTGATAGGACTAGATGTAAGTTGATTCAATCATTTTGAGTATGTTGGTAATGTTTTTCACATTCTAAGATTTGTATTGGGTAATTAATTACATGTTTGAACGTTTGTAGTGATGTTCTTTTTTTCATTTTTTTTCACAAGAGCCCCATGCATTTAAAATCATGTTAGTTAGATCTAGAGTCTAGATCTACATTAGAAAGTTGAACGTTGATGAATGATGATGATGATTTTCGATGTCATTTTTTTTATAATGTGTGAAAATGAGGTCTACAGTCAGTCCGCAAGCCCGAAAAAACACGTCTAGTTTATCCCAGTCCCCGGGAGCGTGACCCCGATTTGACCTCAGAAGTCGCAAATGAAGGCTCGTTTTGAAATGCTCGTAGCTCCGTTATAAAATGAGATTTTCAAATGATTGTTTTTGTTTTGAAGAGTTAAAAGCTAAAATCACGGAAATATCATCTTTATTTTTTCAAAAAAGAGGGAAAAAATTATGAAATCAGTAGTTAGAACGATGACTTTTTTTTGGAAATTTTAAGTTTTTATTTTCGTCTTAAATTCCATAATTTTTTGCGAAGGCCCCAAAAGTAGCTAGAAATTATGAAAGGAAATTTATTAAGCTTTAAAAATATGGTAAAATAGTATCTTGAGGACTTTTAGATGGGTCAGCAGCCAGCTAAATACATACCGATGTCGATTTTATTTTTGGAGTGGAAGTCGCACGCATCGTTCGCAAGCGCGAACCCTCTGTCCGTACAAAATGGCGACATTTTACATTTTGCAATCTTCGTATTTGCCCACAAAACGTCCTCTTATCCTTACAATTAGGGTAGATTCCCCTTAAATTAGTATGGATACGATCACTTCTTAATACTCTTTAATTATATTTACACAAGTGCGATAATAAGTCGTCATTCCTTGCTCCTAAATATACATCGGTCCCATGTGTTCAGTTTCGTGTATGTATTACCTCTGCCCATTGTTCGACGTCAACTTACACGTCGCTCATATCGCACTCTCTCTTCCCTCTCTTTCCCTTTGAAAACAAACTCGCTCTCTCCCTTATATATATATACATATCTTTACCTTTTTATCTCCCACTCTCTCAAGACCGTACGCAGCATAGGGACAGGTGACAGTTGCCCCAAGACATTTTCAAACCCTTTTCTAGTTTTTTTCATTAAAACATTCAAAAATCAGTTCCTCCCAGAAATTTTCTTTTCTTTTTTCTTCCAAAATTTAAAAATCCATTTTTGTCCCCCTTCCCCCAGGAAAAATTCATGCGTGCGGCCTTGCTCTCCCTCTCTCTCTAATTCTCTCTGTCTGTCTGGATTTCTTTTTAAAAAACTGTCTCACTCTCTCAATCTCTCTCTACCGACTTCACTCTATTTCTCTCTCTCTCTGTATGGCTCTCTTTAAAACAAAAACTTGTCTCACCATCTCTCTTTCTAAATTTCTCCTTTTCTCCAAATTACTTGCTTTGAGTTTTCTCCTTCAGTCAGATGCATGAATTTTCATAAACTTAAATTAGTTCATACCTACGTACATCTCACATTTCCATCTTTCCACGCTTTCAGTAACTGTTACTACAGCGAAACAACAAAGCTAACAACTAATGTTTGTTTTTGAATATATATATACATTTACATCCATGTATATTTATTAAGTGTACCAAGGTACATGGCAAGGTCGATAAAAAAAATTCATAGTGGAGGCTGCTGTGTAGAATGCTAAGACATAACATTTGTATGCAAGTATCTAAGTTCCACGTACACCTTAACTTGCGTAATGGTACCCTATAGTACGTGAAATATACAAACTTTTCTCTCAAGCCTTCTTCTGCATAGCTTGAGAAAAAATATTAACATGTATATTGGTTAAAGAAAAAAGAAGTAGATGAGGGTAGAAATAGTTGGAGAAGCAGATGAGGGTAGAAGCAGATGAGGTAGAAGCAGATGAGGTAGTAGCAGTTGAAGAAGCAGATGAGGTAGAAGCAGTTGAAGAAGAAGAAGAAATGGCAGAGAAGCAGGAGCAGTAGTATTTATATTTATCTTCTTCTGTTTTTTGAGCCCCGGTGTCCACAACATCTTAAATTCCGAAGGAACATACTTGCTAGCACAAGTTGGACGTAGCACATGTATACATTTAATTATTATAGCGTTGATATTCTCTGAAAATATCTTCTTTGCGAAGAAATTGAGATGTGGTCCATCACGCAAAAACAGGTAACTGTATGTACAATAGCTTAAAGGCATCGTTTAAGAATGTTAAATCTGAGATGCATGGCCCTACGCGTTATCAGTGTCTGTGATATGGTGTTATATTGAGGCGCAATTTTTAAGGGCATATCACAGACACTGATAACACGTAGGGCCTTGCATCTTAGATTTAACATTGTTAGACAATGCCTTTAAGATTATAGAAAACACTGGCTTCGTACAAAAGCTTACAATCCCAGCGAGGTAAAATACTTCTCCCGCTAACTGTAAAGTATAAATCTATGTAGGCACTGCTATCCCAATCCTAGACGCTTGTAGTAAAAATTTCTGGCTCCAACGTGGATAAACACAGTTTCAATATCTTCAGTAGTTACAACTATTCCATCTGATATGATCTCAAGGACTGAATGCATGTTACAGCCAGGCAGGAACAAAAAAAAAACTTCACTCTGCAGTTCCAAGTTGTCCTGAAGGCCACAAAGAATTGAATCCTCTTACACATGCACTTTCCAAAAGAGATGGGTCTTGGGGAAACCTGTAATGTCATGATACAAAATAGAAAGAAAATTAGAAAAATGTAAAAATAAAATCTAGCCACGTTTTTAAAGATTTTTCATGGTTGAGTAAATACAAGTTTTATTAGTACCCTAGAAGTGGAACAATGAAGGTTAGGGCAAGTGTGGTACATGTTGCGTTGTACATCTCCATTACCATAATAATAATAAACAAAATTGGTTGTACTTGTACAAGTTTTAGGAGTTCACGTCAGAGAGACAAGATCCTTTTTATAAACAAAAATACAATTGCAAGGTAGTGTAGATTCAGTTTAGGGGACGAATTTATAGTCTAAGTCAAAGGAAAAAAAATCTGACCAAATTCTGTATTCAGAAAATGGAATGAATGAAAATTGAAATTGATATATCAATTGGTTCCATGTCAGGTAACCAATGTCAACCCACCCCCTTACAAAGTCGCCCTCAATTGGTCATGTCGCTCCCCGATTTTGTTTTGGCGATTTTGAGATTCTTGGTTAGCTCGCCCCAACTTTTTTGGTCATTTCACCCCTAATTTGTTGTTTCAATTTGATGTCTTTTACAAGTTCAAAGCCACCCTAACCTAAATCCTAACTCTAACCCTAACCCTAGGACACCGGGTCTCACGTTACCCTAGGACACCGTACCCCACGTTATCCTAGGACACCGGGTCCCAATGACAATGACAATTTATTCTCATGTCACTCTCATTGGAGTATTGGAGAAGTTTACAATCAGTTTGAATTCGTCGATTTAACACTGTAAAATATACAATACAAATCGCATTGGGCGCAAGATCTAACCTAGCGCTAGACCTCTGTAAACTTTTTAATTTAGCTACATTAGCTAGCACTTACATTAACGACTCTAGCTTAGCGTTATTATTTATCAATAAATAATATTAATTCTCCTCCTTCCTTGCATTAATTTAATCCTAATATTATGTAATAAAAATTACTTTAAAAAAAATACTGGCAAGCAGTAGCAAGGCTAAATTTCAACATCTGTGGTTATATTCATTACCAGGGTTAAAACGAAATACCTACAAGTCCTTCTTACTATCCTTAACACTCATCGATTTGCAGTATTTAATTTAATTAGATCTACGACCAAATAGTATCGGATCTTTTTAATCAAAACACCGAACGTGAGATCAAGAGGCACTAACACAGATTTGCACAGGTGGGACTGGCTTTTTACCTCCGCACCGATTGCAAACATCAGCGCATTTACGGCCCAAAATAACTCCTTATCCCCTAAACTCGATCACGTGACCGCTCTAGCACCCAAGAAAAACATATTCGCCCTCAAAATATGCGATTTTTAAGCCTAATTTTCATCAAGTTATAGTTCGAAGGCACCGTCAAATCCGGTGTCTTTGGTTAGGCCGAAGTCTGGAGAATACGAAGGAAAAACAATCTAATAATTTGCGTTTTTAGATGGGTCAGCAGCCACCTACAAACTCAGGTGGTATGTACAAACGAGAAAAATATACTCATGCCACTTCAAGAGACATTTTCAGTGGTAAAAAATACTCATTTTAAACGGGGAAAAATACATTTTCAATCACGAGAAATCGGATTCACTACTTACCCTGACATCTCTGTTGGAAAGTGAATGCAAACGGCAGCAATCAAGTCATGACTTCAGCGGTGTTTTATCTCGCTAACGGCGAGACCCGAACATAGTCCGAAAAGCGTACGAGACGACTGGGATAAATCTTGCGCATTTGCTCATTAGCATACGGACTTGCCGACTGACTGTCTATTTTCTTTCCAATCATCATATTTCCAAATAATGCTGTTTAGTCTAAAATCAAGACAACAAAAAACCAAGGGCAAGCTTTTTTCGTCGGATTCCAGTGATTTTTTTTGCTAGTTAATTAATCTTCCCTCTCGCGTGTGTCACTCAAGGGTTACTGTCTATGACTATGTATGTGAAAGGTTAGAAAATGTAAGTTTTATTAAAGAATTCCTTATACCAAATGGTTATTTCTGTCTAATTATGATGGTGATAGAGAGCTCTGCAACGCTGCCATCATATTGCTCTCATCAATGTCTCGTATTTTCGCACTGGCCTGCAGCCATGCTTCATTCTGTGCTGAGTCTATGGATTGGGAATGAGGAAACCAATGTGTGTGATGAAATGAAGCATACCCAGTGGTGGTGCCAAAGTACACTAGCACCTCGTGTTAATTAGGCCTGAGTCGAAACGGGTCCCCACCCGGGCCCCGACCCTCGAGCTGAAACCCGGTTTTTGGTTTTCGGGTTTCGGGTTTTTCAAAATTAAATTTCACACTGATATTTTGATATATAGAACTAAAAATATGCAATTCACAAACTTATACTTCAATATAATCAAATAAATATGCTTTAGAAATAAATGGATATTGTTTCAGTTGACGGTATGTTTTTATCGCTCTAAAATTGAGGCTGCAATAAAGGAATCACGCTTCGTGGTACCGATCGAGTGCGTTCAGAAACGGAAGTGGAAATAGATCAATGACCCACTGAAGACAGAGCAAGAAAGTGCCACACACCAGACTAAATGTTGATCAGACTATTGAAATTAAATCGTAATACTAAAGGCATTAATTTAATTGTCAAAATATATCCACAACATAATGGTTTACCCTTGATAGTTTGATGAAGGAAAATAAATTAAAGCTCTTGAAATAACATTGAAGTGCCTTTCATTCGTTCTAAAAATGCGTGTATAACGTACATGTACGGCAAGCAGAAGTTACGAGTCAAGCTTGATATGCATGTTTACATCCCTACACCGTCATCCGACCTGATCGGAACAATAAGCATTAAACCGATTAAAAAACATCAAGTAAGACTTTAAGGGACTCCAATTCAACAAAATTACCGTAAAATAATTATTTGCTTTGACAAATAATACTATAGATATTCATAATATCTTACAGAAGTAATGATATTTCATGAGCTACGTACTCGATATCGAGTCCAGCTAGCCATCATTTTGAAATGAGACGTAGTAGTCATGCAATGCGGCAGCTCGCAGAGAGGGAAAAAAAATCACGTAATAGGCACGTGAACATCACGTGATCTCAGGCCTGCGCTTTTTTCCTCTCTCTGCTGCATACTGCCCTCTACAGTCTACTGCATGACAACTACGTCTCATTTCAAAATGATAACTTGATGTATGATATGGAAAGTTGAAAACCATGACCAGTTTCGCCATATGGCTGTGACATTGATTCTTTACAAAGAACCATTTTGAATAATTGAATAAATGACCAATATTTTGATGATTTCAGCTGCCTTGAGGGATGTCCTAGATGCCTTCCTAAGCCCTGACAACAAGGCCCTGATGGACAAGCAGAAAGAAGCAGCGGGCAATGATATGATGCACATGATGCACCTCGTCTTCCCGGCTGCGACACAGATTCAGATGGAAGCGATACAGAAGTATGGATTCACGCCTGATGGAGAAGGTAATATGGACCAGGCATTAAAGCCCCACTGTCCTACTTGTAGCTACTTGCTCCCTCTACATTTGTGTATATAGAAAACTTCCCCAATCGGTGCCTGTTGGTCCCCCATGATCCTCTTTTTCTTATGTCAGTTGAGAGCCGAGTTAATGAGATAGCCACCTGTCAGTGACCTCGCTGTGTGGTCTAATCCCTTCTGGCCCAGAAGTATTGACGGTCTTTAAAGGCAGAATTTTTTAGAAAGCTTCAAAGCAGGGCTAACGGGGGTCCGTAGGCAAGTGAGCTACGAGTAGATTTCACAATGACCTAGGCTGCATTCGAACAGTCATTCCATTGTATTAAGACGTGTTTCTTTTGGAAATTATCTGCAAAATCTGCTGCATCATTGCTGTACGTTTGCCCTCCCTCTGTAACCAGTTAAAAGTTCCAAGCTGAAGAAATCCACCATCCAATACTATACTGGTGATGAGCGCCATCACATGTCTCTTTTGAGCCAATGCCAGGAAATGTAATAATGATGAAAATACACAAAATGTAATACTAGTACAGGTGACTATGTTTGTATAGATTTTGATTCTGTATCCACCTTAGCCATGTTACCGATCCATGTAAATTTCTTTAGATAAATTCATTGTCACATGAATAAATAAATAATAAATTATTACAAAATATAGGTAAACAATTTGTTTCGCAAATTATCATTGAAGACATCTTACAGAAAAATCTCATCAACAAATGTATAAAAGAAGGAATCATTTGCTGAAAGGCCTTTGTGTTTTCTATTTTATAGGTGCAATCAAATTTGCCCAGACGGTGCGGCAGTACGAGTCTGCCGACAACGAAGTAGCAGAGATGGCATCGAGACTGAAGTCCATGTTCCTTCCTCCGCTCCCCTCCATGGCTCCGCCCCAAACCCAAGGTCCAATGGGGGCAACATGATGCACCCCTGGCTACCGGAAGAGACTTCTAAGACTTCTTTGAAATGAATGAGTACATATGATATGACTGTTCATGAACCAATGATGTTGGTTTTGTGGAACTTCCTCTGTATTCAGCGAGACAGTTCACTCAAACTGAAGTCAATGAATAATTTTGTTTTACTGGACTCTGTGGATTTTCATGGAGTAAAAGCTGGTTGGACACTAAGTCACTTACCCATTTTGAATCTCGTGGACGGTGGCCTGTAAGAGAGTTAGGAGAGCAGTCATTGTGGTTGATAAGATTTTATTGTGAGATAGCCCTTCCAGGGGCGGACTCTTTATCGTGTTTGAATGGCATGCAAAATGTTTAAGACCGTAGAGACATCACCCCAAACTACAGGCCTTATCGTCTGTTGGAGCCTCAAGGGAATGCACTTGATACATATCTAACACAGATTTAAAGGTAAAGACCAGTATTGGTAACGCCCCAATTTCAAAAAATGAAATGGAAGCTCTCATTACCAATCATGTGAAAGAATATGTTTTGACTAATACATGATGATAAAAAATTTGCTGGGAAACCGCCTACTAATTCATATATTTGGTAAATTTGTTTCTCTCATGGTCGTGTGAGAGATATAGGGTAGTCCCGTATACATCTTTCTGTGTATAGTGCTTGTAACTTTACGAAGAATGGGCCAAATTTCTGATCATTTTGATGATTCCAGAACCTTGCAGATGCTAGATGCTAGATGATCAACCTTTTCTGATCGATTCCACAACGTTTCTTTCACAATGCAATCGCATGACCATTACTGGTCTTTACCTTTAATACCAATGTGGCAGCTTATTGTGGCTCCATAAGATGGTATTATTTGGATGGAAATTCCCTCAAATGAACTTCCACAAGACCATTTCCAAGTCTAGGATTGTATCATGTTCACGTAATTTTGTAAAGAAAAGAGGACAACTCTAAACAGGTTCTCTCTCAAACTTTGAATGCAGTTTCACCCTCTGAATGCCAAGCCAGGTTAAAGTCTGTGGAAAAAGCATGTTATGACGAATTCGAATTGCATTACATGGGTTATCGACAGACACAATCTGCTCGGTCTGCTATATAGTGTTGAGGAAATCTGTATAGACAACTCTATGGATTGAACTAATAAATTGTTTTTATTTTGATGCCCTAATTTGCCAACCATACTCAATTGTGGGTGTTAAACAGTGTCATCATGCTGCCCTCTTTTGTTGAAATCCCTGCAGTTGAAATGGTAGTAACTTTAAGTTTTCTGGAAAATTCACATTCTAAAAGTGCATTTGAGCAAAATTTCAGGGATGCCAGTTTTCAGGCAATTTCAGGCACTGGCAAGTTATTTTCAGACCCTAGTTTAGGCTTTTTTGTGTACAAATTAAATAGCAAATTCTAGGTGATTTTCAGGCCCTCTGATCAATTCTAACTGGCATCCCTGAGATTTGTATTGAAATAGCATAACTTGTTTACCTGAATGACATACACAGGCATTTGTTTTTTGTTTTCTCATAATTATTGAAAGAGTCAACATTATATATAGATGCTTATGATTGTAGTGCTTATTACACTTCACTTTCCAAATGATTTTTTAGAAATAAGACAAAGTTCCATTCTTCCTGTAAATAGAAATTCATAATTGTGAAAAAGAATAGTTCATTGCCAACACTTTTTGTTATTTATTATAAATGTGTCCCTCTTTGGTAGAAGATCTTACATTATGCTTATAATGGCATTTTGGAGACAAGTTTATTGATTAATCACAATGCAATTATGTTATTTATGCAAATGTAATTTCACTATTTATTACAAGTTTACATGTATTCAATCTTGTGTGTTTTTTCATAATTTCATCCCATCATCTTTTTTAATTAATCAGAATTGATCATTAGCATTTAAAAAGTTGTATCGACTGTATTTGCGTAGGTTTACACTGAAATTATGTATTTACAATCACAGACTCTTACCCCATTCAAGGTAGCAATATCTTCAAGCTTTAAATGGCAATAGAGTACCGAAGCTGCGACATCATACAAATCTATTTTGTGAATTTCTTAATTTTGTCTTCATTTTTACGAAAGAGCATAAAAAATAATGTCCAAAAACCAATTGAATATGTTTTAAGTATTGGCTGAGATATGACTATTTGAATAAATAGATTTCCTATAGGAACTCAGTGTTATATTGCTCTGGCTCGTAATGTTATGAACCAGAGCAATTAGCAATATAACACTGAGTTCCAGATGGTCATATCTCAGCGAATACTTAAAACATATTCAATTGGTTTTCGACAGTTGGACATTATTTTTGATGCTCTTTCAGAAAAAAAAGAAAAAATTGAGATATTCCAAAAATAGATTTTTGATGACGTCACACTTCACCACTCTATATCTTTCAGGTTGGGACAAAGACACTCTGAGCACTTTATGAGAGGAAGTCAATTTTTAATGGACAACACAAAATGATTTCTAACATTTTTCATTTTACCCAAAACATGAACACAATTTTATCCTGTTTGTTTTCATACATGGCGAGGGGGGGGGGGGGGGGGGGGGCTTGCAGAGGGCTGAGGGTGTACCAGCATACTGGGATCCATTAAGTTTAACACAGTAAATGTGCAATAATCATAATGAAATACATTTACATGTACATGTAATTAAAAAAAGGAGGAAACTGTGTAACTGCATAATCTGCACTTCTTTTTTACCAGTGTATATTTCTTTGTCTTTGAAAGGAATCAATTAGATAATTTTTTGTATCATTATTAAAAGAATGTTGTTTCAAAGTTCATTATGATTATGTTTCACAGCATGCTTGCATGTAGACCAAAAGCTTCAGTCTCTCTAAATCGTCGGTTGCTCCACTGAGACTACCTCTGGCTCCACTAGACCTCCGTGTATGGGAAATGTCGACAAATGTCAGTTACCAGACGGTTATTTCTGTCTAGCTTACGTGGTGCCATATTTTTGTTTAAAAACATTAAAAGGTGCAGACTCCTCCTGCTTTACTGTTTAAGTTCACTACTTGAAGTAAAGTAAGTTATAAACAATCTTCAACATAGTTACATAGTTTCATGACTGCTCTCTTGTATTTGTTCTTGATGAATATGAGCTCAATGTTATAAGGCTTTTTTTCCCCTTTACATTGTAAGTAAGGGTTAATACCAAAAACACAAGAGCACTTGGTTGACCTTTGACCTGCATTTTATTGATGCAATTGTAATGTATATAATCTTTCTTTTTATATTATTTATTAAACAATTTTATTAAACAATTATGCATTCTGTGTTAAAAAATTCGTGTTTTCTATCGATTTCTGTAATCTTTCTTTGCTATGTACCCGTTCTGTCTTTGTTTGTGTTTCTTATTAAAATAAGCACAGCTTCATGATCTTACAATGGATTTATTCATTCCTGTTATTTCACTTATCAGATTATGTTTCCAGCAGCAATTTCAGCAAAATAAGTTGTGTTAAAAGATGCGCTCCCACCGCATCCAATTTAAGAATAATTGCCAACAAATCCTCAAAGGTTTTTTTTTAAAGGGGAGGGGAAGGGTGGTCTTTATATTATATTTTAAACTCTATTTTCTTGCTGAATTTTTCTTTCTTTTACAATCTGCTGTTTCTTGTGAGACATCTCCTTTTATTTCCTCCAAGACTTATTTTTGTCTGAATGCATGCACGTTCTTTTACATATTATGGATATTTTAGTTCATTTGAGTTCTTGTTTTTGAAGTGGAAACTTATATCATAAGGTCAATGAAATTCAGCGGATTGGATTTCTAATCGTTGGGAAAATTGGATAGTGTATATTGTTGTGATGTCAACTCCAAAAAGGTTGTTGTAGGTGTTATTGATTTTTATTAAACCCAGTAAACTGCAAAACATACCGTAGGAGAGAAAAAGATCCCTGTACCAAATATAAGGTCGACTATGGAGATAGTACAGAGATCGGTAGACAGGGGGGGGGGGGGGTGTTTTAACAACAAGAGAGATACAATGTACGTACAAAAGAATATTGACATATATACAATAAAACTGATTTAAAGAGAGAGGGATGTTTGTATAACGAGAGATACTTGTACCAAAGAATAATGACATTTTAGTACACTCAGTGAAACAAGAAAGATACTTGAATCAAAAACTTATGACATATACACAGTAAAACTGATTGCAAGAAAGAGGAAGGGAGATTAGTATTAAAAAAAATAAGACATAAGCCTTGAATCATTCAATAAACGTGATGAATGGCAATCTGTAGAGCGAAATTAATTACCAGAGAAAGAGGGATATTTATATCAAGAAGTTTTACAACTCCTTGCTAATCTGGCGATGTAGAGCTGAATACATTTGGAGTGATTGAAGAGAAGGGGAAATGAGAGAGAGATAGAGATATGTGCAAAAGTGCTAAGAAACATTGTATTAAGCGCTTTATAAATGCAATATATTATTATTATTATTATTAAGAGGTAAGTGCTTTGGTAGGGTGAACTCGGTGAAACTGATTTAGAGTGAGAAGGGTATTTGTACAACAAGAAAGATACTTGTAACAACAAAATAATGACATAATACCGTAAAACTTATTGCAAGAGAGAGGAAGAGAGATTAGTTCAAAAATATAAAACATAAGACCTGAATCATTCCATAAACGTGATGAATAGCAATATGTAGAACGGAATTAGAGAAAGGAGGGATATTTATAACAAGGAGTTTTGACACTCCTTGCTAATCTGGCGATTTAGAGCTGAATACATTTGGAGTGATTGGAGAGAGGGGGAAAAGAGAGAGAGAGAGATTTATGTGCAAAAGTAACAATAAATAAGTGCCTAGAAACATTGTATTAAGCGCTTTATAAATGCAATATATTATTATTATTATTTTGTTTAAGACGTAAGTGCTTTGGTAGGATGAAGAAAGAATCGAGTGAATAATTCATTTCAGAGTTTCATCTTTCGATTTAAATATAATCGACGTCCATTGGAAATATCACGGTGCATTTAAGGCCTGAATAGGCCTACAATTCGGATCAGAAATATGAGATGTACGGTGGCTTATCTGTTAATAACTCGGTGTTTTTGAAGATATTCACATGTATTTTATAGATATGGGATATTGCAAAGATGATATCGAAGCTTGTCAGGATTTACATGTAGATGAGAAATTATATCCGATTTGAACGATCAAAGCGAGCATGCATGTAGGCCTCATCGGCTAGCCGTTTTTAGGGGCCAGCAACGCCCGTATTGCACCGTATATCGACGAACAATTGAAGTGGAAAACTCATGTAAATAATCTATGCAAAATATTATCAAGGAATACTGGTGTAATTCGTAGGTTGAAGTCTACTCTTCCTAAAAGCATATTACTAATCTTGTATTCAACTTTAATTCTACCTTATATTAATTATGGTGTGCTTGCTTGGGGCAAATCTCTAATAACACAATTAGATAAAATATTCTTGGCTCAAAAGAGGGTAATAAGAACAATCTGTAATGCTGACTTTCGTGCTCATACAAATCCTCTTTTTTATCATCATAGGATTTTAAAGGTAGAAGATATTTATTATATGCAATTGGGTTCCTTAATGTATGATCTCAACTCAGGTGTACTGCCACTGGCATTAGCCAAGATTTTCAAGAGAAACAATCAAATTCACAATTATGCCACAAGAGGTGCTTCTGCATTACACTTACCCCATGCAAGGACAAAGTTTACTCTCAACACTTTAGTTTGCACTGGACCAAGGTTTTGGAACACTCTTGACTCAAGCATTAGCCATTCTGTCAGTATATCTGTCTTCAAACGTAAACTGAAATTGTACTTATTGAATAATTACTTAGTTGTTTCTTAATCTGTAGTGTCGTGATTTATATTTGAACTTAATCCATTCCCCAATTTACTACTGTATAGCAACTGCCGACTTACCTTTTCCTTTTTCTTTTCTTTCTCGCCTGTAGCTAGCTTTCAGTTTACAATGAAAGTATATATATATATTTTTTTTTTTTTTTTTTTTCCTTCTTTCTCCCCCCACTCGAGCTCTCCCTCACTCTTTCCCACTCCCGCCCCCTCTCTTCATTTCTATATCCCACATTATTATCACTTTTATCTCCCCCTTTTGTACATAGTCTCTTCTCCCCACCCATTTTTATTACTCAGTTTAACCATGTGTATAATCATATGGTTATTGTTTATAGTTATTTGTTTTAGTACTTTAGCGCCTTTGACGAACATTTCTTGTATTAATCTATTATACGCCCATGATATAACCAGGCTGTTCTTGTTGTTTATGTTATTGTTTTTGAGGGACCTGACCTCTACAAGCTAAGCTTTAATTAGGTCTCCTCGTCTTTTCTTCTTTTGTTTTCTCATGTAAATGCATTGTGTGAACTTGATTCTTATAAATGTTCCTCTTATATACTTTGCATGTTATACATTTGTTAAATTGTATTACATTTATGTTGGAAGAAAGACAAATAAACTTGAAACTTGAAACTTGTGTGCATATCTTGACTGTACATTATTACTAGCGTGTGGCGAGGGGACGAATTTCCTCCTCTTCTGATCAAGGACAAAAAGACCCCAAAAGTCTGTTTCTTCCCAAAGTCATTTTTGACAATAAACCCACATCCTTACGCAAACCAACCCAAGCGGTTTCTTTACTGAACTACATGGATCACATTAAGCTGAAATATATTACTATATATCATATGCCAGTTGCAGGACATTAGACACTCCTTTTCAGGTAATAGAGAATGCACTCGTTCAAACCCATTTTTAAATATAATACGATAAAAGATTTTGAGTTCGTCTGTTGAGAACAGTAAAAGGGCGCTAATGATGTTAAGTGTTGTTCCCGCTCTCCTGTCGAGCTCCCAGCAGACTTAAAAAATCACTCGTTTCGTGACCACAATTTCGCACCACATTTTGTTAGCTGTAATATTTTCCTAAAAATATGCAAATACATCTGAAACCACTTGCCAGTCTCAGCTCTTACAAAATAAAATGAAAATGAATAAAAACTATCCATGATTAGTGTATATGAATATTAGTGAACAGCATGCATATGACCGTACGTGGGCATGCAGGGCCAAGCCACACACACACAACATGCCCATGTACATATGCATGCATGTTGTGATGTGTGTACGTGTGTGTAGCTTGTCTATGTATGGGAATTAGACAGTCCACAATGCATGCAAAGTGAGCAGGCTCGTACAATATGATTCAGGTTGGTTGTTCTACATAAATATTGCATACAGTGCTGTAGCCTGTAAACAACATGGACAAGGATGGATGTGACGTCTGCTACCAAAAAGGTCTTTTGTTGTATGCATTTATGTTCTGATCAAGATGGAAAAGTCATAGTTTGTCAGTCTAGAGTAGAGGATGGTCCAAGTTTCTGACTTGTTGCCTTCGCTAGATCAAGATTTCTGGTTCAAGAGAAGCTGATATTGCAAGAAAGACTGCCAATATCAATAATGATACCGTAGTCCGTACGTGCACTGAAATGTGCAATGAAATGTGCAATTGTGAAAGATGTGAAAATCAAGTTGCTGACACTGCTGAAGAGCGAGAAGAAGAAGATTAAGATAATGAAGACTCTGATTTTGAGTAAGAAGGAAGGGTGTCATTGTTTGGAAAAAATCCAGTGAATAAGTTCATTTATCGTTTAATATTTCGACACCTTGTAAATTACGTGTTATACATACATGTATGTATGTTGTATTAATTGTATTTATTATTCGTGTTGCCTTTGTGTTGCAATTTGATGCCCCACAGCTGCAATTGGGATTAGAAGTTGAAATAATAATACATTTGTGATAAAATAGCATAGACTTATATGTTCCACATATCCTTTTCATCATGTGAAATTGTTTTCTTGTGAATTATTCCAAAGGCGAAATGGTAGAAGAAATGGGGGACTGAGATGATATTTTTTGTCATTGAAAAGGATGCAGCCCAGGATTACATTCAGTTTCATAAAACTGTTGTCATTTTGAAGTACATTGCGTTATATTGACAATAAGACGTGTTGGGTGATCAATACATTTTGATGCTGCATTGCCGGGGAAAAGTAATAGCAAATATGAATCATCATTGTCAAGTATATTACATGTAGTCATGTAGCACTGACATAAAAAGAAATGATTTTGTTTGTAGAAGAAATTTGAATGCATGCCCCAAACTCATAAGTCTTGTGAGAATTAAAAATGCCAAATGAATGTGTAAATAAATCAAAGTTTAATGTGCCTTGCCATATACAGTGTTTGTTAGTATCAAGTCTTTTATAGGGTGTAATATACAAGAAAGTTGCTAGTGTTTGTGAGTGTTTTGTTTTTTGTTTTTTGTTTGTTTGTTTGAGTTAATGTGTGAGCGATAGGGTGTGAAGATGTGTGCGAATTAGTGTAGTATTCCCGGACATATACATGTACTGACTCGTATTACGCCAAAATTAATACAAGAAAGTTGCTGGTGTTTGTGGATGCGTTTTGTTTGTTTTTGTTTGTTTGATTGTTTGTTTGATTGTTGAGTGAATGTGTTGACCAGATAATTTGGATTACTTTGAGAAAAAAAACATCGTCATTACACAACCAAAAATATAACTTTCCCTCTCCTCCGTTTCATGCTGTGAAAACAAGTGGACAAATATATGCATAATTTGCATATTTTATCTTCATTATTTTAATACTTGTAATAAATACATAATAACATCTATATTTCAAGGCTTAAATTATAATCTGCATTAATCTCAACTCAAATTATCTTTTTACATATAAGAAACAACTTCAAGAACGTGTACATAAGCCGAAATCACATTTTTGCATGAATTAGCATAAATTACCAAATATCTCTTTTATTTGTAGTTTTTGGGGTTGGCAAGTGGAAAAATCAAAATCAGCACCAAAAAGTACCCTAGAAACAAGTAAAAGTGTGTGGTTCGGATTCGTGGACCACGGAATTGAAAAATGGCTCACATTTTCAGAAGTCAGCCCACAGTCTAATCACGCAATATGGCGGACCAGTGGCGGATCCAGCCGGCGGCAAGAGGGGGGGGGGGGGGGGGCCCAAATCTTGAGAAAATATTTAGCGGTCAAACAGCCAGCCGGCGAACGGCGAATAAGCGGTGGGGGGGGGGGGGGGGGGTGGTAAGAGCACAGTTTTTTTTTGGTCCAGTTTTTTGGGGAACATTTTTGCGTCGACTAAGTAAGCCGGCTGGTGAATAAGCGGGGGGGGGGGGATGCTGGAGAGGACCACTAATTTTTTTGGGGGCAACATTTTTTTTTTTTTTATTATTTTTTTTAGGGGGGGGGCCGCTTTTTGGTCTAGTTTTTGGGGGAACATTTTTGCGTCGACTAAGTAAGCCGGCTGGTGAATAAGCGGGGGGGGGGATGCTGGAGAGGACCACTAATTTTTTGGGGGGCAACATTATTATTTTTTTTAGGGGGGGGCGCTTTTTTAATTTTTTTTTTAAAGAGATAAAATTTACGTTAGTATCATATTTTTTTTTAACCGTTTTGGGGGCTAGGGGGGGGGGGGCCTGTAAAATCGGCCCGTGGATCCGCACCTGTGGCGGACAACTTTCATCATACTGGTCTTACTTTCTTTCTTTCTTTATCCTTATTTATTTCTTCCACATTTCTCTCCCCTTCTCTCTCTCTCTCTCTCTCCGTCTCTGTCTCTCCCTCACATCTCCCCATCTATTTTGCTCTCTCTTAGTACTCACTCACTCTCTCCCTCCATCCCCATCATCTCCCTCTCCTTCTCTCTCTCTCCCCCTCCCTCTCCCTCTCTTTCTCCCCCTCCCTCTCCCTCTCCCTCTCCCCCTCCCTCTCCCTCTCTTACTTCCTCTCTCACCTCTCCCACTTTATTTTCCCTCTCTTCCTCACACACTCACTCTTTCTTTCTCTCTCCCCCTCTCTCTCTCCCCTCTCTCTTTACCTCCACTCTATTACTCTCCATTCCTCCCTTTCCCTCTCACATTCACTCTGTCTCCCCTCCTCTCTCGAGATCTCGAGACCACATTACATCAGAGCGCGCGGCTAAAACTAAAGGTTACTTTACTCACCAAGATATTAATCGTCTTTTGGATCCGACCATCCAGAAAAACCCTATAGAAAATCATATGAAAATTTTTCTCTGCCTAGTACGTGATAATAATCCTACAGAGGATTACAGACGCACCGAAATCGTTATCAACACCATTTCGAGCCATCACACAACAGTACTACTTGCCAATATCTAGCACAAAGTATTAGAGTCATATGCACCGAAGTTATTGAATGCTTGTGGGAGATTACAGGATATTACCGGAATCGATACGAACTTAAGAGCAGATAAGAGTAGAATATTTCTATCGCATACTTCATCGTCATCTTCATATGACAATGGAGGTATATAATCCCCTTTTCTACTTCGACTCATTCTCGGGGTGATTATAACTCTGTGCATATAATGAAATTTTTGGAACCTGTACTCTGTAGAAGCCGGGTCATATTCATTGGGAGGGGGGGGGGGGGAGGAGGGGGGGGGGGGGGGGGGGGGGTCGAAGTTGGGTATGGGCACATGGGCCAGTTAAGATGACGGCATATGGTCGCTATAGAGAGGGGGTGTGGAGGTGTGACACCCCTATTTAAAATGTTGTGGGTTTTTTTAGGGGGTTGACTGATATCTTCTATCACGGCAAATCTGAGGACCAGTTTGTTCATTTTGAACATTTATTTTTGGAAATTTCGGATCAAACTGATCAGTGCGAATTTGGTCTGACATTCCCCATTCAAATATGAGCGACGCTTTGGAATAATATATAAAAACCTGTAAAAAGAGGAGGGGTAAATTGCCTTATTATAATTACGGAGACAAATTCATAAGGTAGCCTCAATTTGATGCTAATTTTCAATGTTCATTCTAAGATTAATTTCATCTATACGAACAGCAAACTATCCGGCACGCGTATCTTTTGATACTAGTAGAAAAAGATAAGGCTTGCAACACGTTTCATTCCAGCGTCATTGCCACTTCCATGACTAATTAGATAACACCAAGAATCTAACAAGTTTTTTCCATCGCAAGGACCGAAGACAACAATATTACACAATTCGGTTTTACCTGCTGAACGTTTTCACTTCCTCAAAATCTAACTTGACTATAAAGATATTAAGGTTCGTTAAACGTGCTAAATTGCATGTACGAAAGATAATAATTGTCTTCAAAATGTTGTGGACGTATAGATAATAGTCATGTCCCATCTCAACCCGTGTCCGGTCTTGCCTCGCTTCTCGATCCAACTTAACTAATTAGATTTTACAACGGCTACTCTTATGAAGGTAATGATGACAATTATTATTAGCAGCCATTATAAATTTTAGCAACAACTTGAATTTTAAGAAGGAATATGTATTGATCTGTGAGTGTTGTAGTTTACTTATATGCGGAAAAATTAACAAAACAGCAAAACGAAACTCGAAATGGATAGAGAAACGAAGTATAGGCCTATACAATGTTGAGATACAAGATACTACAAGATATATTGTATATACGTATCTGACATATTAGGCAATTTTCGCAAACTCATTGCGGAATTAGAATCTGCGGTTCGTGTGCAAAATCGAGAAGATACTATAGTAACAGTTGGATGACCGCTGAGGCACTGAAATCTAGAACGGGTTTTGGCCAAATCTACGTGCGTTCTCAATGACGCCCCAAGTGTATCAAGTGCCTCGATACAAACTATTTAATTCACCTGATAATAATAATAGTATTTAAATAGACAGAATCCAATCTGCATACATTAGTTGTTGCCACACTTAATACATGCAGTTTGCATTCTGACTATTGCGAATCCTAGACAGGTGAATGAAATAATTTGTATTGAGGAACTTCACAAAGACGTATTTATTAAATTTGATTAAATTACGAAAATGGCCTATTCCCTTCCACGCAATACAGTACACACGGGACTACACGACTAGCACAACTTGTCTCGACCAAGTCACAAAACGGCTTTTTATCAAATTTCAACAATAATTTATCATCAAGTTTTAAAACAATTCATGTAATATCCATATTCATGTTGTTATTGTTCAGAAACAATAATCGGAAGAAACAAAACTCACCGAAGAGTCATTCGTGTCAGGGGCGGATCTAGGGGGGTTAGGAGGTTTAAATCCCCCCTTGGGCTGGCCAAGGTGCTTTCTACCCCCCCCCCCCCCCGAAATATTGGTTGGCACTTTTTTCAAATTGAAAACAAATTTTAGCGCTCCCTACCCCCCACTAAGCGAAATATTGGTCGGCGAGATTTTTCAAATGTCAACCCCCCCCCCCCCCCCCCCCGCCCATGCCATAGAAAAGAAGCTAGATCCGCCCGTTAAAATTCGTCATCCTTCGTTATTAGACGACGAAATTCTCATAACCATCTTTGGTACAAGCTCGCTGATTGGCTGTTTATTCACTTGGGGCGTCATTGAGAACGCCCGTAGATTTGGCCAAAACCCGTTCTGGATTTCAGTACCTCAGCGATCACCCTGCTGTTACTATAGTAGCTTCTCGATTTTGCACACGAACCGCAGATTCTCTGTCCGCAATGAGCTTGCGAAATACCCCTAATGTTTGTCGAACTGGCAACAACTAATGTATGCAGTTTGGATTCTGTCTATTGAAATACTACTATCCTTATCAGGTGAAAGAAATATTTTGTATCGAGGCACTTCACAAAGACGTTTGCATTAAATTTGGTTACATTACGAAAATTGCCTAATGGCATTGCAAATGCAATACCTCCGTAGAGATACGTACGCAATCACCGAAAAGCGAAACCACGTATTGTATCGAGGGCGGTCTGTGTGCGACGGCCGTAAACCTGAGTGCTCTGCGTCCGCGAAGGTCTGTATGCTGCTGAGCGAAAACTCGCTATTGTATTACTATTTGGGGAAAATTTGAGTCATGGAAAAATCAATACCCTCTTCAAATTACAAAAGAAGGCTTTACGTATTTGTACAGGTAGTGATTATTATGCACATTCTGCTACTTTATTTCTAAAGTTTAAAAACCCTCTATGTTTTTAATTTATTCAAATACCACACTGCACTAATTGGTTTTCAATTTTTTTTCAAAATATTCTTCCTAAAAGAATATCATCCATATTCTCGGTCAATAACCAAATTCATTTTCATAATACTTGGCTTTGGAACACGTTTCATTTAATGAAAGTGAAAAGTTCATTCTCTACAAAATCTGTAAGAAATAATTTGCCAAACATTATGGAACACTTTACCTCAAGTCAATATATATAAAAACAGTTTAAATGAAACTGGCCTATTCTGAGTACCGTTGAATTTACCTATCAAATTGTTTGCCCTCTCCAATTTTACATTATTTCACACATATTTTTCGTAGTTGTTTGTCTTTATATTATGTTTATCGCTGTCTTTTGTGATATCTTTAACTAATATATAATCAGTAATATAAATTATAATATTCAGGGGAACTTTTTAAACAAGGCCACCATGGGCTTTTCATTTTGTTCTCCTATCTCATTTGAAGTGATCGTATAAACTGAACATTCTCTGCCTTTGTATGTATACACACTTATTATGTTATACTTATGTTTATTCGCTTTTGCTTTTTTTAAAAGGAAAATGAAATGAATAAAGGAACGAACGAAGTACCCTTTGGGAAATGTGTCATTCCTCACATATATATTGTCTCTTGGATAGGAATCATGAGCCATGTGTCCCTTCGGATAATTATCCACAGTATGCATGTGCCTACTTTGTCAGCATATTAATAAAACTCGGATAAAAACATGCCGCATCAACAATGAAAACAATGATGATAACTTTCAAGATAAAGTTATTATATCGTCAAAGTATAACTGTCCCAAAGTAATTTGGAAAGGTTAATTATGTGGTATGTGAGCATTAGTGTATACTGTGACGTTTTTGAATCGCCATAATGAGAAAAAAATGACTATATCTTGCTTAAAGTCAAATGTACTGCACACAGAAATACGTATATGGGGCTTCAAATTATGTGGCATGAAAGTTTGGTCCTAACATATCATATGCTGTTTCTCGTCATGTTGCTATAAATATGAGGACACCTGAAGATTAATCCCTTACAAATGACTTTTTTTGTATAGTGATATCCATCCGATCTAACAATACAGAGAATGAAAAGCTTGGCAATAACTGTTCACCTTTATTTTAGTTAAGAACTAAACCACCTCGGTTATTTCAGTTTCTTTATTGTATTCCTCGTGACAGATCATTTGGTAAATGCAAGTGACATTTCGTGGCCATGCATGAAATCTGAAGATGGTTGTTGATATCTCATGTAACATTTCAAGGGATTCCCATGTTTCGTTGGTTAGGTTATCGGCATCCATCATGGGTTCATAAGCTGATGTTTGTCGAAAAACATGGATAAATTCACTCGTGATTTCATTATACGCTTGGTTCAGTGTGATCAATAAGATATGAAAATAGAGAGTACCGGTGATGCAGAAGAACGAAAGGGGTAGAGGGGAGGAGGAGAAGAAGAAGAAGAAAAGGAAGAAGAAGGAGAAGAAGAAGAAGAAGAAGAAGAAGAAGATGAAGAAAAAAAGAAGAAGAAGAAAAAGAAGAAGAAGAAGAAGAAGAAGAAGAATGAAGAGGATGAGGAGGATAGGAATAAGACAATGAAGAAGAAGAAGACGGAGGAGGAAGAGGAAGAGGGCCAGTTGAAGATGGATGAGGATGTGGAGGAGAATGAAGAGGATGAGAAGAAGAAGAAGAAACGTCTTAAGGAGAAAGAGAGGAGAGAGTGTATGAGAAACAGAGATATATAAAGAGGGGAGAGAGAGAGAGAGAGAGAGAGAGAGAGGGGGGAGGGGGGTGGGGAGAGTGCCCTACCCGCTTTAGACTTATGAATTAATATGTACCTTGTCTTTTACATGCATTGTAATAAAGTGAATAACATAATATAATTATGAGAGAGAGAAAGAGAAGGAAGAGAAAAAGAGTAATAGTAATCCCAAAGAGTAATATTTAATAAAGAAAGATATATGAGAGAAATTTGGATATAAAATAAAGGAATACAGAGAGTAATACATGTATTAAAAGGGATAGAGAGAGAGAGCGAGAGAGCGAGAGAGAGATATTATTATATAGAGAGAGAATGGGAGAACAAAATCAGATAGTTTTGTAATTAGTATCCTTGTAGTGTTTAAAGTTTTGTCACATTTGGATTAAAACTTACGAACTCATTCTAAAAAAAAATCATTTTATGTGACTTTATTTGTTTAGCTAGTAACTTATGATCATTGTTTTCGAAAAACAAAACAATACATATATATATTACACCAGGAGAGGGAAAAAAGAGAGAAGGGGGAGACAGAGGGAGAAGGGGAGACAGAGAGAGAGAGAGAGAGAGAGAGAGAGAGAGAGAGAGAGAGAGATAGAGAGAGAGAGAGAGAGAAAGAGAGAGAGAGAGCACTTTTATTGTAATTTGTATACTTAAATCTGTGTTTGAAGTTTTGTCACAGCATTTCATCATTATATTACCCAATCTTTTTAGACGTTCTTGTCTATACTATACTTACCATAAATAGCTTATACTTTCGCGTCTCGAAATGCAAGAAATTCTTTGTTATACACTATGTTCTAATTTCAGATATCTTGCTCACAGAGAAAGTGTATTTTGTTTTATACCTTGTAAACTATTCATCTGAATACTAAAACGTTTCTAAAAACCATTCTATTATACAGTGCGTTCCAGAAAAAAAGAAACCGAGAATTGTCGATGTTTTATCATAACTTAATCACAGTTCTAATTAGTAAATGACCCATATTTGTCAAGCTTAGACCCTCCTTTTTCTTTTTTAAATCAATTTGAAGAGAGGGAACCAAAAAGTCATTTGGCGGACGGTATCTGAATTTCAAAGAAAAAATAACTTTTCTAGAAAGTTCATTTTTTGCCCTTTCATATGACACCTCAATCAGGAGAAATAGCAATGAATAACAAAGTTCTGTTAGTTTAAAGTAATGCTTGCATTTCCATAATTTTATTGAACGAATCCGTTTTCACTGGATGCCTGCCATAGCAACAAGCAGACTTGACAAGAAACTTAACTCCGTTTCGTTGACAATCAGCCAGTGATGAAGTCTTTCTAGAAATGCGATTTTCTCTTTGAAATTCAGATACCGTCCGCCAAATGACTGTCTGGTTCCCTCTCTTCAAATTGATTTTAATCACTCATGCGTGAGATAGGCATCATAAGATTTGCATCAAATGAAAGAGGAGGATCTAAGCTTTACAAATATATATCATTTATTAGAATTGTGATTAAGTTATGATAAAACATCGATAATTCTCGGTTTCGTTTTTTCTGGGACGCACTGTATTGTGCAATGAAAAAAATACGCGGGGGGTCGGGGCGAAATAACCTCTGAAATGCCCAAAAGAGCACCCGAAAATCGGAAGAGAGCCCCTGAAAACAAATTTCAGAGTGTTATTTACATGCAGGCAAGCTTGAAAAGTAAAATAAAATAAAGTAAAAATAAATATTTCCCCCCCCCCTGGTATTGTGAGCAGTGGCGTACGCAGGATTTTTTCAAGGGGAGGGGGGGGGGGGGTTAACATTTTTTAAATCGGGCTGAAAATTTCACAACGACTCAGCCAGCCGCTGCATAAGCGGTTTAGGTCATATCATGTTCCCTCCATAATCATTTCTGAATTAAAGATGAAATACAGTAGGATCTACCTTTACTTGCCGAGGAAACGCGAAGTCGATTTCGTGCATGGAGGGACACAATACCTGTTGCCAGTCTCAAGGACCTAAGTACGTATACGTACACAAGGAAGTGAAGGCAAATACATGAACACATATATGCTTCGTGAAACATGATATGCGTCACGTTTCTTTTATCCGGGTTGGAAAGGGTGACGCGTACTCACGGTACTCTGATAGATAGATCAGATCATGCAGACGGAACAAGAAAAGCCATGGTATTTCCCCTTTAATATCCATTTCATAATAAACTGCTTAAGTGTTAAGCACACCTAATGCCGTAGCTTCTTCTGATGTTGAACAGAATCATATATATGCAACATTATTCTCATAAGCTTACATCCATTTTTATATGGTGTATAATAATTTGATTGTAGCAACCATGCACATAATTATTTTTTCACTCATGTATCAGACTGTGCAGTTTCATCGTGTAAATTATTTCTACAATATCTACCATTTCTACAATTGTATCTCTTAGTGTACTTTTCTTTGTATTCAAAGGAAGGGGAAAATGAAGAAGAAGTAACAGAAGAAGAAGAAAATGAAGAAGAAGTAGTAAAAGAAGTAGAAGAAGAAGAAGAAGAAGAAGAAGAAGAAGAAGAAGGAAAAGAAGAAGAAGAAGAAAAAGAAGAAGAAGAAGGAAAAGAAGAAGAAGAGGGAAAAGGAAGACAAAAGGCAAAAAAGGAAGAAGAAGAAACAAAGTGAGAGAGAGAGAGAGAGAGAGAGAGAGAAAGAGAAAGAGAAAGAACGTGCGTGTGTTTAAGTGAGTTTTGCGCATGCGTGAGGATGTGTGCATGTGTGTAGGCGTAAGAGAGAGGTAAAGAGAGAGAGTAAGTTTCAACGACAGAGCGAGAAAGAGAAGGGGAGAGAGGGGGAGAAAGAGAATAGAAGGAGAAGAACAACAACAAAAACAAAAACAACAATGAAAACAACAAGAACAAGAAGATGAGGAGGAGGGCGTATCATGGATATAAAATATTGCATCATATCATTTTCCTTTTCTCAGTGTACATTTTGACGAATCTCTTGAGAAGCCCTTTAGCTTTCCGAGCAACCGATGATACCGTATGAATTATTGCTTCCGTCCACAAATCCATACTCCGTGGAGAATTACTGGAGAAGAAAACAATACAATTTTTTTTCGTGAGAACAAATCAGGTCAGGTACCCACATAAATGGCTTAATAAAATATAAGTTGATGTAAAAAGGTCTCTGCACCCGCCTTGTGGAAATATTTATGATAATATATCAAACATACTGATTTGGTTATGCTGAGGAAAGCAGAACTTTGCCCTTATTTCATAATTGTAAACGCTATGTTTAGTAAAATACGTCACTTTAAGCTAACCCTCGTTATATGCTCCTGTAAATACCTTATGTTTATTCAGAGATCCTAATTTATATACACAGTCATTAATTGGGACCTACATAATAAAAGCTTTGCTTTTTAGTAGATCCCCCACTTTATTTCGCTTTTTCAATGTATTTATCATATCTTAGATTGTATCTTTTGTCATAACTATTACCATGTACATTATGGTCCTATATTGTATGTTTAGTTATCATTATTACCCAGGCGCGGATCCAGGATTTCTTAGGGGGGGGGGCCCAAATTTCAAATTATGCGAGCCAAATATTGGTACGTAATGGTGACCAACAGTGACGTAATGCGGGGGGGGGGGGGGGGGGGTCGGTGCAAACGCGAAACGCGGAAGCTTTGACGTTTTATTAAATTATTCGAGAAAGAAGACGACTCGCGCATCGTTGTACCGTTCTCGACTCTTAATTTTCGTCTGAATTAAGTTTGTCCCCTCCCGCGCGAAGCGCGAAAATTTTTACGATTTATTAAATTATTAGAGAAAGAAGACGATTCGTTGTAGAGTTCTCGACTCTTAATCCCTGTCTAAATTCAGCCCCCCTCCCCCTCCTGCGCGAAGCACGGAAGCTTTGACGTTTCATTAAACTATTGAAGAAAGAAGACGATTCGTTGTACCGTTCTCGACTCTTAATCCTCGTATGAATCTAGTTTTTCCCCTCCCGCGCGAAGCGCGGAAAATTTTACGATTTATTAAATAATTAAAGAAAGAAGACGATTCGTTGTAAAGTTCTCGACTCTTAATCCTCGTCTAAATTCAGTCACCCCCTCTCCCTCCTGCGCGAAGCGCGGAAGCTTTAACGTTTCATTAAACTATCAAAGAAAGAAGACGATTCGTTGTAGAGTTCTCGACTCTTAATCCTTGTCTGAATTCAGGTTCCCCCCCCCCTCCCGCGCGAAGCGCGGAAGTTTTTAAGTTTCATAAGATTATGAGAGAAAGAAGACGATTGGCTGTACAGTTCTCGACTCTAAATCCTCGTCTGAATTCAGGTTCCCCCCTCCCGCGCGAAGCGCGGAAGCTTTTAATTTTCATTAAATCATTAGAGAAAGAAGACGATTCGTTGTACCGTTCTCGAAAATAATCCTCGTCGGAATTTAGTTTCCCCCCCCCCCCATCCCGCGCGAAGCGCGGAAGCTTTTACGTTTCATTAAATCATTAAAGATTCGTATTACCGTTCTCGCCTCTGAATTCAGGTTCCCCCTCCCGCGCAAAGCGCGGAAGCTTTGACGTTTCATAAGATTATGAGAGAAAGAAGACGATTTGCTGTACCGTTCTCTATACTCTTAATCCTTGTCTGAATTTCAAAGATGTTCTTTGTCTGCAACTTTTTCTTCCTACGTCCTCTTCCGATTTGGGGGGACCGCGGTCAGATAAGCATTCAGGGGCCCGCCTTAGGGCCCCTGGTGGGGTCGAGGCGGCGGAGCCGGCCCCGGAAACTTAGGAGTTTTAGCCGTTTAATTAAGGTCAGATGAGCATATTTTTTTTAAATACCTAGTATTTTGTGACACTGGAAGGTCACTATTTGGCGTATGGTCCAGGGGGCGGAGCCCTCCAAAAGAGGGGTTTTAGGCATTAAATTACCGTCAGATGAGCATCTAAGGGCCCGCCGTAGGGCCCTAGGTGGAATCCAGGGGGCAGAGCCCCCGAAAGCTTTGGGGTTTTAGGCATTTAATCACGGTCAGATGAGCAATCAGTATCAGTACGCCAGTATATCCTCTTTTCCTTTTTTCTTTCCCTTTCCTTCCTTCTCTCTTATTTTTTTGATTGGGGGGGGGGGGGGGGGGGTCAACAGCTTTGGAGGCAAGGCCCTTTCGGCCCCCGATCTCCTTCTTCCCCCTTTTCTTTTCTTCTTCCTCTTCTTTCTTTCCCTTTCTTCTTCCTCTTCTTTCTTTCCCTTTCTCTCCCCTTTCCCTTTCCCTTCTTTTCCTTTTTTCTCTTTTTTTTTTTTTTTTTTTGCGGGGGGGGGGGGGGCCAAGGCCCGCTCGCCCCCCCTGGATCCGCGCCTGTTATTACCATGTATATTATGTTCACTTATGTTATTTCGATAAAGTGAAGAACAAAATAAACGTAAACTTAAACACTGTGAAATGAAGGTTAGGATTCTCACCCCGAAGGATGAAAGAACAGCATCCCAAAATAGGTGTAAATTGGAATTTTATTAGATTAAATTGAACGCTTTGCATGGATGAATTCTGAAAAACAAGGGAGCAAAATGTCCAGGATATAAGCCCATGAGCGTGGTGAGTTGAACCCTAAACACTCAATTATGCATCTTCAGGGTCAGGGTTCATGTTGCTGCACCATTTTTGAGGACGTTGCGAACTTGAACCTTAAAGGCATCGTTTAACAATGTTAAATCTGAGATGCACGGCCCTATACTACGTGTTATCCGTGTCTTTGATATGGTGTAATATTGAAGCCCTAAATATTGCGCTTAAAAATGAATAAGAAGTGCCTCAAAATAAAAAATCTTTGAGTGACCAGTTTTACCAAACTCGTTTTCCCCAATAGACTGTAGTGTTATTAAAACCGTTAGGAAAACGCAAAATTCAATTTTCAATTTCCAATCATGATAAATACCTTGATAATCAGACAGGCGATCGGCTTGTAAAAGTCACGGGGTTCCTGATTGACCTAAATGTTTATAATTATCATTGCAGCATGACCTAAATCCAGGATTTTGTTTCAGAATCTGAGACAAATTTACCCAATCCCTTTAACGTTGATGTGGTGACTATAATAGATGTCCACCACCTAATACACATTAGCACCACTCGTCGTGCAATATTTGTTGAGAATATAATAGTTCCGAAACTCTGCGTTGTTGTGCGAAATCCGATTTGCTTGCGCACATTATCTTTTAAAAAAATGTGGGAGAACTTTTTAACCGAGTGAGGGAGGCGTTGAGTTGGCGTCATCTGACCCTCCCTATAGGGGATGGAAGGGTGCATGACAGGTGTTTGATGAAAGGTGTGTCTCGGCATAACAGAAAGCTATTGATCATGATTATTGTTCTTCACCCGCGATGATTAAAAAGGTCATTATAATCACAGGCGCATTGGGGGTGATTTCGCTAATGTGCTTACGCCTAATTTTTCCTCAATATTAATCAATTTTCAAGTGTAACAAGTAATGCGAGAGAAACGAGGAAAATATTTATTTCGTCATCAAAGCTTACTACAGAAATATAAAGATATTACAAAGAGACCACCTCACAGTCTTAATATGAAGTGGCAAGTACCCAATTTCCGACGCAAAGTGTCGTCAGGCTTTCGCCTCATATGCCTATGAGTGTGATGTTAATCGATAAAATGAAAAGGAAAATATTTATTGTGGTTTAATTATTGATTCGACATCCTCGTATGAGGCCAGTTTGTTATTTATATTTCTGAAAAAAAGAAGAACTACTAATCTATATCTGTGGCTTTGCCAACATTTTAGTTTATCAAACCCACAGGAATCCAGGTCATTTACCACATTAAACTTGATTATTACATATTATCCAGGCTTATGACGCGGGGGCTGCATCCTACCCCAATAATTGTTCATATTATCTATATTCTGTTTATTTTATTTGGTAAATGCAAGTGACATTTCGAGGCCAATTATTCATTCCCAGGAGGCTGATGTCTCTCAAAGATTTTCCAGTTTCAAAATTTTGAGCGGGCAAAGCGATGGAGCAAAATTAAGGCATTTATCGCTGCGGAAATTAAATTTCTTCATTGAAATAAACTAAACATTAAAAAAATGCACCTATACATAATTATTGATATGGTATAAAAGGCCTTATTCTGAAACATTTGTTAGCTTGTGTAAAGATCTTCGAATGTCGTATCTTAAATAACTTGGCAGTTCACCGACGCATATTTCTCAAACTGTCTATTTTTGTTGTTCCATAAACACATAAACACAAGGGCCTCGTTGCACCAAACTTTGATGGTAACTTTGCCATTAATGGTAACCACCATGAAAGGGTGTATCCATGATTTTTTAAGGGGAGGTGTTTTTTGCCCAATTCGTAAGAAAATATTTAGCGGCGAATCAACCAGCCGGTGAATAGGCGGGGTGTAAGGAGCACTTTTTTGGCTCAATAGGGGGGGGGGGGGCATACTTAAAACACAGTTAAAGGATGTCTTTAAAATTCTAAATGCAAAGGAGGGTGTGTGTTTGAACACCTAAAACACCCCCTCGGTACGCCAATGCTACCATGGAAACCTTGATTTGTATTGGCTGTTGAGCCCTGTTACCATGGTAGTTGCCTCATTCGAGTGACACTGGATCATTCTATAATTGTGAAATTCCTTCCCAAATTCCTTATTATAGAAAGCCAATGTGGTTGAGATTAACACCATCACAGTCATCAATAACTTGACATTAAACAATATTATTATCTAATTGTGTTGAGAGTGGTGATACCATGACAAGATTAATATTAGTGTTCATATTTGAAGTATTAGTTTTATCACTTGTATTTTTTTTTTTTTTTTTTTGGGGGGGGGGGGGCATTTTGATCATTGCTTACACCTTGTTTTTCATGACCCTTTTTGTCGATGTATTTGACGAATTTGTTTTTTGTATAAAAAGATCCCTGTGGAATGGGAAAATTATGAAGACAAAAAATGATCGAGTACTGTCGTCATCATTGAACACTATACATGTATACAGAAAAATTATCGCGACAAGCTAAGGATGGATGTACACAATACAAGGAGAAATTGCGCTCAAGCGAGTGATATCCTTGGAGAGTCTTGGCGGGAGTTTTGAGCAATATACATTAGCTTTTATGAAAATGCTAATTCTGTGGCATGCTTTTTGTCAGTATACTCCCACTATAGAATCCCCCTTTCACCATATAGCAACGAGGCATGCAGTCAGGTGGTTTAGATTTCTATGCCTATTATAAATATGTGATGCAAATGTTTTGTACTCATGCACTTATTGTGTCTGGCTCGACATACCAGAAGAAAGGATAAAAGGGTACGAGGAAGATAGACTAGGGCATGTATTGATGAGATGTATCAGAAGGGAATGGCAAGGTTACCATTAGATAGATTCATTTAGACCCGCTGTTCTATTTTTAAAAAGTAAACGATATTTATGTTTATCAATGTGCAATTTTTATGTATTTATGCTTAAAAAACTTTTACCAAATACTATTTTACAATATTTTCAACTTAATAAGAATATTCATGGCCACCAGACCAGGATTTCAAATAATTTTCATATTCCAGAAGTAAGGACACTAGTTTCCCAAAATACAATTTTTTTTCAGGGGTCCAAAAATTTGGAATGACATACCCATAGATATTCGACTGAGTCCATCACTAAATAGTTTTAAAAGAAAATTTAAACTGTACTTGTTAAGACAATACTCAATAGTGCAATAACCTATATTCTTAATGTTCATCAGACAGAAAAGTGTGTGTTGGTGTGTATGGGAGAGAGTGTATGTGTGAATGCAAATCATTTCCTTTTTTTCTTCCTTTTTTAACAAATACAAAATTTAAATAGTGTACTTAGTTTTTTACACAATTACTGGAGACAGACTTTTACATAAGGCCCAGGATTCCTGTCTAGTCTCCAAATACTTTCAATAATGTACATGTTTAAAATGTTTTTCCCTTGTCCATCATGTCTTCTCCACTTGTGTTATCCTCATGTTATATATTGATACATGTATTATATTCTAATATATGTTTGTTTTCCTTTGTATATTTTTAATGAAAGTATTGAATAAAGTGAACTTGAACTTGAACTATTTTGTTTGATATTTTGCCTCAACTTCAATAAACCAGAAGGACTTTGAACTGTATACACTTATTCCTGCGTTCTTATTTTCTGGTTTCACTACAAAATATCTACAGGTCTAAGATGTAAAATGTTGCCCAACGGACAAAGTTTAATATCACATCAAACACGAGATGTGAGCTTGGCAGAGGATAACTCGATAAGTAAAAACTCAAACCCTTTAACACAGGAGACCTGAATCAAAATTTCACGAATCAAAAATTCACACAATTTAATTTAATTACTCATTCACACCAGCTACAAGATTATAGCTACCATTGATATGAACAAACAAGTTAACAACAACAAAGAGCATGACTTTTTTTTAGATTTTCAATCCGTGCAATTAGATATAGATATTGTTAGTTATGTAAAACATTTAAAATTGAAACGCTCATTTCATCCTATTTTGCCTCCCACATAAATTGTTATGACATTTTTTCTTACCATCGTAACATTATTATTGATTATTATTAAAAGGGAGTTGCGTAGCGTGGGTTTATCCTTTTAGGAAACATTTGTATCATGGAAGAGGACACCAAGGTTATATAGGTGGGTAGATTGCAAGAGAACAAAGCTTTCAAAGAAGGGGAGAAAGTGGACAGGCGTCATATCACCTTCTGTTTACGTTGTTTCCCCCTCCCCTTTCTATTTCCCCCTTTTCATTTTTTTCTTAGGGTATGTGTCCCCATCCTTTTTCACGTTGCGTCCCTTCCCTTTCTAATTTTTCTTTTGTTTCACAATTTGATTGGGGGGACGTACACCCAAGCGCCCCTTCACATAGCCACGCCACTGTATTCTGCTTGCCGTCTTGTGATCGGAGGCATGCAGGGGGTAGACTGAACACGAGAATATATCGCACATTTTGACAATCGATAAAAAATGATACATGATTACAAAAAATATAATTCTTATGAAGGGGGCAGTCTTTCATTTTCATTCTTCTATCTCTCTTTCTGTTATTGCCACTACTCCCCCATCAGTATTATCTACTGCTTAAAGGTATAGACCAGTTCTAGAAACGTTGTGGAATCGATCAGAAAAGGTCGATCATCTAACATATAAGTATTGGTGTTTACTGCAAGGTTCAGGAAGCATCAAAATGATAAGAAATTTGGCCCAGTCTTTGTAAAATTACAAGCACTGTACACAGAAAGATGTAAATGGGACTACGCGATATCTATCCAGGTCGGATAGTTATTATAATTTACTAAATATATCAATTAGTAGGCGGTTTCCCTGCAGAATTTGTTTCATCACGTATTAGTCAAAACATATTATTTCACATGATTGGTAATAAGAGCTTCCATTTCATTTTTTGAGAGGGGGCGTTTTCAAAACTGGTCTATACCTTTAAAGAAATAAGATAATCAACTGAAAAAGTACCCGTTAGCTTAACGAATTTATCAAAATCTGCAAAGCTTCAATTTGGTTATACCGTGTGAGTCAAAAAAAGTTTACACCTAGAAAATTGCTAATTATTTTTTAAAAAATCATCTATGAACAGTAAATTAATATACATCTTATGAAAGAGTGTTTTATCCCAAATCATTTGGTATCATTTTTTGTGGTATGTATTCACGTTTGGATGAACAGGAGGCATTGTTTGCGAGAGTGCAAAAATCGACCTTCGCCAAAGTGATGTCTATACAGTATGTGTTATATTGGGATTAGCGGAGTGAGAGAATGAATTGAATGTATCAAATGAAATGCATTGCATATGTTTTTTGCAAAAGCAAAGTCACACACACACATTCGCCCGCACAAATGTTCGTTGATATTTGATATACAATATTTGATATGTGTGGCGTGACTGATTTTGTTAGAGATGCTATTTCGATCTAAGACCGAATTAATACGAAAATCCCAATTGTTTTATTCAAACATCACATATTATGCAACTTTGACGCAAGTCGATTTTTGCACTCTCGCAAACAATGCCTTCTGTTCATCCAAGCGTGAACACATACGGCACAAAACAATACTAAATGATTCGGGATAAAACACTCTTTCATAAGATGTATAATAATTTACTGTTCATAGATGGTTTTTAAAAAAATTAGAAATTTTCTAGGTGTAAACTTATTTTTGACTCACATTGTATATTCACTGCTATTTTTCAACTGAAAAATGTATTCTCTTGGAATGTTTTTTTGAACGTTTTTAGAAGAACCGTTGAAGCTGGTGTAACTGTGCAAACGTGTATCATACAATAATGAATAATCTCATTTGATTTCAAATTTGAAGCATCAACAACAGAATTAAGCGTCGTCGTCTACAACAATGAAATGGCATTTTACCTCCTGTCTTTTTATCTGTTTGCTTTCGAAACGGATAGATTTCTGGCCATAAGTTTACACAGGTTACGGGCATGCGTTATTAGCAAATACAGACATTGATTGATACTCCTGCCCTACATAGATGTCCTTTTGCGACAACATTTCTCAACCATGCAGAATTAGATTTTTTTGAAGATCTTATGAACAATACCTCAGATACACCGCCAAACCGACTCCGAACCATGTTCAAAACGACCGATTTCTTGCCTTTCCAGACAATATCATGTTTTGTTCTATTTGTTTTGGTCTGTTTTCGGCCTCATCGGTTTTAATGGGGTATATTCAAAATATATGGCAATAGTTAAACGTCCCGTTGTCACACACTTCCTTAATACTTACTGGTGAAGACAAGGCATACAACAAATATATAATATTTTGATACAGCAATAATTACAAACAATAATTACACCACAATGAGACCGGAACCCGATCGAAAACAGACTGAATAAATCATTATTACCCTCAAATGGCTAAGAATCGGTTGGTTTAGAGTCGGGTTGGCGACTAAACTTGGCGGTGTGACTGAGGTATTAGCATATGTCGGTCAGTCATGTCGGTGTTACTGCTGTAATATCAGTCTGGTTTAGCCTAGTAATTTATTTTCAATAAAATCATCAACAACCGTTTTGTACAAATCGCCTGTTTCATAAACCGTCTGCTCAGAGGAAAAATGGACGTTAAACCTTTTTTGAATCGGGGAGATAAGAGTCTCACTCCCAATTCCTTGGCTAAATTATTATTTATTTAATGTCCTTTTAAGTTCGAAAATTTAAAGCATTTGTGTTTGAGACAATACAGATTAATTTCCTCGTCGCCAAAAAGAAAATTGAAGCGATTGTTTGAACGATTTCCGGAAGTCCTTGTAGCGAAAGGCATAAATGATAGGGTTAGCCACAGCACTAACGAAGGGGAGGAGATTGGACATAGCTTGCAGGAGACCAATCGTTGGGTTATGAAGCGGTTCTGGCCGGTTATTGTTGATGAATGTGAACGATATATGGATGCAGTATGCGGGCAACCAACATACAAGGAACGTACCTAGCACTATGGCTGATGTCTTTGTGGCCTTCAACTCGGCCGTTGTTGGCCCGCGACGGATCCTGACGGCAGGGGCTTGCGATTCACAAGAATGGCTGTTGCTCTCGACATCGGCAGAAATAACGGATAGCTGTCCATTCGCCTCGCTTCTATTGAAGGCGAATTCTTGTTGCGCGTCGACTCGACGCGCTTGAAGACGCGCAGCTCCAATTATGCGTGCGTAGATACCAATCATGATGCAAAGAGGGGTTACGACTGTAAGACCAAACTGAAAACATGCAACTGATGGTGTCCAGAACTGGTCCGTGAAGCAGTACTGCATGACGTAGTAAGGATCGGAATTTGTCTTCCTCCAACCCACAAACGGGAAAGAGTGGAGTACAAGTGCAAATGCCCATATTACAGCGATGGTGATGAAAATTCTCCGTTGTGTGACCAGACGTATATACTCCAAGGAATAGAAAACGGCGATGTACCGATCGGCAGCGATGACGAGAACATGAAGTATTGATATGGTGCTTGGTATCATCACAATGCTTATCATAGCCATACAGCCGTAAAGACTCTCCTTTACTGTTTGAACAAAGATAGCTGCGTAATATAAGGGTATGATGGAAAAGCCGACAAGTAAATCGGTGACTGCCATGCTTCCTACGACGTAATAGAAAACTCGTTCCCGGAGGTAGAAGCTATTGTACACGGCGATGATCACTAGAATATTCCCGACGAGAACGCATATCGACAGCGGCAGTAGTACGACAAATATCAAAACAACATAAATCGTGAGATCGGGTTTTTCTGGCGAAACGGACGATTCGATCGATGAGTTGATAAGAGACACGGATGTAAACAGTATTTCAGTGCTTAGCTCGAAGCTTTCATTCAGCATCAAAACCGACAACAGAGGCGTTGATGACGCCTGCGATGAAAACTGCATAATAACATCGGATGCTGTTTACTGCATTGAATCCAGACGCTCGATAATTACCATCAATTTTTTCATCCTTTCTCCTAACAAAGTTTGTATGACAGTATAAACTCAGTGAAAGACAGCTCTCATTAATTGTGTTTGAAACAAGTAAAAGATAGCCTTGATTAATTGTGCTTTATTGAACAATTGAAATACATACAGTGCCGAACTGTTTCTTTGCTTTCAAATGGTACCTTAAGAGCTAAGATGACAACGCGATATGGAAAGTTCCATAAAAGCAAGTACAAATGCTGACAATAATATAAACATTTCACGTTTCTTTTTCACATCTAGGCGACGTAAAAGTTGGTGGCTTATGTCTGAGTTCAGCAGCTATCCAGCATATTTCTTGTACAGCGTTGTATAAGTTTCTTCCCTTTATACAATCTTGTCAAACTCTCTTGTTTCCCGAACTCGAAGAAAACTGACGGAGTGAAGACATGCGCATATTATTCTTTCTTTCTGTCTCTTTTATCTGTCAATTCCACACGGGGAAGATATGCAGCAAAATCTATGCATTCCCAAAACAGTCAGGTGACATAATGAGACTGAAATACCGATTTTGCAGAAGAAAGCGGATACGGTTGTAATTCATACGTTAGATAGATGAATGTGAAGGATAGTCCTATATTTTAGCTGGTAGAAAAATTCGAGATCCTCATTAGGGAATACGTTAAAATACTCTTTCTTCGGTCAAATAACCTTCCGGTGTATCCACAATGGATTCATTTGTATTTCTCGAGTTTTTTTGGATGCTTTACCTAATTGAAGAAAACTAACGATTTTTGTGATGAGTATCGCAACTGGTTTGTGATTGGACGGTTGTCCCATTGACTGACGTACCCGATGCAAGCGAGAAGACCGGATTTTTATCTGAATATTTCAAGTTAATACGTAAGCGAGAACAAACGACCGCCCGGTGGAGGGGGGGGGGGGGATCCTGTGAAATAAGTAAACACCTTTCCTCTGAAACGGTGAATAGATATGGTATATTTTGTGCTAGACCCATTGCAAATTTCAACTTGAAAGGCAAATTCACATTAGCGCGAATTCTATAACCATCCACGAATACATCAAATTATTTATTTGTATAAATTCAATATGAAAACTCCTGATACATCAAAGTATTCACGCCAGACGTGCCTAATTGTCATAATATAATTACCATTTCACAATGTGCTAATGCCCTTAAGCGACGAGTGTAGAACTATCAATTATGAGGATACAAATACTAAGGACATCTTTCTCTGCGTGCCGCAACAATTAAGAATCGCCGGTGGTACACTTTACAGACAATTATTACTCATGACGATTCAAGCAAATAGAATTTTAGAAAATCTATTCGCGTAAAATTGCCAATCGTATAGAATCTTCAATTGACCACCCTTGGAACACATTATCTTATTGAGTATATACTTGACAAATAGAATCAACTGTGGTCTAGACATAGTTTGGTTTCAAAATGTCACCATGTCAAGCAATAGAAAATACGATCAAACATTTACACACGTTGACGTCAAAATCAACACCTGTTGAATCGAATTGTTTGTTTTGCATGGTGAGAACATTGTCACCCTCTGTTTCGCTTGAATGTGTCAAATACAAGTCATGATTACAAAATATTCGAACAAAATATTCGAAGATGAACAACTAGAAGTATTAAATGATATGATTCATTAACAAATCTACATTTGTACAGTGTACATTATTGTCATGACTACATCCGAGACACACTAAAGAAGGAAAAAAATATTATCTTTCATAGTTGGATAATATTCTGTCGTTGGAAAGTATTAAGTCGTTGGATAGTACCATGTCGTTGAATGGTTACATAATTATGGCTGGATAGTATTAAATCATTGGATAGTATTCTGTCATTGGAAAGTACCTTGTCGTTCGATTTTGCCCTTTCGCTGGATAGTATTAAACCGTTGGATAGTATTATGTCGTTGGATAGTACCCTGTCGTCGAATAGTCCCCTATCGCTGGATGGTATTAAATCATTGGATAGTACGCTGCATGCAGTTGGATTTTGTAGTACCGAGTCGTTGGATAGTAGCCTGTCGTTGGATAGTCCCCTTTCGGTTAATATAACCCAGTCATTGGATAGTATACCCTGTCGTTGGATAGTAATCTGTCGTTGAATAGTACCCTGTCGTTGGATAGTTCCCTGTCGTTTGGTAGTATCATGTCGATGGATAGTACGCTGCGGTTGGATATACACGTAGTACCCAGTCGTGGGATAGTAGCCTGTCGTTGGATAGTACCTAGTCGTTTAATTGTACTTTGTCGTTGGATAGTCCCCTTTCGATGGATAGAACGCAGTTATTGGATAGTGCCTTGTCGCTAAACAGCATTCTGTCGTTGGAAAGTCCCCTGCCGTTTGGTAGTATCATGTCGTTGCAGCAGTACACTGTGGTTGGATATAGTACCCAGTCGTTGGATAGTACTGTGTCGTTGGATAGTCCCCTTTCGATGGATAGAACCCAGTCATTGGATGTAGATAAAGTGTGATAGAGAGAGAGAGAGAGAGAGAGGGGGGGGGGGCAGGATAAACAGGAATGGAACCAAGTCATTGGATAGTATCATGTTGTTGGATACTATCATGCAGTGAGATAGTATCCTCTCGATGGATACCTTTGATAATACCATGTTGGCAATCGTTGTCTCCTTTTCTTATGAAAAAGCTTCATCAAGCCAAATGAATCTTGCCTGTACGCCTGTATTTTCTACAGATGGTGAATAGAACCAAACGTAACAGCGGTGAGCACGGGACTGCGATTGGGTATGTTTAATGACTGAAACGTATTTATCCTGTTGCACCTGAGTTTTTCCCAACATACTGAATAATATCGTTCGACAAATAAAATGGAGGTTTGTTGTTTCACCACATATTGACAATAATGTTTTTGTATATACTTCAACATCATTTGAGGAACAGCAGTGGTCACTTAAGTTTCCAAACGAGTGAAAACAGAGAAACGAGTTGAAATAAAGATAAATTTGAAGAAGAAAAAAATAGTGGTTTTCGTGGTCCAGATTAGTTTTCTCGTTGGTAAAATGAAATCTTGAGGGACTTTTTAAAAGATCTGCGAAATTCTTGATAGCGAAAGGCATAAATGACTGGGTTAGCAGCTGAACTTATGAATGGAAGCAGATTGGACGCAGCATGCAGGATGGCGATTGTGGGGCTATGAAGCGGTTCAGTCCGGCTACTGTTGATGAATGTGAATGTTATGTGCACGCTGTACGCAGGTAGCCAGAAGACAAGGAACGTACCCAGTACTATGGCAGAGGTTTTTGTGGCCTTCAACGCGGCTATACTTGGCCCGCGACGAATCCTGGCAATAGGCGCTTGTAGTTCCTGAGGTCGGTTGATGCCGTCGTGCATTGCCATTGAACCGACTGATACTTGTCCAGCCGCGTTGGCGTCGCCCCCACTTGCGATGAATTCTTGCGGCGTCGCGTCGACTCGACGCGCTTGAAGACGCGCAGCGCTTATGATGCGCGTGTAGATACCAATCATGATGCATAGAGGGGTTATGACGGACAGACCAAACTGAAAACAAAGCAATGATGGTGTCCAGACCTGGTCGGTAAAGCAGTAAGGTAAAGGAATATTAGGATGTTTTCTCCTCCATCCAATGTAAGGGAGAGTATTGAATGAAAGAACGAACACCCATATTACGGCAATAATGGCAAATATCCTGCGTTGAGTTACGATCTGGGGATACTTTAAAGAATAGAAAACGGCGATGTACTGGTCCGCGGCGATGACAAGAACATGGAGTATTGAAGTCATTGAAGGTACCAATAGGATAGTAATCATGGATAAACAGTAATAGAGGCTTCCCTTCAGAGAATCAACAAAAATAGCCGTGTAATAGACGGGTATCATAGAAAACCCCACAAGCATATCCGTGGCTGCCATGCTACCTACAACGTAGTAGAAGACTCGTTCTCGGAGCTGAAAACTTGTGTAGACAGCGACGATCACCAAGGTGTTCCCGATGATTACGAATAACGACAACGGAAGAAGTACGACGAATATTAGAATGAAGAATAACGTTAGGTCAGGTGTTTCTTGTGAAAAAGCCGTTTCGGCTGTTGAGTTGATAGCGTCCAAGAGGACTTTCTTCGTTTCTTCATCCTGCAACGAAACCGTCGACGGATAAGGCGTTGAAAGCGACTCTGACAGAAACGCCATGATCACTTGATGCTCTGACGCTTCAGTGAATTCTTAACCGAGATGACAAAATGTATATGGTTCGCTTTATTTTGCTGAACAAAATATCACATACAAGGAATACTTAATATTGTGATCATGACGATTGAATCTTTAGTCCTTACTCAGATCACTCAGGAGGGAATGACAAACAATCATGTCAGAGCAAATCTTGCGACCCTTTTTGATTGAAAGCTACATTCTCCAAAAGAACCTAGTTTATGATGACTGTTACAATCTTATTGTATTTCACATCCAAACGTAGTTAAAATTGAAAAACCATTACCATTAGAGCAGTCGCAATCCAATCTGTTTTCCAAGGCTTGAAGAATCTAAAAGAATTCGGAATACAGCAAAGGAGAATCTCGTTACAATCACTGTTGTAATTAGTGACCTCGTCGCAGAAAAGTTAATGGAAAAGCCAACATTCCTCTTGTGATATCATGTTTCCTGAAGAAAAGGGGAATTACTTCACTCGGATGCAATTATAATAATCAACTTTGTGTGGGCCGCAGAGCTTTTAGTATAAAGAAGTTTGTTTTGATTGTGAACGCCAAGTGATGATAAATAATGGAAAAGCCAACATTCCTCTTGTGATATCACGTTTTCTGAAGAAAAAGGGAAATTACTTCGCTCGGATGCAAATATAATGATCAACCTTGTGTGGGCCGCAGAGCTTTTAGTATAAAGAAGTTTGTTTTGATTGTGACCGCCAAGTGATGATAAATATGATGAATATGATGAATATGATGATCATGATAATGATAATAATAATGATGACTATAATAATGAATAACTAATAATGATAATAATGAATAAATGATAATGATATGACTGATAATAATGATATATGACTGATAATAGTGATACTCCTACTACTACTGCTACTACGACTACTACTACTACTACTAAGTACTACTCCTACTACTACTACTACTACTACTACTACTACTACTACTACTACTCCTCCTCCTACTTCTACTTCTACTACTATTTCTGCTACTACTACTACTACTTCTTCTGCTTCTATTACTTCTACTACTACTAATACTACTACTTCATAGCGTGCATGATTTGTGATGAAGGGAGCTGAAACCAGGCGCGACCTATAACCGTCCCATTTTTATATTTTTTTAATTATTATTTATTTTTTTATCGGGGGGGGGGGACACTCTGGGGGCCCATCTAAAAAATAAAGTACTACTGCATGCCTCTTGTGGAATATAATACAAGGATGAAACTTCATGATATTACTTGATATTTCCAAAAAAGACTGTTTCGAATAATGCTAAAAATGAAGACTTGCATTCCTCTTTTTAAAGTATTGACATGATTGGAATTGAGCTTTGTTTGAGCATATTTTAAGTACAGAAGCCAATTCAAGCTAAATTAAAGTTATTACTTTATTAAGACATAACATAGGCCTAACCAATATAATAGAGTTTCTATAACATTAGGGATCATACAAATCGAAAGCAAGTTTAATTATCCGAGAGAGCGTAGCGACCGAGCGAAAAAAAATTACAATTGTGAAATTGAAATGTGTGATCAAATATATTGGGACACACAACGAACAATCACAGTTCGATACTCTTTCGTTTTTATTGACTACTAAAAATAATACCGCGCTGGTTTTTAAAAGTAGGGATGTTCATACCATTTTCTTCAAAGACACGACTTATTATGTCTGGAAGGACAATGCGCTAGCTACTCGCAATTTTTGTAAATCTTTGGTCTCAAAGGAGCATTCCTCTTTTTATTTTTTTTATTTCTTTTGTTACTACTGAAATATGGCCTTATTTACCCAGAGTAGCATCATCATAATACTGTTCTCCCTGAGGGCCCTGCATTCGTGTTATTTTCCTGTTTTAGCCCGGCTACCATGAACAGACGCTCATCTTTACCTTATTCCTCATTTATAACCTGGTGGAACGTGGCATATATGTATATTAATGTCTTGCTAAAGGTATTCGCCCCCTGGATCGTGTGCTACAAAGTCCGATTGACTGATCAACTAGTCCACAACAACTCTTCATATATCTCTTTCATCACTAACAAAAATAACAACAGAAACAACGACAACGAAAGTAACAATATTTCGTCACGTTTTCGAATTCTGGTTTAATTTTCAAGCTGATATACGAATAGACCAAGGTTGAAGCCATAATGATGAAGGTGCGTTAATTTTTCGGATTAAGGACGTCTTTCCTGGAAGATATCATTTGTTATGAATCCTGAATGTGTAATTTGATGACTTAGGTTCCTCCCATCTCCCTGATTTTTAAAATGTTGGTCTTGCTTGTGCACTATACTAAAGGGAATTCTTTAAAGAGATAAATAATCATCTTCTTCTTAAAGAGATATCGCATTACAATGACCTTCGCTCCCTTCCATCCAACTCTTTCACTGTTCTCTCTCTCTCTCTCTCTCTCTCTCTCTCTTTCTCTCTCTCTCTCTCGCCTTCTCTCTCTTCTACATAATTATAAGTATCTCTTTCTCCATGGAATCACATCTCCCCCTCTTCCTCTTACTCCCTTTCTTATGCTTAATGAGCACAAACTTCTTCATAATAATGCACACGAAACGGAGTTAAGTCTTTTGTCAACTCTGTTTGTTGCTACGGCAGGTAGCCAGTGAAAACTGAAAGAGGAGGATATAAGCATCAAATGAAGCTTTCCAAATAAGTGTCATTTGTCTCAAGACACATTTATTCAAAATTGCGTTCGATGATTAATTAACTCTGTTCACTTTGACGTGTATTCCATAATTATGTATTGTAGTTTGTATGTTTATTTGCATTTTTAGTTTTGTATAAGATGTAATTGTATCTATTTTGTGTGTATAGCGCTTAGAGACTTCGATGATAAGCGCTTTATAAGTAACGTTGTTATTTTTATTATTAGTAGTATTATAATTGTGACAAAGTTATGATAAAACAACGATAATTCTCGGTTTTGGTTTTTCTGGGACGCACTGTATAGGCGTATGTCTTAAAACAAAATAATAGTCAAACATTTCATTGCTGTTGACTTTTTCATCTCGCATCCATGACTAGCATGTTGAGGGAATTGACCGGTCCCATCTTACATTATACTACTATTCTCCTTCGCTTTACATCTCCCTTCATCCCTCCCACCCACCTCTCTCTTTCTCGGCTCTCCATCTACCCACCTATCCATCTATCTGTCTATCTGTCTAGCCTTAGTCGTAACATTTAGTATTTTGTTTAATTTCACTTTTTGTCTCAGTCTAGTGTATGTGAAATCTGTTTTTTTTAAATCTCCTTCTGTATAATTAAGTTAGTACATGTAGTTTGATTCAGTGAACCTACACACCAAAAGTCAAGCTTTAAAGTAGGTTCACTTTTCATTTCCGTATTTAATGATTTACAGAACATTCTTTGATATCAGTAATTATCATGATTCAGGACTATTACTTCCATATTACTTAAAGAAATGTTATTGTTTTGTAAAATGTATTCATGGAATATGAATAAAATCAACCAAGTAATCAATCAATCAATCAATCGATTGATTTATCAGGGTTTATGGCACTGGGTATTGGTGCTAATGCATTTGTATACAATTTCCTTATTCCATTGTGTTTTAAATTCCCCCATCTAAATTACGCCTATTTCTATACATACTGCTACGTTTTTAGCTCATCCGGCCCAAAGGGCCTGGTGATCTTATGCCATGCCGTGGCGTCCGTCGTCCGTCCGTCCATGCGTCCACAGTTTTCAAAATGCTTCTTCTTCGTTATTTTTCAACCGATTTTGATTCTGATTGTTTCATAATGATAGGGCTAGGAGGGGGATTTAAAAATTCTACACAGAATCGTGAAATTCATTATCTATGCTAATTTAGGCAAATTTATTCGAAATCACAAAAAATGCTCTTTCTCCTTCATATTTCGACCGATTTTGATTTGATTTGCTTTATATCATAGAGCTAACTTTGGTACACTATACCTCTACGCAGAATTTTGAAATTGTTCTCCATTAATTAATTATGGTAATTTATGCAAATTTATTCCAAAAATAACAAAAAATCCCTCTCCTTTAGTTTCTATTTACATTTCCTTCAGTTTCTTTTTAATCTTGAACAGCTAAATGAAATTATGTCCATTCCAGGGCATCAAATTTTATTTTTTGACCAGTTAAAAAGTGTACCACATAAAATTTACGATATTTGTTGTTGCGAGATGCGGATGAGCGCTACGTCATTGACGTTCTGGTTTACATCTACAATGTCTATTTACCAGGAATATATAAAAGCACTGCTTTCCAATAGGATCCTCATATTCTACTAAATCTATCATATGAAATGATTGTTATTGAGACGTGCTCAAATAAACTTGAAACTTGAACTTGAAATTTGAATATTGAAGGATATTGTACCGCTACCCGTGTCCGCTACGCCTACAATAATGCCATATTGTTATCGATTTGTGGAGGCTTCTCGTTGAAATTACAGATTTTGTCTTACTTCTCAAGCACCGTAGTCAATAATAATCAACTGCTCAAAAGTAACGCGTCATCGGTCAATTCTTGTCCCCTGCGCTTGTGGGAAATTCACTCATAATTATTTTGTTTCTCCAGATTGAATCCGATAAAAAGCACTTATTATCACTAGTGTAGTGTAAGTCCAGATATCTAGGGGCATTGGCATCAGGGGTGGGGGTATCCGTTTTACTTGGTGTATAAAAGTAAAGCACATGAAGGAGATCCCTAATTTAGCGGGGGGGGGGCTGGAAGGCGGTCCCGTCCTCTCCTTTTGCGTTCCTTCGCCCCTTTGCATTAATATCTTCTCCTCCCCCTTTCTTTGTATATCCCTGCCCTTTCGTCATTATATTAGGGGGCAGCAGTTGCCCCCTTTGCCCTTCTAGCTTCGCCTCTACTTACTATCCAAAGCTACGGACTAATGCATGTCCACCATACTCATTTGCTTTTCATCGTTTCATGACAGACTAACCGAATGGGAATAAATAATATTGAAAGACGTGTTTTGTGCATGCTTTTGAATCCTTTACACGAACTCCGGGCCACTTTAAATTGAGTGAATATCAAATTAATGAGAAAAAATCACAACAGAATCGTTGATCTATCAAATGTGGTTATTGCGATGAAATGTAATTATGTACATTAAAATTAAGTTTCTGGACGCTCGTACAAGAAAGGATTGATGTAATTTTTACACTACCGATTGGGATATGACTCTATGTTATAAGGCGCATAATAAGTGAAAAGACTTGATATGCCCTTAACATGTCATGATGGTATTCAAGTCAAGAAAGAAATATTTCGCACTCTCAAATGTTCATATTCAATTTCTATATCTGAAATAGCTGGTGAAGATGACCCTTTACTTGTTATAATAATAATAATAGCTAGCTCTTATATAGCGCTTTTCAGGACCGAAGGCCCTCTCAAAGCGCTTTACAGATTACCCTGGTCATCGGATTCAGGCTTACCCGCACACAATGTATGCACATTCTCCACTCCCTGGGGAGCATTCCAGCCAGGCGTCATTTTTACAAGCGCACACTTGCTAATCTAAGCATTATTAAAAGTGACTAAATACAGTTATATCCCATATGGATTAGAGGTTTTCTTTTTCATTTACCAACCCCCTCCCCCCCCCCCCCTCCCCCCTCCACCAGATTTGTTTTCGTATCCTTTTTTTTATAATCCTCCCAAGTTTGTAAGTTTCTGAGAAATGTTCATATAGGAGTAGGCTTTATTGAAAAACTTGTTCGGCACAAGGAAGTCTGCCATAAGGTCCAGTGCGAAAATTGAAAACAATACATTATCAGATACAAAAATGAAACTAAATGAAAATAAAAATTAATGAAAATACTTGCAACAGCCGGTCAATGTACATTTTGACGGTCACAGTAAAATAACCTGAATATGAAGGCGAGGAAAAACACATATTTCCACTGTGCATCTTTCTTAAAAATAATTTCAGAAGGAATTAATAAGTATATTGATTATACCTTTGCTTCATTACTTTACTTCTTTAGATCTTTTTTCTTCTTTCTTCTTAATCCATAAAGTTGGATGGAAGTATAGCCTGAACTTTCATATTTCCATTTCGCGATAATGGGATAATTATGTGAAGCCGTCTGGCGATGCGAAGGGACTTTAAGGTCAGTAAAGGCCGAAATAAGATGCAAGAAGTGCAAAATGGAGGCCATCGTCTTCTCTGGTCATACTTACTGCCTAATGGTTTTTATTCTAATTATGGTCCCCAGCGATATAGAGATGGATATAATTGAAATGGAAATGAGGCAATTTTGTAGAGCATGCGCTACGAGCGATCACCAGAGGCGGATGCCGGTGCTATTATACAATGAGCAAGCAACGTCGTCTGGGGCCGCGTACATGGCGAAACTCCAATCAATAATCGGTAATTATTTAAATAATCTCGCAATTATGAAAGTTAATTGGATCAATAATAATCCCCCATGTATGTCAACGTAGAGTCGTTTCGCCCACTTCAGAATCATTAAAATCTAAATGAAATAACAAAAATGCAAATAAATAAGTATCAATCAATCAATTGAATTTCTTTATTGGCAAATAAAAATGATAATGATACTTATCGACCGTTATACTATATCATATGGACTTACTGATAACCAGATAACTGCTGAATAACTCTGGACCACTTTTTTCACCACATCTATGGAGGACGGTAAGTTTTTTTTTAATATTTGTATATATATATATATTTTTTGCGTTTTGGACTTTTCAACGAAAGTCTTGAAGTCGCTTTCATTATTGAAAACTTATTCTTATTCTTGTTGTTTGCCGTAATATTGTTGTTTACACATGGATATAACTTAGCACTTTCTATTATAATTTCAGTCTATAATCATATTGTGTACATGTATGTACTTAATCTAGGTCAACAGGACCATTGTGGAAAGCAGTTTTATAACTGACAATAAATAATAATAATAATAACGTTTTATTTACCCAGGGTAGCCACTTCAGTTATGAAACTGCACTGTAAAAAAATTATAGTCGAAAGAACTCAATAAAATTGAGGAAAAGAATTGCCTTATTTTTATTAAGTAAATATTACCTACGGCATCTTAAGTAGAATTTACTTATTTTGCTGAATACATTTTTACTCAGTTAAATCGAGTTACATTAACGTAAATAATTTAAGTATTGTAATCATTTTAGATAATTAAAAAAAAGCTATGATAGGATTACATAATTGCACGATTTGGTACCCATCTAATCTAACAAGTAACATCCACTAATCATTCACTACTTCTATTTAAGATTAATCACTAATCACTAACACTACTTCTATTTAAGATTAAGATTCGACACATATTGAAAGGCTCCAAATTTTATATATACTTGATCGTAGCATCTTAAAAGGAAAATTGGTTGACAATTTCCTGAAATATCAAGTTTTGATTTGTTTTGAACTGGGTAACAATTAAAATTGTCTTGTCTTTGCTTAGCCATGTTAAATGAATTAGTAAATGTTTTAAAGTCCTTAAATTTTCATTCAACCACAAAAAAGAATTGTTTTATTTAAAAAAGAGTTTAATTTGGTCTTAATGAATATTCATAAATTATGTAAATATTTCTATTACGCACTGCATCGGTCCTTACTTTAAAAAGATAAGAATAATCAACATAAATTGTTTGAGTAATACGTATAATTCCTGATTTTGAGTTAAAATTACTAAATTAATACAAGCTGAAATTACTTAAAGTTCTTATGTATTTGATTTTACTTAAATATTCCACGTATGTTGTACTAAATTGAAAGTTTGAGTTAGCAAGACTTAAATTTAGTGCGTAAGTGGCAAAACTAATGTTTTCAAGTAAATTCTACATGGAAAAAATACGTAAAAATTACCAATGAACAAATTATTTTTTACAGTGTGCTCTTCCAGCGGTGGGCCCTGCATAACATAATATGTTATTACCAGGCGCGTAGCCACGGGGGGGGGGGGGGGGGGGGCACGGGGGGCACGTGCCCCCCCTAAATTTCCAAGATCGATTGGATTTGTTTAGACCCCTTTTTTTTACCTCGATCGATTACATGTATGTGCCCCCCCAAACATCAAACTCTGGCTACGCGCCTGGTTATTACTACCCTTCTCCAATCTAATATGCTGAGCGCCTAGCTAGAAGGCAGAAGGTCCCATTGTTATAAGTCTTTGGTATGACTCGGTTATGCTACCCTGTTAAAATAAAACTACAAATAAATAAAAAAATGGAATTGATTCGTTTGAGATTACATATTCCATTACAACTGACAATGTACACCTTTTAATTTGTTTACAGCGAGTCGGCTTCTGATAACCATTCATTATGCAAAGACGGATAATCCAGGAGGGGGAGGGAGATCAGTAAAAGAAAGCTTCTGAAGAATAACAAATTGAGATGAGTAATTATCATGTTTACTGAACACCGAAGTATTTTTCATGAAAAGTATATCTTTGTTGTATCCTCCTCAGCGAGGGGGTGGATACTATAGTACATGTCAGTTTATGATTTATGATTATGGAAATAGGATTAGTATTCAACGAAAGAAAGAGAAAGGGGAACCTTTCAAAATTGTCGAAATAAATAATAAATAGAACTAGGTACCATCATGACCCGTTCATTATGCATGGATAATTCAAAGGGGGAGAGAAAGAGAGGAAGAAAGAGATTATCAAGATTAGGTAACCAGGAACAACAAAACGGAGGTGATTTATAGCTTAAAACAAATTATTCCAGAAATAATAGTTTTCTTATTTAATGGCCATTTTTTTCCTCCAATCCATGCAGCATTATATAACGTGAATTTGTGTAAGATTGAGAGAGGGAGAGGGAGAGAGAGAGAGAGAGATTGAGAGGGGCCAAACAAAGTAATCTCCTCTTTCGTTTTTTGTTTTGATGTTTGTTTGTTTGTTTGAGAGAGAGAGAGAGAGAGGGAGAGAGAGAGAGAGAGAGAGAGAGAGAAAGAGAGAGAGAAAAAAGAGAGAGAGAGAGAGAGAACGAGATAATTGAGACGAAGGTTTTAAATATTCAAGAATACCTATTGATTTCTCACAATTATTGTTGTATATATATGAATATAGTTTGAATCCAATCCTAGCACTAATGTCCTTTCTAATTAAACTAAATTTGGCAATTCATTAATCCACATTATTTTGTCACTCTCCACCCAGGTGTAAATGGGTACGCGATGTGACATAGCGCTACATAATCATTATGGTTAGAGCCCCAGGAATTACGTCTTTATGTGCGCTATACATGTATACAAGACGGGTCGATATATTAACTCAGCTAAGATCCTAAACTCGCAATATGAGACGGTGCTAATACGGCATGAAAAGAAAAACTTTCCAAATGCTTGAATTGATTGAGGGGGGGGGGGGCGGCAATTGCATCCTTCTGTCTCCAATAAGTTTATATTCTACAAGAAGTCTGATTTGTTGTCTTTCTCATATTGGTAAATTACAGCATTAAAAAATGACACAATTCCCCGCACAATTCACACACATACACACTCACTCACGCATATTGTATCAAGTGTGACGTTATGAACACTTTAACATCCTAACCAGATCGGGGTAAATCAACATTTCTATAGCGTTCTGTATTGATTTCAACTGGGACTTTTACAAAACCAATTACTGTGTTTCAGGTTTCTTTGAGAAGACACACTTTCAGGCAACCACTCACGAAAGTTACAATAGAGGGCCATGGCCATGTTGCGACGGAGCTTTTCGCCTTTGTCTAGACACCGGAAGTGGGGGGGGGGGGGCACTCGCCCTCAACCCCAAAAGTGGGGAAAACGCATGTTTCCCCCCCCCCCTCCAAACATAAAAAAGCAGTAAAGGAGTAAAGTTGGTTTGTATTTTTAACCCAAAAGAACATAATAAAAACCTGAATTAAATCACATATAAAATTTCATTCAAAGAAAAGGAAAGTTAACAGGAATTAAATTTCCTAAAAATTTCGCATGCCACCTTCATTTAATTATTTATCAATGGAGATTTTTAAAATAGCGATACGCTCATATCGTGGAAATATTGTGAGAAAATGGGAAAGCATGTGTTTTTTTTTGTTATAGGGGTGAGAAGACATGAGTCCCTGAACGCTGGCGTACTGATTGGGGGGGGGGGGTATTTCTTATTCGATACTGGTGATTTACAAAATATTCTGCTGAAATGACATAATTTTCCGGTATTTTTGTTCTATTTTTTTGTAAGTCATACCTTTTTATGCGTTTGTTGGAAAATTCGAAATTTCCAAATTTACAGTCGGGCGAAAAAAAAATCTTATTTAGAAGCCTTCATGTCAGGGCCTGCAGAACGGCTGGGCTCGGGGTATCAAGCCCCCCTCGATTTTTGAAAAAGTTTGTTACAGAGAAAAAGAAAGAAAGAGAGAGATAAAAAACAAATGACCTGCCAATGTCACAAATGAGGTATCAAAATATGTTCGTCTGACCGTAATTAAATGCCTATAACCCCAGAGGTTCCGGGGGCATGCCCCCTGAACCCCACCAAGGGCCCTAAGGCGGGCCACTGGATGCTCATCTGACCGTAGTTATTAACTAAAACCTCTGAGCTTCCTACCACATCAATGGCCTTAAAGAGGGCCACTGGATGCTCATCTAACCGTAATTAAATACCTAAAACCCCTGAGCTTCCGGGGGCTCTGCCCCATGGACTCCCTGCCAATTAGTGATCTGCCGGTGTCACAAATAAGGTATGCTTCCTTCCAAACGTTTTTTTCTCATTACGCCACTTTCCGTGGAAGGTGAGCCCCCTGGAATGTTTGCCCCGGCCCCCCCCCCCCCGGCCCCCAATTAAATCCCAAACTGCTTCCGGCGCGCCTGGAGGACACGTTACACAATGTATGTGGCTGGCTTTAGTTATTAAGTATTTTTAAAAAAAAAGTATAAGCATTAGTAACACATATTCAAAATATAGATTAAAGACACTTAGTAGTCAGCTCTCATGGGGAATTCGACACCGTTCGGGTGTTTACCCAATAACAGGTGTTGTCAATCACCAGGGTAAGCCTTCAGTTTGTATGACCATTAGATCTTATGTAATGCTTTGCTTTTCCGTTACCCGAAGATTCTCGAGTATTCTCCGAGAGATTAGGAGGGAATTCCTGACTGGCCAACGGGTTTGCTGTGTGCAGATTTGTACTCCCATTAATGGTATTTCCACCAAGTCTGGAGTCAGCGAATTATGGCCTCCTGCACATGGAAACTGACGAGTGACTCCCTTAAATATTAGTGAGTCAGAGTTTGACCCCACCCCCCCCCCTTTAAAAAAAAAGGGGGGGGGGTTTCTTTTAAAGTTCGATCAAACAACTCACATTCAGCAGGCGATTCTACTGGAATTACTCTCTTTAACAAGAATCGAGTGATCATGACATGGCACCATGTGAATTGAAAGCCCGGAGTGAAAATAGAGTGAAAATTGTTGCTTTTCTTTTTAGATAGCTACAATAAATCGATATGCACTCTCAAACCAAGTGATTCCTATATAGCGTGATTCCCGAGTGAAAATTCAATGTTTGTTTAGGGAGTATACATCTGCACACTAGTCGGGTAAGGGGACATATATTTTTGTTTTTGTGTCCCAAAATTTGAAAATTTGGCCGATCGATATTTGGTTTCATTTGGGGGGGGGGGGTAAGGTCAGCTTTTTTTGGAGTCACCCATTACCCATTTATTTTTATTTATTTTTTTATTTTTTTATTAATTAAAACAAAAATTGAAGGGAGGGGGGGGGGGGGGGTCTCCAAAACACATACATACAAAAGTTGAAGGGGGGGGGTTCAACCCCCAATCCCCCTGCGTACGCGCCTGTTGCCACTATAGACAGGTGGAATTTATAGAGAGGTGAACATTAAAATTACTTTGACTGTACTTTATCTGGCATTTTGTTCTTGATTGTTCAGATAAAAAGAAAAATAAGACAAATTTGCCTCTACTCTCTAGCCCTCTATCGACTATTCTGAGAGATCTCAATTAAAAAACATGTGTGATTTGTCGTGTGAACACCAAATCCTCGTTTAGAACTTTAAAAATCACCGGTTGAGAAGACTATTATGGCCCGTAAAAAGGTATGAAAGATTTGAAATTGAATTAGTATAAGTTTATGAAATATGCTGATCAATGTAGTTGTCTTCATATCAAAATCTGTGGATGAATTAGTGTGAAAGTGTGTGTTGCTTACTGAAACCCGGTCCCATGTGTAGTAAATTGTGTATGTAAATTGTGTAGGGTAGAGAGCGCCCAGTATTCGGTCACTTAAGGGGAAATCGCTAATATTTTGAATTCTTACCTCTTTTATTTGGCAATCTACCCATCAAAAGAAAAGAAATTTATTCCTCTAACAGGATTTTATAGTCACTTAAAATATAGAATAATATTAAACAAAATACTTCCGAAAGAAGACGGGAGCATTTTTCTGCCCAGAATTCGGTTGCGCCGAATAGAATTCGGTCACGCGATTTGTGCGTGGTATCTCTGTTGCCAAGGAGCGAAGCGTATTTGCGCACTATTTTCACACAATTGCACGATAAAGCACTGAATGTCAATGCGTTGACCGAATACAGGCCGAGCAATACCGCATGACAAGGGTATCGTATAAAAACCTCTTGCACATCGGCAAGTGCGTCATTTGCAAATTCGCTGCGATGGAGCAAACACGGAAGAGCTCCTCTTCACACACATACTAATTTCATTGCGACAACACACGTAGTTGTTTCGCAATAGACTTCTACATATGGCTATGCATGTTGGTGCATGTGCTAATGCAAGGGTCACTCTGTGGCCTGGACCCACCCTCCTCAGAGGTCGCCAAATATCGACGTCGACTCGACGCCTAAGCCTGACCCTGACCTATTTGTTGTTGTAGTGAAGTCCTAACGTTCGTTTTTCTTCATTGGGTGAAGCTTTACTATACAAATTGATGAAATGTGTGAAGCTTTGACGAGTAATTTGTTTTTGCTGGTGATGTGACATCGAATCCAATCGGTCGCCTTGTTTGTTCAGGTGATGTGACATCGAAGCCACTACCGGTCGCGTCGAAAATATGTCGAAATCATGTCGAAATCGTGCGTTTCAAAACAACTATTTAATTTTTATTCCGGTCACTCATGCACTCGCAGAGTGATCGTCCTGAGGTCACCGAACTTTTCTCCAGCGAAACTGATTTCGAGATTTCACGAGATCGTTTTCGAGTAGTCTACTAGTCTCCTACACATAACTAGTTGCGTGAGTATTCGCAGTATACGTGCCTGAAAGGCCAGCCTCAAGTCTGGAAACGAGACTAGTAGCCTACGAGCTGTCGGTATTGTACCCAGCATGCGCAGCGCAGATCGTGCCAAGTTTTGGCCCCAAGTTTTTGCGAGGTGAGTTGAACAAAAATAGAAAGTTCAGAGTTTTCCGATCATTTTGAGACGGTACTACTCCGACCCTGTTTTACGATTGATTATTAACGAAATCTGTGCATAAAACTTAGCCTATATTTTCGCGAGATTTCAATGTTGACGTATTCCACATGGTGAAACAGTGGTGAAGCTTGAACTATGCAAATGGCCAGTATGGTGAAACAGTGGTGAAGCTTCAGACCGGCCGAAAACTTACAAAAGTGAAGCCTCACCTATGGAAAACTGACACAAGTGAAGCCTCACCTATGTAAAACTTACAAAAGTGAAGCATCACCTATGCAAATAATTCAAAGGGTGAAGCCTGGACTAAACACATTTGCTGATAAGAGTGATGCTTTGCCTTTGTTTTTTGTAAAGCACATGAAGTGATGGTGAAACCCTGAGGTTACAAATAATTGGCTCAGGTGAAGAAAGGTGATGACCTGAGGAGGGTGGGTCCAGGCCACAGAGTGACCCTTGCATAAGAGAACGCGGAAGTGCAGAAAGTTGTGCGAGTCAGTGCGACACTGACCAATATCGAGCTAAGTTGGAGATCTTTCCGGGGCCCTAAATCTGATTTAATTTTGAGAGTTAAGAAAAGTTGTTCAGCTGCCTGATTTGTGCAAGTTTCGTGGCTCATAAATTATTTTTTAAATTGTTACAGCTGTTGAAACGGCTCTCTGACCGAATACTGGGAACGTACCGAATACTGGGCGCGCTACCCTATGTAGTTTAAGAGGGGGGGGGGGGGGGTCTCCTGCGCTGCTCTAAATAGTAAAGGTAGGGCTGAAAAATGCAGATGACGCTCAAGATTTATCAAAAGAAGTTCTCGAGCAAAGCCCTGTGGAGGTCTTCCCTGGAAACCCGACTCAGTGGCCCCCGGAGGTACCGGACAGTTCGTAATTCTATGCCCGAGCTGGCCACATTGGTAGCAAGCAGCATTAAAGGACCTACGTCCTGTCGATGCTGTGCGTTGTTGAGTGGAGGGATCACTCCCTGAGGTCTCGTTACCAGCATTTGCCCCTCTCTGAATCACCAACTCATCTGCCTTGCGAGCAAGTACAATGAGTGATGTTGCTTGGAGCTCCCTCAGTTTCAACCTCTGCACCACATCGGAAACTCTCTCCAAGAACTGGTCAATCATGACCAGATTCAGCCCCTTAGAAACCTCAGGCATCTCTACTGCTTCCTGGGGTATTTCAACCCACTTAAAAACAAAATCCTGTAAATTACTTGCGAATTCTTCAAACGTTTTATTGATCTTCTTGTGTTCTTTTTTTAACTTGATGCGGTACGCCTCGGGTGAGGTGGTACCGTCTTTTGATTGCGAGGACAACATCATCATAGTTGTCCTGTTCCCTGGCACTCAGAGCGTGAAATACCTGCTGAGCCCGTCCGGTGAGGTATGGCTCCAACAGTCGAGGCCATTCACTCTTTGGCTCGTTTGCTGCCAGGGCTAGTCGCTCGAAAGTGCTAAGGTAGCACACCATGTCATCATTGTAACTTTACTTTACTTTACTTTAATATACGATGTTGTAGGTCTAAGCCTGTTAATCGATCCAGGATTCTTCCATGATTACTGCTACTTGTGGAGGGAGGAGGTTGTGTAATAACATGAGACAATAGACAACACCTAGACCGGCTCATACAAAAGGCTTGCATTCTTTGACCAGTGACTATGAAGTCTATTCTTAAATGAGTTTACTGACCCAGCTGCCACAACGTTTTCTGGGAGACCGTTCCACAGTTCCACGACTCTATTGCTAAAAAAGTATTTTCTTATATCTAGCCTTGAATATTTTTTTTCAAGTTTTCTAGAGTGATCTCGAGTTCTATCTTCTGTACACATCTTAAAGGGAATCTCTTGCACAGTGTACAAGCCATTCACGTACTTATACACATCGATCATGTCCCCCCTTCTACGCCTGTGAACAAGAGTTGGTAATTTGAGTTTGGTCAGGCGATGTAATCCCTTTAACGGAGGACCAGTTTGTGCAGAGCTACTGATTGCAGCAGACAATAAGGATTTGCACAGTTTCTCAGTCTCATGATGATGAGAATCTTCAAGGTGCTTCATGACCCGCAAAAGATCATCCACACCCACACCAGTATTTTTTGGTTCATCCTCTACCAGCTTAGGCAAATCACATAAACATGAGATTCGCTTTTGCTTGGTCTTTACAGCATTGGTATCAATCTGATTTAATTCACACAAATGTGCTTTGTGCTCAGCTGTTGATCTGCTGAGATATGCTGATCAGTCCTTCTGTAGATCTAGATCTAGTCTACATTTATTTTATTTGAATTTAATTATTATCGGCTCAGTTCTTTATCTATTTATCCATGTGTAGGCCAACATAACAACATCCAGATCACAACCAGTCAAATCAATCCAACAAACAAAACATTACCTTGCTCAAGTCAAGACATACATAGACTGTAGACAGCAGGCAACAGGCAAGCTAGAATACTCACAGTCACACACTAAAACAACCGTGTCAATGTCTCACAAATCCTTAGATTTCTTCCATCCCCACGCAGGTTTGAATCCTGCCGATTACGCCAATGTAGGGATTCACTAACTAGTACAAACAGGAATTACCAGAGATCAGACAGGAATTGGAGATTAAAACACCTTTAATCAGGTGATAACGGCCTCCGAAACAACGATGAGAATCTCACAGACAACTGTCCATTTTTACAACTTCCGATCACGATCATATCGGTATCGGTTGACGATAACAATCCCTATACTGTCATTGTTTGACAGAAGACAACGAGGAAAAAGCGGAAAGCGAAAGGCAAAGCCTTGATTCGCTCTTGCTTCGCATTCACTCAGCTTGCCTTTGGCTTTGCCATTGCGTTTGCTCTTACTTAGTATTCTTAAAGTCTTTTTGCTTTAAACATAATGTGATGTATGAATGCAATGATTCATTGCCTCATACAGTCGTACTGCATGGTTTCGAAAAATGGATTGTTTGAATATTCCTGATTCCTGAAATCAATGAAAAACTTGTGATAATTCTTTGATGATGTTTCTTCCCTGACCTGCAGAGCAAATCTAAAAAGGCGGCCCAGAGGAAACAAAACCTTGCAGAGAATGACTACGGGAAAGCCCCGCATACGTTTGTCTTCAATAGGGGCAGGGTCGGAAAGAACGGCTTGCAGCTTATGCTTGATACAAGGCAAATGATGGAGCCTTACACCGCATCAAGTCTTCGAGTAAGTAGTAACCCATTGTCTACAGGAACCATTTCATTCCACTTCACACCATATGATTATAATTTGGTTGTTAATTGAAGCTTAAAGAGAAGGTTGAGTTCTGGGAAGAGGTGAAAAATAATTTGTGAGCGTTATCATTCTTATTATGCAAGAGTGGAAGAACATCAGATAAGACATGTTCCCTGAAAAGCATGGCTCTTCAAATGCCTTCATATTCTAAATATGTCATGTAACATCGTAAAACTCGGGGGTGGGATTTTTACGCCACGTGTTCGTGTAGTGCCACAAACATCTTTCTGTGTACAGTGTTTGTAACTTTACCAAGACTTGGCCAAATTTCTTATCATTTTGATGATTCCAGAACCTTGCAATACAAACAAATTCTTATATGCTAGATGATCAACCTTTTCTGGTCGATTCCACACAATGCAATCGCATGACCAGAACTCAACTTCATCTTTAAAACAGAGCTTTGGAAAGGACTGAAAAATTGGACACTGTAAAATATGTATAAGGACATGAGGACAAGAAATACTTGCTCATTCTATCTAATACCCCTGTGAATATGTTTGCTTACTATTTCAGAATATTCTGTTAACTGGTTTGCTCAAAAACACTGTTTGATTGCAAGGACAAACACAAATTGCTACCATTTCCCCTTCATTCGGTCATAAAAATGATGTTTTAAAAGGAGGAAATTTTTATTTTTTATCGCATCTTACTTCAACTACCTGTGTATAAACAAAAGGTCTACACCAAAGTCTGAGAGTACATAAAGTTAGTGTTGCTGACATCTTGGGTCATAGGAAAAAAGTTTTTTATTTTCCCTTTTGCTATCTTGTGTTTTCTTTTGTATAGGCTCGTAAGAAGAACACTCTGAAGGACTTTGTTGGAGTAGCCGGTCCTCTTGGTGTTTCTCACTTTCTCTCCTACACAAAGACAGACTCTGCCATACATATGGTGAGTATTATATTGTCATGTATCTCTTATCATCAGCTTGCCATCCAGATTTATTTTAACAACTGATATTACTTAGGTCTCATGCTGTGAAATGACAAAAAATCTAAGCCAGAAACTTCTGTTAATGGTTCATGCAGCAAAGTGATTACATTACAACACTAACGTTATGCAATTTGGGAAAGATTCTTATTTTAAAAAAAATGGTAGTCATTAGCTTTGTGCAAAAGTTTCTGGATTTCCTGTGATTTAAAAAACTTGATTTAGTGCTACCATATCAAAATAATAAATTTCATTTGCTCATTTTGTTTCAAAGGGTAAAGCAGTATTTTGTGCAATGGAAGTATAGAATGTTATGTTGTTGTTTTTCCATCTTAAATCTGTTTGTTTTGTATTACAGAGAATAATGAGGCTGCCCAGAGGCCCAACCTTGACCTTCAAAGTTCACAAGGTGAGTAAGAATTATTGGAAATAGCAAACCTGAAAGAAGGATGAACACCCCCCCCCCTCGCCCACCAACCCCCCCCCCCCAAAAAAAAAAAAATAAATAAAAAATAAAAAAAATTCAGTTCACCCAAATTTTGGTGTTGCAAATCATATGTTTGGACAAATAAAGTTTGACTTTCTGTTTCTTCTTCTTCCATTGTAGTACATCCCTCTAAAAGAGTATTGTAGTACTTTGTGCAGAAAAAAGTCAACCTGTAATTACGAGTTAATAAGTTAGATATGCATGTTTTTAATAGTGATGAACAGTGAAAATAGAAAGATCATGATTGAAAGCTTGATACATGTTTTTGAACTTGGTGTCACCATATAAGGGATAAATAAATCAGTTAACAAAACCAGCGCTCTGACTTTTTTTTCACACCTGCAGTACACTTTAGCTAAGGATGTTGTATCGTCGCTACGGAAACCCAGCATGTATGCATCTCAGTTTCTTCATCATCCTCTTCTCATCCTCAACAACTTCAACGGGAATGAACTCCGCTTCAAGCTCATGACCACCATGTTCCAGAATATGTTTCCCTCTATCAATGTCAACAAGGTGTGTCATTCGTCTTGGAAGGCTCTTAAAGGGATCCGGTAACTTTGTCTCAGATTCTGAAACAAAATCCTGGATTTAGCTCATGCTACAATGATAATTATAAACCTTTAAGTCAGTCAGGAACGGTTTTCATAACACTACAGTCTATTGGGGAAAACAAGTATGGTAAAACTGGTCACTCAAAGCTTTTTTACATTTTTGAGGCACTTCTTAACCATTTTGAGGCACAATTTTTGTATGGCTTCAATATTACACCATATCACAGACACTGATAACATATAGGGCCATGCATCTCAGATTTAACATTGTTAAACGATACTTTAAATATTCATGGCAATGTAGCTAGGCTCCAGTCAAATGTCTGAATTAGGTCTCAAAATTATTTGTTTGTTAGCATAATTATCATATTTGTATGTTATCCAATTCTAATACTAACTTGTGAGTGATAATTTATTTCAATAAGTTCTGAGTTATCATTTTTCCTTAAAACTGAATATTTAACTGATAGGAAAAGAGCAGAATAATTAATATTCATACATACATACTCATATGAAATTAAGTGTAGCTGTGTATTGCATGAGTGTAATGTTCTGATTTGGTTTTTATCCTTTTGTTAGATTCATCTGAATGACATCAGAAGGTGTGTTCTGCTCAACTACAATGCCGAGACCGAGCGGATAGAGTTCAGGCACTAGTAAGTTCAATCTCATATCGTTTAGTTTAAACTTTCGCCATTATGTTACCCTTATTTTTTTGCTTTCAAACAAATAGAATATACTACAAAGGTTGGATTACCCTTTGAATAATGGAGCAGTGTTATTGCACAGTGACCTGCAACCTGGGTCCAATTGAAGTACAAGGGTACTAGGTAGAACAAAATCTTTTACATGCATCATCAGCCATGTGCTGCCAAGGAAATAAACCCTGTGCTATGTCAAATGTATTACTGTCATCTGTATTGTTTATAAATAAGAATTTGTTGTGATTATGGTTTTTTTTTCTTCACAGCTCCATCAAGGCTGTTCCAATGGGGATGAGTCGAAGCACCAAGAAACTTCTCCAGAGTAAAGTTCCCAATCTAGGACGTTACCAGGATGTCAGTGACTTTTTCCTGAAGTGAGTATACTCTGCCCCTCTTTTCCTTTGTTTCCTCTCTTTATCTTCCTCTCACTCTCTTTCTATTGCTCTCCATTCTCTCTGCCCTGATGCAGAGTGAAGTTCCCAATCTAGGACATTACCAGGATGTAAGTTTACTCTGCCCCTCTGTCCCTCTTCCCTGGTATGTAATTTGGCTGCTTGCAAAAGAAGCCAATTTCTGCAAACCAATCACTTTGTTGGCTGCTAAGAAAAACGATTAATGCTAATAAGGACGAAATGATAAATGGAAATTATTTTTTATCTGACATCACAGCTGAGGAAATTAATAAAAGGAATGCTCTTCTAGTAGAAATATGATAGATCTAATCTAGTTGCCATCATTCCATGTCAAGAAAATTTTCTATGAGTGATATAATGATTATTATTCATCCCCATCTTTCTTTCTTTCCCAAGCACCGGTCAGTTGTCCGAGAGCGAGGCAGAGTTGGACGGAGAACATAATGAAGTGACACTGCCTCAGAGGTTAGCTAGCCGAGGCAACCTGGACAACCAGAAGAGCGCAATCAGGTTAATAGAGGTGAGACTTTGTCCTCAAATTTTGTAATAAAAAATAATAAATATTATTTTGATAGTAATTATAAAATGGAGTACTCTGTGCTCTTTGCAGATGGAATAGGTAAGAGGAGCATAAAGTTTAATGCAAGTATTTCTCTTCTAGTATCCAACTTGATATGATTATGTCTTGCTCTTCTCAGATTGGACCACGGCTACAGCTTGGTCTCATAAAGATAGAGGAAGGTCTAGGTGAAGGGGAGGTACTCTATCATGAATCCAGTGAGTAAATCATTGTTTTAAGGTTTTTATGGTACCATTGTGCAGGCTCATTTTTTTTGTTTTTTTGTTGTTGGTTTATTTCAAAAACACAATAAACGAGCAGCTCACAGGCTGAAAAAGTTCAATTTACAAACAAATTTAGAATATAGAGAGATATAAACATATACAAAACTAAAATACATAGTGTAAGTCAACTTTTGCAGAAATTATTTAGCATTGGTAAGATGAAATCGAAATTGCAAAACAGAGTTATTTGTTTAATGTAGTAATACACGTTTATGTTGAAGTCTAAGAATGTGAAAATGAGAGAATAGCGAAAAAAGTGGAGATTGTCTGAGCAAAAGAGTTCAGAAAGTATTTAACAATTGCTATAAGAACATTTCAATCACAAAAATTGATATCAAGCATAAACATATGTATTGGAAGAGATGAAATTTAACCGTAAAAATCAAAATGACAGTCTCTATTCCGTTTTTCCCTCATAAATGTAATGACAGCATTCATCTAAATTGAGAAAATAAATGTTCAAGTTGTAATGCATAGTTTATTTCTAGGGTAGGAGTATCATATTTCCTGTGAATGAATATCATTGTGAATAATGTAATGTAATGTGTAATGCACACAAAGCCATCAAATGAATAATCTCCCAATGCTTTATTTTTGTCAACGTACCTTCTTTTATTTCTCATCATGTGGATGATGATATTAATCTTCTCTTATACTTTATTTTATAGTAACAAAAACAAAGGAGGAAATTTCTGCAGCTAGAGACGTGAAATTCAGGAAGAAGTAAGTTATCCATTTTTTTAAGCCTCCGCTACAAAGTAGCCGGAGGCATTGATTATGTTTTCGGGTTGTCCGTCCGTCAATTTGTCTGTACGTCCAGTTCTCGTGATCGCGTTATCTCAAGAACCCATCGATGGATTCCTGCCAAACTTTGGTCATGTATGTATCTTGCAGAGCCAATGAATTGGTTCGATTTTAGGGTCATGAGGTCAAAGATCAAAGGGTCAAACATGTATATTAAACATAGCTTGTAATCACGATATTCTGAGAACTTTTTAATGGATTGCAATCAAACTTGAATTTTAAGAATTACTTCTGTTTTGGTTTGTAAGTTTGCGCCTTGGCGGAGGCATCATTTTCGACTGCGCGCAGTCAAAGGTCCATCTAGTTCTCTTTAAGATATGAAAAACTAAAGGACTAAAACAATTTTATATTACAGTTTAGTATATTGCAATTGCATGTTGCTAGTCATGGAGAAAATAATGAACTTTTTACCTCCACAGCTGTTCTTGTACTATAACAAGAGAGAACATTAGCACATGCATGTCCAAGTGGGAATGAAATCGATGTACATAATTGTGAAAGACATGGCATAACAAATTCATTTGAAAATATACTGAAGAAACATAATTTTCCCTCTTGAAATATTTTTGTGAAAGATTCTTCCTGATACTAATTTTTGTTCTCCCGTTCTTGTTTTCCATCCCTTTCTGTTCTTTATTTACCTCCTTCGTCACCTCTCTCTCTCTCTCTCTCTCTCTTGCTCTCTTTCTGTCTCTCGCTCTCTTTCTGTCTCTCTGTCTTTCTCTGTCTCTCCCTCTCTGTCTGTCTCTCTCTCAATACCTTCCTGATTTTAGGATTGCAAAGATCAAGAGGAAAAAGCAGCAAGAGGCAAATGTAGCCAAGAAACAGCAGGAGAATGAAGAAAACAAGTGAGTATGGAATCAAAATCCACATTCTTTTTTAAATGTTTACAGCAATTTTGATGCCATGAGGGTTATACCCATCGACGGACTATGCTTAAAATACCTCTTGGATTTTATGTCTTATTGTTGCAGTGTGTTATTAAAGCCTCCGCCACACATAACAGGCTGTTCATTACACAATTCTACTGCATTTGTCATTAAACACTCCACCCCAAGAAAAAACGATTCTGACTTTCAGTTTATTCTGAAACCGACCTGCAGCATTTCTTGCTTTTTATAACTTTTTTTTTTGCGTATTGAGTTATTCGTCAACACCTCAACTCAAGGTATAATTGAAATAAACCTTTATTTTTCACTTGTTGCATGGTGAGGTCACTAAACTTTCTTTCACACTTCTTGCGTTTTTATAACTCTTTTTTTAAAATTGAATTATTCATCAACACCTCACCTCAAGGTTCAATACACCAGTTAACGGTTAAGGCCGCCATTTTAATATGGGCCTAAACATTGCTTTATCAATGTTTTCAGATGCGCATGTTTTGTTGTGTCACTGCCTGCGCTGTGCGCTCACATCGTATTTGCATGGGCGCCATCTTAATTTAGGCGTAAACCACTGACCTCTAGAAGTCAGTGGGGTAAACAAGTTTGTTTACCCATAAATTAAAATGGCGCCCACGTCTGCGAATGCGCACTGTAAATGTAAACTGGTGTATTGAAAGAAACCTTTATTGTTAATCTGTATTCAACTTGTTGCATTGTGAGGTCATTGAACTTTCTCCTTTATTCCAACAGGACACGTTCCATTCAAGGGATGAAGAGGAAGTATGGGAAGGAGGGCGGCGATGGGAAGAACGAAGGAGAAGAGGAAGAGAAGAAGGTGGAGGAGGATGACGATAGGCAGTATTACAGAGATGCAGTGGGAGAGGAACCTGATGCAGGTGAGAGAACAATTCTACTTCAGAATGAAAACAGAGATACAATTTGTAGCTACATGTTGCTAACTACGGAATTCTGTCACTCTAGGTTTAAGTGTAAATAGAAGGTTTGGAAGAATATCATGGTAGACATGGCTTGTTTCTTATGATTTTGATGATTCTAAAACTTCATAGTGTAAACAAATACTATTTATGTTAAGCAAATATTAATTTACTACGAGGGTAATGGTACAAACTATCATCACCGAGGCGATGATAGTTTGTATCTATTGCCCGAGTAAAGTTTCAGCAATAAGGTCTATTTAAAGTGGATTTTACATAATTAAAAGAACTGATTCTGCAGACAGTTAGCTTCAGCTAGATTTTACAAAGCACAACATGCATATCATGTAATAAAGTTGATGCACGCTCATTTGACATTGACATTTCGCGTAATCTACTTTGCTATGCTTATTCAAGTAGGGCAGCAGCAAAAAATTACTGTACAAAAGTTCTATCGCAGGGAGATAGTACTTATCTATCATTGATTAGTACTTATCTATCATTGATTATGTGACCTCGTTTAGACCAATCAGATTGCAAGGTTTTTAGTATGCGGGATATAATTATCAATATTTTCTTTGAAAGCAGTTGTCCTGTGCAGATCCACTAGGGGCTTTCCCTAAAAAGAGAATCCATACTAATTTTATTAACCCACTGCCTATGGAAACCAGGTAGATCCTGTTTTAAAGGTACAATGTCCCATTTGCAGGCCAAACAAATGAAAAGGTTAAATTCCAACGGCATTTGAAAGATAATACTAATTTAGAACTTCCCTAAAAAAAGTGGGGCTTGAAAATGTCTTCAAGTTGGAAAATAACGACTATTAGTTGTCAAATCGACTTAGGAGCTATAGAGCCAATAAGTAATAATCTTGATTTTCAGACCATTGTACTGAATGGTCATACGTTTTATGCTGCACAAAGATTCAATCAGTTTAATTTTGGTCATCACAAGAAGTGGGTTATTGATGTAGACAAATGCTCATGTACCCTTTACAGCTCATTTTATGTATGTTATTACCAAAGAAGAAAAAAAGCAAGTCAGTCACTAAATATTGTCTGACAGTGAAGTCTAGCAAGTAAACAGGTTTCCTTGCATAATTTGAATATTAGGACACTGCTAACGTTTAAATTTCACAGATAGGACATACATGGCATATTCATGATTCCTGCAAAGTTCTACAGAATTTGAGGTTGGCTGCAAAAGGGACATAGTACCTTTAAATCCTGGGGACTTAAATAATTCAGGAGTCAATGCGTCAATTGATATAAACATCAGATTATTTTTCTTTGTATTCTATTCCTTAGGTCTGTTTCCGAAAAAGAGATCAAAATCGTCTGAGGGCACCCGAGGAAGAGGCAGGGGCACCAGAGGCAGGGGCGAGAGCAGAGGCAGGGGCGACAGGGGCAGGAGCGACAGGGGCAGGGGCGAGAGCAGAGGCAGGGGCGATAACAAGCGGCAGAAATTTGGATCTCAAGATCGTAGTAGAGGAGGATCAGAGGAGAGAGGAGGGGGAGGAGGAAGAGGAGGAAGAGGAGGAGGGAGAGGAGGAGGAGGGGGAGGAAGAATGGAAGATAGAAGAGGAAGAGGAGGTGGCAGAGGAGGAGGAAGAGGAAGGGGCGGAGGAAGAGGCGGAGGAAGAGGAAGAGGAGGCGGAAGAGGAGGTGAAAATGGATCCAGTAGTGGAAGCCAATCCTTCAAGCCCAAATTTAGTTCTAGAACTCAAGCCGGCAGATCCAGAGGTGGAAGAGGAGGAAGAGGGCAAAAAAGGCCATTCTCCAAGCATTAAATTTGGACCAACGCAGATCAAGAAAATGAATCCTAGGAACACTTTACACTGGACCTGGTCTAAACTTTGGGCCTAATTGCTGATGTCTTCCCCAAGAGATACATGTATGTTGTGTGGGCTCAAAGTGAAGGGTGGGTTCTGGTAAAGGCGAAAAATAATTTGCAAGCTTTTTTTCATTCCGTTAATTATAATGCTAACAAAGAATGGAAAACGATCTTAAAGGGATCCGGTAACTTTGTCTCAGATTCTGAGGGTAGTGTACCTCGGATTTAACATCGTTAAACAATCCCTTTAATTTCTTTAACACTGACTAAGAACATTGAATATATGTATGTGACACATTGTATGGCAAGGGTCATGAGCACCCAGTAGAGGCGGACTCCAAAGCTATACAAGAAGCCATCATCTGTTTTTCAGCTTTGAAGAAAGTCCACTGAAAAGAGGATTGCCCTTCAAATGCCCTCGTATTCCAAATATGACAAGAATTAACTTTCAAGCCAGATATAGTTTGAAACCATTTCCCCAATTATATGTGCAGGGCATGTGCATTTCATCAAGACCCGAGTTGGTTTCTCATTAATTTGATGATTCTGAAATCTCTCAGTATTTTTCAGTCCCTGTATAGTGTGTACCAGGCGCGTAGCCACGGGGGGGGGGGGGGGGGGGGGGGGGGGGGGGGGGGGGGGGGGGGACACTGGGGGTACACGGGGGGCACGTGCCTCCCCCTAAATTTCCAGGATCGGTTACATTTTTTAGACCCCTTTTTTTAACCTCGATAGATTACATGTATGTGCCCCCCAAACATCAAACTCTGGCTACGCGCCTGGTGTGTACTACATAAAGCATCTTCCAAAATTGCTTCTTTCAAAATCTTAATCTATGAAACCTTGAACATGTTGAATACTTCACATACGTGCAGGACAACTCGGGCTTGGACCTATGGAAAACACATGTATGTGTTTTCCCAAATCAAAAAATATCTGGCCAGTTAAATAATAATTGAGTTACATTGACTGATTAAGGCATTGTCAAGAAGCCAGGCAGTACATGTATTCTATTTCTTCATGCATTGTAGGAGTGCATTTAGATGACTCAAAGCCCCACTGCACTACTTGTAGCTACTTGCTCCCTCTATATAGAAAAAATGCCTAAGCAGTGCCTGTTGGTCCCCCATGATCCTCTTTTTCGTATGTTAATTGAGAGCTGAATTGATGAGATAACCACCTGTCAGTGACCACGCTGTGTGGTCTTGTCCCTCCTGGCCAAACTAGACAGGCTTTAATGAGTTGAATTCCCTTTTCCGTTATTATTTTCTCTGAAACAAATTGGTTTTGTACCTTCCTTAAAACCTCATTTGTATTTTTTCGTTCTGATTTATGGATCACATAATGAATATTTGTAAACATTGTAAATTGTATTGTTATATATGATTCTGTTGTGACATGTCCCTTCTTATTCTTAAACCAGTGTATAAAAGAATTTTTGTTAAAATTCAATTCAAACAACATGATTCCACTGCGAAATTGCCAAGATTCTGCAACACTTTAGGTCTCACCCAGCCAACTGTAGTGATTTCAGTAGCTTTGAACAGTTATTGTAACTTAGTATTAAGAACAAGTTTCATGAATCGATGCCCAGATCTCAGAGTGGTACATTTACAACAGTTTCAGAGTCTAAGCTGCTAGTATTATCGTGTCTCTGCTTGCACCATCTGGCTGCTATCGGTCATAGCCATTGAAAGACAGAGTTTAGCCATCTGGTTGCTATTGGTCAGGGCCATTAAAAGACAGAGTTTGGCCAAAGCCTTTGATTTTACGACCCTTCTTTTAGTCGGTGCCGATGATGAGGAGTTTGGAAGAAAAAACACCCGGTCGAGTTGGGCACAATATGGCGAATACCGCTGTTTTGGTCAAGCACAAGACAAAAGAATATATGTGAAGTTGTGCCCAACTCGAAATGGATTGGCCAAACTCTCCTTATAATGGCACTGCTTTCAATCAGAGCCATCTTTACACAGAGTTTGGCCAACCGGGTTCGAGTTGGACACAATATGGCGACGACGGCTTTGTGGGGCAAGCACAAAACAAAAGAATAAACGCCATGTGGAGACCCAGTGAAACCAAGCTGGCCAAACTTTGAGAATAGATGGCACTGCTTTCATTATGAGTATAGCGCCCTCTTTAGACCATTTTGAGTTGTACAGAGTGTACGTCTATATCTATGTAACCAACCATGTTCAGGTATGTCTACTACTATTATTATTATTATTATTAAATATATTTGGTGTCATCTGTGCCTGGGAGGTTAAGCGCGAACTGAATCACTGTAACCCTCCGGTCTCTCCTCCTGGTATAACTGATTAGGAGGGGGGAGGGGGGGGGGGGGGGGAGGGGGGATGTGCAGGTAGACCACTACACTGGAGTTTCCCCTACTTTTATACAAATAGTGCAGTGGGTTCTTAACATGCAAAAGTGATGATTTTCCCCTACACGTTGCCTTCATCCTACATTTGGTTATTGATTGTATTTATGATTTACATTAGGCCTTAAAATGATTTGTCATATTCGATTTTTTTTTCCTGTATTTTTCTTGCACCTTCCTCTTAAACTAAGTTTGCAAGATTTGAGAATTCAGTGTCTCATTTTTGCTCTGTATCACAAGTTATAGGCAAGTCAAGAGTATTGTTGAAGTATCATATTTTAATAAAAATTATTAAAGAAAACAAGTAAGATGTGTTCTTTATTTCATTTTGTTAAATTCCTAAATTGAAAATATCAGAATTGCTGCCAAATTTATTCAATAGTATATCATGGGCAGTGGAATGGGAATGAGAGAGAGAGAGAGATGACTCCAATTCATATTAGTGAGTAAAAACTGACGAATTAGAAGACGAAGAATGGGGAACAAGTGGAGGATTGAGCTCCGGTAAAATATATATCACATCAATGAAAAAATGAATACTCTACCAATATCAATAGAACATTTTCGTAATGTAATCAAATTTAATGCATAAATCTTTGTTAAAGGTTTATATGTCCCATTTGCAGGCCAAACAAATGAAAAGGTTAAATTCCAACGGCATATGAAAGATTATACAAAATTAGAACTTCCGTAACATATTCATAATTCCTGCAAAGTTCTGCAGACTTTGATGTTGGTTGCAAAATGGGTACACTACCTTTATGTGCCATGTTAACAAATTATTTCGTTCACCTGTTTTAATTATATTTTAATGGTAAAAATGCAAATTGCATACATAAATTGTTGCTAGAAAGGACAAACATTATGGCTTGTCCTACCCCTTAAAACGGAATACTGTTTATGCAATTCGCATTCTGACTATTTGATTTTGATTTGATTTTGTTTTATTTCTGTATTTTTCCAAATATAATAACTGAATAACAAAGAACATATAAACGTAAAGTATAATACAAAGTATACAAACAAAAACTTCATGTCAAAATCTATTTAATTACATAATGATAACGAAACTTCATATTTCTATATCATAGTATTATCCGAACTATCTGTGGAAAAAGTGCGGGAGACCGCAATCAATAAGCGATGTTTGACTAGGATGGCGGCCTCAAAAGAAAAATCTAAAATGTGTTTAAACAATCTTTGTGTATATTAGTTTGACAGTGTGTTGTGTGAGTGTAGGCTATATCGTGTATGTGCGTATGTGCGTGTGCGCGCGCGAGTGTACAATATTAATATACAATTATTCGCAGCACGTGAATGAAATAATTTGTAACGAGGCACTTAAAAAGATTTGTGCATTAACTTTGATTACATTACGAAAATGGCCTGATCAAGTTTCGAACTTTGACGCTAGGATTGGCACATTCACTCATTTATCCGTTAGGAGGTCCGATTAAGAAAATTGCAAACATAGAGCGAGTAGCCATTCACATGCAAATGAATATGTGCATCTGTAAGATATTCTTGTTCAATAATGAAAACAAAGAATAAGAAACAATTTAGTCTCAGGACTGTATGGTGTTTGATGTATGGTCAAGATACCCTTGACGAATACAGTTATAAAATAAAATCATGAAGGATTTGTGCGTTACGAAACTTCAGATATTTATATTTTATGAGTACACTGTAGTTTAAGCCAGCGTAAATGGTTGAGGCTAAAATTATATTTTCCATTCCTTCGGATTCTTGCTAATTTAGAAAGGAAAGCATAAGTATGGTTTTAAGCTGCTGATCAGCTTTTCCTCTGAAAACAGATCATATATCGGCATTATAAATAGGAAAAGGACCGGTAAAAATGGGTTATTTTGGGGATTGATTATTATTCCAATCTCAATTTCAATTTCAATTCATTTTATTTCCATTTCACGCAAAAAATTATACAATACAATTATACAATACAGTATACATATAAGCAAATATATAAATAATACAAAGAATATGGAGGAGCCAAGCAGAGGCCATTGGCCTTTCAAAGGCTGGGCTCCAAAGTCCGCAGATAATTATACAAAGTAAAGAGAAAAGAAACAATGGTTAGTAAATAAATAAACAAATGAGTACAGGCTTATTAAACATAACGTAGACATTCCTTCATTAAATCCTTTTGTATTTTCTCTTGTATTTATTTGCCATTTTGAGCGATTGCCTCCTCTGGAAAAAAGGACTTTAAAGTGAGTTAAATGGAACAACAGATACTTTTTGTTATAATGGACAAATTAGTTGTGTTTCTTTTTCTCCCAGAAGTTTCGATGCGGAGCTTTTCCATTCTTTCCAATAAGCAATTTCCAATTTAACAGTTTTGTACAAATGACCTTTATCTGTCCATGCGCAGATATTATCTCCGAAGATAATGTCATAATCATGGCGTCCTGGAAAATCGTAAAAAGACTGGTTTACTATACATTCACATGTAATGCATACTTTTTAAACAAAAGGTGTTCTTGACAACCTAAACGCTTGCCCGACATGGCAACACATACTTTATGCAGAATGGATCCCAAGTATTCTAGTTCTTTCATTAATAACCGGCTAATGAAAATGAACTCGTCGATACATAGGTCCCCAAGAAAGAAACACCCATATATTTGAATAGGTACTATGATGTATTAAACCGGTCTACCATGTGCAAACATGACTGCATACCGTGTCTGAGAGAGAAATCAATTGCATGTGGAATTCCATGTTGTTATTTCCACCACCTAATAAGACAAACCCTTACCGGCATAACAATAGATTATCTGATGAACACCTAAATGCAGTTCATTCGTGCTAGTCTGACATAATGTCTGATATGGATCGGGTCGGTGGGCATATGTTGTTACTTTAACAACAGTACACGAATCCACATCAAAGTTTATTGATCCCCCTCAAAAAAAAGAATGGAAACAAAAGAAAAACCAACAGGTGTTGTAACAGGTGTTGTTTTCTACTAATATCATAAATGTGTACATGAGTACACTCATATTCTAAATATAGGCCTATGCTTTTATATTATCGTTTAAAGTGCAAGTTACAATACACACAGTAATATATACTTACATGCCTATACTGCAAAGAGAGGTCTTTGTAATTTAATTTATCATAGGCAAATTGCTATGATGCCAATACACTCCCTATTATCCAAGGCCTTGTAAGGGTTTAATGGGGATATACATTTTTTGTTCAAGATACTAATTATTTCTTTGGCAATATCGTATATGGTATTGATGTAATTACCTTTTTTATGTCGATGTCGGGAGAATCTGCAAATCATTTTGAATTTCCCCTTTATCTTCCATCTATGAAAGATGACAGATGCTTTACATCATCCAGCCATTTCGTTCTCATCATCGGGGCGTCAGTAACATTTTGAATAGTTTTCAAGCTGGGGAATCATTTGTTAGAATAGACCGTTTTATAAAACATTAAACATTGAAACATACCACATGACTTGCAGATTGTATTCCAATTATCTTTCGAGAAAGGCATGTTGCCCCTACCTCTCCTTCCGACTAAAAAAAACCATAATCCTTCTCTCTCAAACGCGATCAAGTTTTGTCACTTTAATTATCCCTCTTCCCAGAAACATCGTTTCTGAATCCAACCCTGTTTCAAAGTTCTCCTTAAATCAAATCCTTCTCATACGATGATGATGGATTGTGTCAAAAGTCAAGTGCTGGCGGCTTTATCTCAATCCACCGGATCAAAGAGAGGCAAAAAGCAAAGAATAACGAACTAAACCATGTGCGATAAAATGTGTAAGTATGGTATTGCTATTTCCGCCATTTGTGGGCACTTGATCTTTTACACATTTTATGAAGTGTGATATGATATATGAATAGCGAACTCTTTGGACAGTTGAATGACAATAGATCAAGCGATAATAATGATTGAAAATCGATTGGTTTTTGTCTGGGTTCACACAACCTTTATAAAACATCGACGATGTCTCAAAGCGCTTTATACAAATGTATTATTACCCCGGCCATCGGATTCAGGCTTGCCCACGCGCGCGCAATGTATAGTACATGTATCTCCATTTCCCACTCCCTAAGGAGCATTCATTCCATCCAGGCGCCATTTTACAGACGCTCACAACGCTGAGTAAACTAAAAATGACTTTCGCATCCTACCCATTTAGCACCTGCATGGGTGGAGTGTTAATGCCGGGCTGGGATTCGAACCCTCAACCTTTGGATTGAGAGTCAGGTGAATGAATCACTGTCATACCACGCGACACCACCGATGCCTATGCAGAAACAAAAAACAAAACAAACTTTCAGTCAGCAGTAGTTCAGCAAGGATAATGGCTGAATCACTCATTCTTTCACAGAGAAATAGCAATTAATAGTTACACATGCTTGATGATGATAATCGTAACCAGGTCCATGACCCTGTTCGTTTTGTTTTTGATTTGTTTTTGCTTTTGTGATAATTTCTTCTGAAGATCTGTCAGCATTTTAGTTTTTAGTTTAAGTTAGTGTTCAACTAGGCCTTTAATTTAGTAGACAACTCCGCTGCCATATTGTCGTTAATCCGAATGGGAGGTTTCGCTTGCCCGAACTTAGTAGTCGTTTGTGGGATACAGCCTTGTATATATCGTAGCCCCCCCCCCCCCCGCCCCACCCCACCACCTTCCGGTGACTCGCATGGGATTATTCGGAGAGGAGCATATACTTTTGCATAATACAATATAATTATATATAATTATATTATATTGATGGATTTTAAGGTAGGTCTACCTATCACGTAAAGATTGGTGAACCATTTCGTCGCCAGGGAGTGGGTGTTTTTTTCAGGGTTTTTTTTTTGTGTGTGTGTGTTCGTGCTTAGGGGTCTTTGTTTGTTGTGTGGGTGTTTTTTTCTTTATTCCATTAATATGCAAGAAGAATATTGTGAACTCATAGATAAAATGCTTTCAAGCTACCTCACTTACGTCACCATCCATCACGTACTATTATCGGATCACTACTTCTGTGATAACATTTTTACAATTTAGAAATAACAGTTTAGACATTGAGAGAGAGAGAGAGAGAGAGAGAGAGAGAGAGAGTCCCGTGCATATATCGCCCTTCCCCTCGCGAACTTAAAGGTACTATGTCCCATTTGCAGGCCAAAAAATGAAAAAGTTAAATTCCAATTGCATTTGAAAGATAATACTAATTTAGAACTTCCCTAAAAAAGGTGGGGCTTGAAAATGTCTTCAAGTGGGAAAATAACGACTATTAGTTGTCAAATCGACTTTAGGGCTATAGAGCCCAAAAGTAATAGCCTTGATTTTCAGACAATTGTACCGAATGGTCGTACGTTTTATGCTGCGCAAAGATTCAATCAGTTTAATCTTGGCCATCACAAGAAGTGGGTTATTGATGTAGACAAATGCTCATGTACCCTTTACAACTCTTTTCATGTATGTTATTACCAAAGAAGACAAAAAAAGCCAGTCAGTCACTCAATAGTGTCTGACAGTGAAGTCTAGCAGGTAAACAGGTTTCCTTGCATAATTTGAATATGAGGACACTGCTAATGTTTAAATTTCACAGAAAGGACGTACATGACATATTCATAATTCCTGCAAAGTTCTACAGAATTTGAGGTTGGCTGCAAAAGGGACATAGTACCTTTAAAGCAGGTTACTTCGAAAAAGAACAAAAACAAATCAAATGACAAAAAGGAGTTGCACGTGTGCAGAAAGCATCCATTTCGGGTTCCTTACAAATATTTGCACAGCTATTCATAGAACGTCAAGATACGTAGGCGTGATTGAAGTCGTTTGCGATTGGCCTTATTACTTAGCAGTCTGTAAATTACTATGGTACTACCCTCAGAGATCCCGATATTGGATAATAATTATGGTGTGAATTGCACTTACAATTTCTCAATCGAAGCGAAGTTGCTAGATAATGTATTATTTCTAATCATCATCATCAGCATCATCCTCTCCTACATTGTCAATATCATCATCCTTATAATTTGTAGTTTCAATTCCTTATCCATTTTGCTTAATAAATGTGTTAATCTGTTTCATGAGGTTTGTCTGGTGCTGTCATATTTTCAAGCAATCTGCTTACAATGACAGGGTTTCTCATCTCTCCTCTCATAATAGTCCTAGAAACCGTTTCCTTTTCATGGAAAAAGGAACAAAAACAAACCATCAATACATCGATCATGAAGTACGTCGTACATTATCCAACTCTCTCGCGGGCATAATAATATTTTGTTCAACGGGTCTTGATGAGCAGACTAATTTGACCTGGATAAAGTACGTGCTATATTCTTTCATACGTGACCGATGCATCTCTCAATGAATTCTTAAATGAGGTCTGCTATGGCAGCCTAACGTGGCCTGGAAAAGTACGTGGCAAATTTCCCTTTCTTACGTGCCTGTAGCCTCTCTCACGGTCTCCTAAATCTATTCGTAATTTTGGCATTGACGATTTAGTCAGTGCCTGGGGTATCTCGCTGTTCGTTCTCCCTTCCGAACCTCCACAATAGGATGCAGTTCGTACGTACCATGGAGTACAACACCAGGTTACAATAAATAAAGAGTGGAAAGTAGCTGCATTGAGGAAAGACTACGTGATGATTCGTTTGTCCTATAAGCCCTTGCATTTGATCGTCGGAGGTCGAGTGACTTCCACACGCAGGCACAGATATTAGCGTAACAGCTAGGGTTGCCAATCAGAGCTTGCTAGTAGTATAGCAGGGACACCCGCGGTGGATGATAGCCTTAGGTGAGTCAAATAATTTTCTATCATCGTTTGTTTAATTCTCCTGTAAAATATCTAAAATATTACACTGAATAACTATTTTTTTAAAATAAATTAGCTTTACCTCACGTATACACGCGCCACGTACGGGACATTTAGATGAATTAAGTCTTCAGCCCCGGATGTTGATAACGACGATGACCGACCTCAGTCTCAGACGATGACCGTCATCCTTTGCGAACCTTATCACTATGTTTAAACATTCGACCTCTGTTCGGGCCGTATTCACAACAAATATTTTAATATTCAAAAGTGACTTTTTTACAGAGTTGTGCCAGATTAAACGCAAAACTCGGACGTTTTCCTTGGTCAATTCATCCAGTGTATATAGCGCACAGCTCAAAGATTGTATTAAAGAAAGAGTGGCAATTAAAGATATAGTAATAATAATAATAATAATAATCCGGTTTTTTATATAGCGCTCAATACACCGATCCAACGATGTACCTAAGCGCTTTACAGTAATCTACACTCCATGCACTACATTAATTTTGGAACATTATATAAGTCATTATCAACATTTTGCATAACCACTATTGTTATCAAGCACTGCATCAATGGTTTTCGATTGGAAATCCCCGATGATTTTTTTTTCTCGGAGGCCGGGGTCCAAAGTTGAACACATTTCCAAATGAATTACGAGATCGTGCTTTCGAGAATGAATAGTGGTGCTTGGGTAACATGTTATGTGATCGACCCATATCAGTCCACATTCAACTTCTTAAATGCATTTTCTACCTAAAATTAAATAGGTGTCATTACTGTCCTTCTGACTGTAGAAGGTGTGTTGTTTTGAAATGATGGTAACGTAACAAAGTAGTCATTAAATTACTCATTTGAAAGTGGATGTCACTATTTTGGATTTATGTTCCTGTACATTTAGATAGTAATATGAATGGACTGCTGTGCCATATGATTCTCCCTCCCCTGAAATTGATAATTATATTTACATCTTCATTCATTCATCCATTCATTCATTTCGTGGGATGGAACACTCTAACAGCGAAAGCTGATTTCCACAGAGGTCCAGCCGGTCCATCATCATAAAAATATATATCACAGATGAAAATGCATTCTAAATATTAATTTCACATTAGTAAATTAAAGTTGATGTACAAAATAATTTCAATGAATAAAAATATTATAATCATTACGGGTAAAAATGCACAATTATTATAGTGGGCACATTATGAAATTGCAAAATGAAATTTCAGAAAATAAGATTCAAACGAAAGACACGAGGCTTTGTTTTACACTTAAAACAATTACCACTGTAAAACAATTCAAAGGACATAACTACATAAATGCATTTATATATATTATGTATAAGACAAACAAAACAACACGTACAGAAATATCATAGGATGATATTTCGTTTTACTCCAAATATCGGTTTAAGATATTGTGAGATAGTAAATAGGATTCTTTATTTGAACAAGCAACTGATAAGATGAAAATATTGAGTAATGATAAATGTTCGTTGTGTAAAAAAAAAAGATGGAAGATATTGTACGTTTGTTTTATGATTGTGAAATCAGTAGATCAATCTGGGAAGAAACGGTGAGGAGGATAAATGAAGGTTCTCGAGTGCAGATAGAGTTTAATTTAGAATTTAGAATTTTTGGTTTTGAAGACAAAATAAACGATGCATTAAATTGCATAGTGACTTTGATTAAGCATAAGCTATTCGTACAATCTAGCTTAAAATCAAAATCCAAAATTCGAGTTCTTTGAAGAAAAAAATTATTCAATATTATGGAGACGAGAGATATATTCATTTTATATCTGGTCTGTATAACAATTTTTTTTTAAAATGGCAGTCACTTCAACATTTGTTTGTATGTACAACAAGGAGAGAATTGTTGAAGTATTCTGTTTTAATTGAGTTAAAGAAAGACTTCGTTTCATTGAATTGTAAAATGTTTTGTTTGACTCACTAAAATAGCCTATGGAGGGCTAAAACGTTTTGAAAAAATGATAACACGTACAGACACAAAGACACGAGGCAATGTGAGATGAAAGTAGAATGAGAGTATAGGGAATAAGGGGTTTGTCAATCATATTCAGTTGGTCATAATTATGTAAGCTTTGTCTTTTTACTAATGACAACAATTGGCCGCTAGTTATTATATTGTTGATATATAAACAGACTTCATCAAGCGATGTAAACTTGTAAAGAAATTTGTTTGCTTTGCCTTAATTTTCTTTAAATATAAATACAGTGGGAGATTACAAAATATTTCATACAACAATCTAATATTTAAGATTTACACATAGCAAAGTACATTTTAAAAATCCATATGTGAATACAATGAACGGAGAGAAAAGAAAAAGTCACGGAAATAATTTGATTAAACTTATTTTCTTCGTTGTTCCAAGTGTTAATGGAATTAGATGTTGGTGACATTATACACTTCCAAATAAAAAAATTAAGTATTTTTGTGTGCTTGAGAGAATTCCCCCCCCCCTCCTCAAAAATCGAGCCGATTTGCTTTATATAACCTCGATTTCGGAACATCTTACGTTGGGTAACAAATTATCTAACAGCTTAAATATCAACATATCAAATATTTCTTAGATGTATGACTCAAACAGTGAACTTTTTTATGGTCAGCTTGAAGCACATTATCAATTATTCTCACCAATCTTTTGTGGAGGATTTTTAAATCTCTTCACAGACAACTGACCCACTGCTATCTATATTGTAGTACTATTATAATCAGTCGCAAACAAGCATAGGGATATCACTTTACTGAATTCCAGGTAAATTCAAATTAATGTTTGTTGATAATTACCTACTTTTTTCAGTAAAATTCGTTCAAATCAAATACCAAACCTGGTTATATTGATTATTATTATTATTATTATTATTAATACAACTTGAGCCTATTACTAATACCACTACTACGATTATTAGTTTTAATATCACTATGATTATTATCATTATTGATCAAACTAAACTTCAAACATTCAAATTAATGTTTGTTGAGTATTTACCCACGTTTTTCATTAAATTCGTTTATATCAAATCTACTGTGAAACCTGTTTCTTCTGCTTCTTCTTCGTTTTTAATATCACTATCATTATTATTACTACAACTACTTTTACTACTACTACTACTATTGTTACTACAATTATTATTAGTGACAAAAACTGAAAGACTCCATGCCGTATCTGATCTACCATGGATCACGTGGCTGTATAGAGGTATGGGAGAGGCAAGGAAAACATGCAAAAGTGGGGATAATTATATATAAACTAGTTCAACAGATTTTTTTGAGAGTGGGCTGGGCCCTCAGACCATGGATCATCTACGTAGTGCCCTTACCTTTACAAGATATTAAAGCTGTTGTGTGATGACTTCAGATGAATTCAATTCAATTTTATTTCGCAAAATAACAATCAAAGTATACAAGGTAACTGTAAATTTTAACTATATTTACAAAGGTTGTATGCGGGGCTTTCCATGAAGGTTGCGAAAACCTGTAAAGTTGGATCGCCCATTACTGAAATACAAAATATTATAAGCACACAACAATAAATTAAGTAAAATAAGCAAAGTACATTGAATAAATTGATATCATCATTATTATTATTATTGTTATTGCGCATAACAGGATCAAATCCATACATTTTCCTGGAAAGACTTTGTTTTAACAAAGAGCACCAACTGTTTTCAAGTGCCACTTTATCAGTTATCAGTCTGGTTGTGTCGAGGATAGCTGTCATCTAAAGGTCGAAAATTGCGACGATGAGGATAGATCTTGGTGACGTAAGCTTCCATTTCTTTTCTTGACCATTCCTGTGTGTCCGATAATGATTGGGATGACCTCAGCTTTCACTTTCCACATCCTCTCTGTCTCGATCTCGTGGTCTTGATACTTTCCTCGATAGAGAGATGTTTATGTCACAAGGAACGGAAATCTTGATGATATTTACTGTATTTCTGTCGCTTTCGACGATGTCTGGCATTTTTCAATCGATAGTTATCTCCATTAGTATACTGCATTTCCAGTATACGATGCTTTCATTTACCAGAGTAATCATTGTTATCATCATCAACATCATTATCTTCATCATCATTGGGGCCCAGTCTTTCGGAATCAAGCCGTATGATAACATGAAAATAGGAAATTGGTGAAAAAGGTTAGCATGTGGATGGATACAAACGCTAGAAAATCATTCTTCAAAAGAAAATGTTAATGAAATGAAGAAAGCGTAATCACTGGGTCACCGAAATGAAGCTTATCACATCTGCATAGATAGGAAATTATGAAAACAGAAAAGGTTAGAATAAATAGGATTACAAGTGCAAGATAACAATGTAAAGCGATACAAATCAAGCATCATGTTTGTTAGAAATTTGTAGCGGAAAGTACATCTGCTTCACATGGCTCCTACGTGGTAGTTCTAGATTATCATTCTACTTTTTTTAAATTGCACAATAAATATATATTCATAGTGCCGCTTCAAAATTTTACTCTCGATTTTCTCATTCCTTTTTATCGTATCCGCTGTAGATTTCTAAAATGTTTCTTGTAGTGTTAATGATTCAGTTCAAACTGAATTAGTTCAAGTTGTATAATTCTGTTTAATAATGATTTAAAGAGAGCGTTGAAGTTTGGTTGGAGTAACAAAAATGATGTGAGCTATCTCATTCTTTTAGTTTTATTCCAATTTGTATGTAGTTTATAACCTGTAGCCTTATTATACAGGGGATACAAATATTAAATTAAAATAATAAGTATTAGAAATATTAGCAAGTAATGTGCTTTCCACATTTCTCATGTTTACGTGGGTTTAAACGAAATAGTAAAGTTTTAAGATTGAAATCACGGGAAAAAAGGAATGGATTGTTAAGTTCTCACAAACTTTTCTTCACTGAATTAGCTATATGCCATGTTTCGTCTAGGTTTATATACATTTTTTCCCCTCCAATTGTGTGGACCCTTCGACAGGCCATCTTATTAAAAATCAATCTCTGAATAACTTATTTGAATAAATGTTCAAATTAATATCATATAATACTTCAGAATAAGATATAAATAATGAATATCAACCATTATTAGCGATGACTGGAAGCATAACATATTGATAGTAATAATATGATAATTATGATACTGTATATACAGAACATAAATTACAAAAAATGAAAACAAAACCAACGCAACATTACGACCGAAAATGATTTGGGAAATCCTATGAAATAATACTAAACGATCAAAATCCTCTCAAAATGTATTAATTCTTTATCTCAGTTCTCAGTTTTGTTAGCAAGTATACTAACCTGCCTCTCATTTATGTAACTATTCCTGATATATTGTTTTATTGTCTGGAAGGACGGTATAGATTGTTATATTCGAGAAAAACATAATTGTTTTTTAGTCCAAATTATTATACAGTTTAAGCATCATTTCGTTTCTCAATGAAACCAAACAAAACATGTATTAAAGACAGTTTTATTCTACAGTGTGTTACAATGTTTAACCAGTCAGTCAAACAAATCCAAATCAATTTGGTGTAAAAAAACAGGAGTAAAAAAAGTGCACCATTTCTTCTTCTTCTCTTCCTCCACAAAGAGAACAGTTCTTGCTTAGAATTATTTTGATTTTCCCAAGATCTTTATTCAAATATATACATATGGCGGGAGATAGATTCTGTTACCCTAATGTACCCTTACGCACACCACATGCACACACACCCTCTCACATCCTCATACACATTTAAACATACTTGTTTTCTCCTTCTATAATATTCAATATTAGTTTATTATATGAGTTTCAATCAGGGCCGTGTTGATAAAAAGCAACATAATCATGACATATATACAAAAGTAATATAACACTGAAAAATTTACAACCATATTACAACAATATATAGAAAATAAGATGAAAACACTTAAGTATTTAAAACTATATTGATCCTAAAAGATAAGGAATTAAAAGATGTTATGAACATCAAAATCTGCTGGTATGTAGTAAAAACAAAACGAAGGATAAAAAGAAATTTAACAAGTTAAGAACATATTTATGTATTTATGTTGAATATTGAATAAAAGAAAACACACATACAAGTCATGTAAAAGTTAAATATTATAAATATTATACTTTTCAAATTAGGACAAATGCGTATTCCATATTGTGTAGAAGTAAAATGAAGTATGGAATAATAATAAATAATTAAGAACATTTATGGATCAGTTCAATATTACATAAATAAAACTTTTTTTATAAAGAAAGTGATTATCAAACTAGAACCAATGATCCTGATTTATATATTATGTTAGTATGCTTTACAGCTTTTGGTGAGTGTAAATATTGCTTCTTTGACTGGTAGTGTCAGTTGTGTTGATGATTTATGGGTGTTTTGTGTTTTGTTTCCCATTTATAAGTGTGCCGGGTGAGATTCTGATTATATTGGTGAAAAAGTTAATGACAATCCTAGTGAAGTTTAATTTCTTTTTACTGTTTTTTTCTTCAAATCGCTGGACAATATCATTTTGTGATTCTAGGTAAATCTATAAATTGTCATCCATGTCTGTAGTTGCTGGTTAAAGTGTCGTATTATTTAATACTCCTGTAATAAATGTTATGTTTTGCCTTATTTCATTGTTATTTGGTATGTTACCATGTATATACAGGACCAATATGAAAAACAGCTTTGGCAAACATTGTCATCCTGTATAAATTAATGTGGTAGTGGTAGTTCTAGATTATCATTCTACTTTTTTTAAATTGCACAATAAATATATATTCATAGTGCCGCTTCAAAATTTTACTCTCGATTTTCTCATTCCTTTTTATCGTATCCGCTGTAGATTTCTAAAATGTTTCTTGTAGTGTTAATGATTCAGTTCAAACTGAATTAGTTCAAGTTGTATAATTCTGTTTAATAATGATTTAAAGAGAGCGTTGAAGTTTGGTTGGAGTAACAAAAATGATGTGAGCTATCTCATTCTTTTAGTTTTATTCCAATTTGTATGTAGTTTATAACCTGTAGCCTTATTATACAGGGGATACAAATATTAAATTAAAATAATAAGTATTAGAAATATTAGCAAGTAATGTGCTTTCCACATTTCTCATGTTTACGTGGGTTTAAACGAAATAGTAAAGTTTTAAGATTGAAATCACGGGAAAAAAGGAATGGATTGTTAAGTTCTCACAAACTTTTCTTCACTGAATTAGCTATATGCCATGTTTCGTCTATTTTTTCTTAATTTATTCAATTATTTTGATTTTCCCAAGATCTTTATTCAAATATATACATATGGCGGGAGATAGATTCTGTTACCCTAATGTACCCTTACGCACACCACATGCACACACACCCTCTCACATCCTCATACACATTTAAACATACTTGTTTTCTCCTTCTATAATATTCAATATTAGTTTATTATATGAGTTTCAATCAGGGCCGTGTTGATAAAAAGCAACATAATCATGACATATATACAAAAGTAATATAACACTGAAAAATTTACAACCATATTACAACAATATATAGAAAATAAGATGAAAACACTTAAGTATTTAAAACTATATTGATAGGCCTAAAAGATAAGGAATTAAAAGATGTTATGAACATCAAAATCTGCTGGTATGTAGTAAAAACAAAACGAAGGATAAAAAGAAATTTAACAAGTTAAGAACATATTTATGTATTTATGTTGAATATTGAATAAAAGAAAACACACATACAAGTCATGTAAAAGTTAAATATTATAAATATTATACTTTTCAAATTAGGACAAATGCGTATTCCATATTGTGTAGAAGTAAAATGAAGTATGGAATAATAATAAATAATTAAGAACATTTATGGATCAGTTCAATATTACATAAATAAAACTTTTTTTATAAAGAAAGTGATTATCAAACTAGAACCAATGATCCTGATTTATATATTATGTTAGTATGCTTTACAGCTTTTGGTGAGTGTAAATATTGCTTCTTTGACTGGTAGTGTCAGTTGTGTTGATGATTTATGGGTGTTTTGTGTTTTGTTTCCCATTTATAAGTGTGCCGGGTGAGATTCTGATTATATTGGTGAAAAAGTTAATGACAATCCTAGTGAAGTTTAATTTCTTTTTACTGTTTTTTTCTTCAAATCGCTGGACAATATCATTTTGTGATTCTAGGTAAATCTATAAATTGTCATCCATGTCTGTAGTTGCTGGTTATTTCATAAAGTGTCGTATTATTTAATACTCCTGTAATAAATGTTATGTTTTGCCTTTTTGGTATGTTACCATGTATATACAGGACCAATATGAAAAACAGCTTTGGCAAACATTGTCATCCTGTATAAATTAATTTTAAATAAATAAATGAATAAGTCAACGATCAAAGAGGGGAGACAGATAAATGTAATTATCATAACACTGCAAAGCTTTGTAAATGAATAGCAGCTACCGCAAAGTTAAAACATCACATGAGCAACCAACATGATCAAAACAAAATGAAATGTTGGTATACCGTATGGAGCGGTTTTAAATAATAATTGGATGCAAGTGTTTGTGCATACGGGGACATTAATTTACTGTATGTTTTATTTCAATTTATAAGATATCTATTTTTTGCAAGTGTAGTTAATTTGCACTTTCGCAGTCAAAAGATCATGGTGAAATTTATATATATAATTACACGATTACTTTTTGTATCATGCATTTCTCGTTTTAATACTGCAACACGTTGACCAGTTATCTACAGAATAAAAAAAGTCCTGCGTCGGTTGAAGAAAAAGTAGACAAGTGTACATGATAATATATCAAAAGAACTAAAGATACACAAAATTATATTTTCTGTACGAATGGTAGGACTATAAATCTTCATCTTTCAAAACGACTTTGCATTGCTGCCATGGCTGATAGGAAAATTATTCAGTTCCAGACTGCTTCTGTCGATGGGGGATAGTGCAGTTCGGGTGTTACTGTCTCGTAATTATTCAAAATAATGGTAAATTACAAGATTTATCTGTGACTTCTTTTCAAATTCACGGTAAAAATCCTTCACTTTGTTTTCATTATTTCGATGATTTCGTTTCAACGTTTTCCCGTTCATGCCTATGCGCTTAAAGTAGTACTAACCATTTATTGTTGATTATGATTATATTTAAGGAATTAACAATGCTCATCATTTATATCTATCAGTAGAATTAGTCAAACTTTTCAAATGTTTCCATCGCATGTGACAAGATATATAATGTAATTTTTTTTTATTCACAGAGGATTCATCCGTCTTATTTTGATTGTGCTTTTTAATACTATACGTATAAACCAGAAAAGAAAGCGATAGTAACTGTATAACGTACACACGGGTTGATTTGAGGCCATGATAATATATACCACTAAATTTATTGTATTAATCATATGTGACTGCTCGTGATGCCCTCCGAGACAGCGTTTTCTGTAAAAATTGCCCCGAACGTTCCGGCGGCATTCTATCATGAGATGCGCACGTGTTTTTAATTCCCAGCGGCTTTACGACTTTCAAATACCAATAAACAAGTTTTTAGGCCTAAATGATTGTAATTTTCAATAGTTGTTTCAGTAAGAATCCGAACAGAAAGCGTTATTAACTGTTCCCATACTGGTTGATGTTACAGCCATAATGATATTCACCACTAAAATTAAGGCTTTTATTGATTAGATAATTTTTGCTCATACATGGAAAAATGAATTGAAGTATTGACGAGGCACTCCAATACGGCGTTGTTTGTAAAAGATTGGCCCCGATCGTCCCGGAGACATTCGTGGGGGATCTGCACATGCTTTACATTTCCAGTGAATTCATGATATTTAGTTTAAGAACACGAATACACAGTTTTTAGTCCTAATTAAATAATTTTCATGATCGACCCATGGAAAAACGTATCTTTAATTACCTAGATCGTTAATAAGCAGAACGAATACTTACTTACTTTCCAAAATCTTAAGCAGAAAATGCATTTTGGCATGTAAACAGTAGGCCTACATATGAATTTTTAATCGGGGGCTTTGTCTATGCACGTCCAACCTTCCCTCCCAGGGGTTTGGGCAGGATCTGCATGCTATTATGTCGGTGGAACAAGACTGTAATGTATTTGTCAGGAGCCATTTTCTGAAACTCCTTCTGTTCGAAAGTAACAATAAATACTTACACTTTTTGTAATTGTATAACATCTCATGGATATTAGTATAATTTACTGTTATTTTTCTGTATATTAAGTGTGATATTTTAAAAACCATTATCTTGTCCACATGGTTTGTCGACATCGTGAAATTATCCGAAGTGGAACGAACGGTTATATGATAATTTCCAACTATTCACTTTTTTGTCAAGTTAATTGTCTTAGTATTTCTCCTATATTACAAATATAATTTCATTTTGAGGAAAATGATTTTGAAGTGTCTATCGTGAGGAAGATATGTATCAATATTTCCCTTCTAAATGACTGGTGTCTAGATGATCGGCTGTGCTAATGTAATATAATATCAATCTTAAACTCGTCGCAATAAACAATTTCCCCTCTTTTTGGCATCATTCTTGTCCACCCTTTTTTTTACAGAAGTTTTTAGTGTGATAAAGACTGTGCGTTAACTACCTAATGAAATTTATATTTCAAGTCAGAGTTTTATCTATCCTCCCTTCGATTATAATGATTAAAACATGAATTTAGCAGAATGTCATGATGCTTATAAGAATGAAAACAGTACGTTGCCGCTAACATGGCTAATGCCTCACTTGCTGTTAGTTCGTTCCCGCCAAGCTTGGGGGAGAGCAACGACTCTGTTTCGTTGCGATGACATGGGGCTGCTTTGTTGCTGCTTATAAACGGGGAGTCTATACGTGTATATCATGAAAGATAAAATAAAACACAGTTTAAACATGATGTATTATTATTTGATTATGTTTATTTGACAAAAATATATGAAAAGGAATTAAGGAGTTCTTGTATGTAGGCAGTGTTAAATATATTCAAGTTACATAGCAGCGACAGGAGTTCAAAGTATAAGTAGGTATGCCTTCAACACTTTTTTGAATTGTTCAACTGTTAGTGTTAGTGATGATTTCAGTAGACGATGGAGCCTGATCCAGATTGTGCGAGCAGCAGAGGAGAAGGCAATCTAATTTCTGGCATTTAAATTCTTATTACAAGATGAAAAGTACATATTTAAAGATAAAATGACACTGTAATACAAAATTATATTTCCTCTAAATTACTTAGTGCAGCCAAATCAATAGTAATATTACCTCTCCTGTGACCCTTTAATTATTATTACCCCAGCTATTGCCACGTATCCCATTTACACCTGGGTGGAGAGTGGCGAATGTGGTTTAATGTCTTGCCGTAGGACGTGTAACTTATTGCCGGGCCGGGATTTAAACCCTCAACCCTTGGATTGAGAGTCAAGTGAATGAACCACTATACCACGACACTTCCTTAGATGCTTACTTTCATTTGTTTCAGTTAATGTTTTCTTGTAGATTTTCGATCGTTTAAAATATTCACTGTATTACAATTTTCCGTAAAGTGTGGAGATGGTGCACAATTATATGTTCGCATTAGATCCAGAGATCAGGGTAATACTGAAAAGCTCACTGAATTTCTCATGAAACGTTCCAGTAATTTCAAATATATTGTTTAAATTAATATTTGTAAAGAATTTTCGTCATTCTGCCAATAATATTTGTTTTACATCCATTCATGAATAATATCTATATAACTTTATTTTTAGGAGAAGAATTATTGTTATCATTGGTCGATGTTCTCGCTTATGACATAGCTCAGTAATGACAAATTTATCACTCCATGAATTGCGATTGATTATTTGTTAGTGATTCATTCACTGTCGCAGGACGATATTTTCAAAAAAGGTCTCTTAGTCGCCTGATTTTTTTCCTGTCATTTTCGTCATCAATAGAGCCGGCAATAGATCTTTTTCCACAAGAACTTTAGATAAAGGCCTGTAACCTAAGCATGACGATTTGTCTACTTGTAGCTCTCAGATTTTTTAAGATCAAAAGTGTTCATTTCCGAATGAGTATTCTTTTGCTAGAGAAGCATGACAATCCCCCTTTTTTACACAAACTAGTAGATTTTATGTGTAATATGTATCACACTTTTTAAAATTTTGTCTTCATATTTTTCCTTATTTTTTCCTCCACAGGGATTTGATTGATTTGATTTTGCAACAAATTAACAAATATATATTCAAGGTAATTTACATATACAACGTAAATAAAATTGACTTCTCTAAAAACAAGTTGTTGAACTGCTGAGTTAACAGAAAACTCACACATTTTCAATAATGTGTTTCTGATATTCATGGAAAGAAAAAAAAATACAGAAAAATATCATTTTATGTAAAAAAAAATCCTGAATTGAAACCACTTTTTAACTTAACCGTGCGCGTTTATAAATCCATATGTATACCTTAAAGGTAAAGACCAGTATTGGAAACGCCCCACTTTCAAAAAATGAAATGGAAGCTCTCATAACCATTCATGTGAAAGAATATGTTTTGACTAATACATGATACAAAAATTGCCGGGAAACCGCCTACTAATTGATATATTTGGTAAATTAGTATATCTATTTGACTGTGAGAGATATAGGGTAGTCCCATATACATCTTTCTGTGTATAGTGCTTGTAACTTTACAGAGAATGGGCCAAATTTCTTATCATTTTGATGATTGCAGTACACACCAATACTTATATGCTAGATGATCAACCTTTTCTGATCGATTCCACAACGTTTCTTTCACAATGCAATCGCATGACCATAACTGGTCTTTACCTTTAAGAAAGATCCAGATCCAGGAAGAAGAAGATCATCTCCCAGCTGAGAGCTATGGAGGGCCAATCAAGACAGTGCTTATTATTATTATTCAATGCATCTCAAAACAAGCGAGAGAAAGGAACAAACTAATACAAGCACGAAATAAAAGCAACAACAGCATATTTACGTCACATCAACGATGTATCCATGTATTTTCAATTTAATATTCTTACATATTCTTAATATTTGTACATACTTATATAATATAGAATCATTGTTTTTATATATATATTATATCAGACGATGAGGAGACTAATAGGCAAAGAAAGATAACAACATTGAGCAAGTCGTTCACGCGCTTAACGCATGATCTCTAACATGCACGACATGCGTGTACATTAATGTCAATAGGGACTTTTAGAATGAGTGAACGAGAACACGACGTACGCCGACTGATCATGCGTGTCAACGTACTCAACTGCCCATGTTGACTACAATTCGAAATCTTTTAGATTGCACTCGACACTTAGAGGACACTTTTTTTTTTTTTTTGGTCTCGAAATTTGAAAATTTGACATTTTGCTCCGTTGGGGGGGGGGGGGGGGGGGTAAGGTCACCTTTTTTAGGTCAACTATGGGAGTATTTTTTTTTTTAATAATTAAAAAAAAAAAAAAAGGGGGGGGGTTAACCCCCCCCCCCCAACCCCCCCCCCCCCCCCCCTGCGTACGCGCCTGCTCGACGATATACATGTATGCAGGAAGTAACACTATGAATTACATGACAGACAAAGAAAGAGGACAAAATATACAGTTCCTCATTCTACCCTCAACAATAGGCCATTTTCTTAATGTAACCAAATTTAATGCATAGGTCTTTGTGAAGTGCCTCAATACAAATTATTTCAATCACCTGATAGGAATAGTAGTATTTCAATAGTCAGAATGCAACTGCATATATTAAGTGTTGCTAGGTAGGTCAAGCCATAATGTTTGTCCAACGTGGCAACAACTAATGTATGGAGTTAGGATTCTGTCTATTGAAATACTATTATTCTTAACAGGTGAATGAAATAGTTTGTATTGAGGCACTTCACAAAGACCTATGCATTAAATTTGGTTACATTACGAAAATGGCCTATTGCTGTGGTAGAACATCCCTTCACTATTATGTAAAAATGTGTAGAACAGGTGAATATGCATGTGACACTTGTTCTACACATTTTTACATAATAGCAGGGAAGGGATGTTCCTTTGTCTACCTGAGGAACTGTATATTTTATGCGCACGCGGCATATACTAGTATCGTACTAGATTTAGGAAAATCAAGGTTGACGCATTCTCGATCGCCGACTGAGACGACGTGACGCATGCGCAGTGCCTTAAAATGACGTCACTCGTTGCAGTCAAAGCTGAAAACGTGCAAATCTAAAAGTCCCTATTTTCATTATTTGCCAACAAGGTCTCGCTCCTTTGAAGTCTCTACTGATCAAAATGAATGATATTGATTCAGTTTTTTTCTCGAAATAGAATAACTTTTAAAGATATCATAGATTCGCTCCAGCTTGGTTCAGCAACAGTATAGTTTTTTTTAGAATGGTGGAATATGTAAGAGTGTGCAGTGTACACCACATCTTGATCCCAAAACGAATTATTATCATCTTATTTTTTTTCCCGAAAGCCTATTTAGAATGATATTTTTGTTTAAAGACTGCTTTGGGAAATAACCGATGAGACAACGTGTGGGTATTATATTCGGTGATATTAACCTGTAGTAACAAAAAAAAATGCGCAAAACATGTAGCTTAATTTTCTATTTATTTGTCGCAATGTAAAGTAAAGTTTTCTTGGACGGAAAACATTATTGAGTTGATTTGATTTATTGGTCTCTGCATCTTTTTTTTCTTTGTGTCATCATACATTTTCATGAACATAATATGGTTCGATATAATATTTGATATTCATATATAGAGAAAATATACGAAGTTAAACAAATATATTAATAATAATAATAATAATTACATTTATAAGGCGCTTTATACAGATGTTTCTAAGCGCACAGGTGGTACTGTCTAACTTGTAATTATTCAACATGTTTAATACCTTAAAAGCAACAAAGTAAAATGAAATATTACTTACAATGCAATACAATACAATTGAGTTGAATGAAATTAACTACTTGTGTGCGCCTCCAGTAAACTATAACTGATTAAAAAGGTGGGTTTTGAGAAGGGTTTTGAATGATTCGATGGATGGGGCATTTTGAATATGGGGTGGGAGTTTGTTCCATATATATATTGAATGCATAATTAACATTGGATCGATACAATATTTCATATGTATATAATTTTATACAGAAAATATTAGAACATCAGATTTAAAACAAGCACGTAAATGTAAACAAATGTTAATGCTATTTTGTAGGTATGAAACTATTCTCATAATGTAGGTCTTTTCTAGTTTTCTTCCTTGCGGATACAAACACATAACTTTTTAGATTGAAAGTGTGTCGTTTTTTAAAAACAGTCTCTGATGTCAAAATTATATAGTTTGCATTTCAGTTTCGAGCTCGTACGTTTGTTAGGTAACAATGCATTACTTAATTCATCATAATTCAGTTTTCCTTTCAGGCAGACGCTTCGATTAACATGATTAAGATGACTATATTACTGCGAAACACAAACGTATAATATGTCTAGTGTTAACTTACATTTTCTTTGTCTCTGATATGTCTCTTATATCAAATTGCTATCGAGATTCCAAGAAATGGTAACATTCTGCTTACTCTGTTTCTTAAACTGGCAGGTATGTTGACGATGTTTAAAAAAAAACCTTATCATGAACGGAAAATAGATTTTGATGAATTTTACTACACTATGAAGTTTACTGCATTATCAGAGTATAAAAACGGGGTGGAATATGCCAATAGCAGAAATACCTCCCTAATTTGCAGGGACGCTTTCTGAATATTTAATTTTGTTGTACTTACTCCACACACATGTTAATGCCTCCCTGATTTTTATGGAAAGATTATTCCTATTATGCTGTATGCAATTGATAGAAACATCCCTGATTTCTGAATGAATCCTCCCTAAAAGCTGAATTTAAAGGTTGGCATAATACAATGGGACATTGGCGCTATGTATAACGGCTGGCACTGATTTGGGAAATACATTCTGATGAATTTTACCCCACTATGAATTGTACTGCATTATCAGAGTATCAGATGGTGGGGGAGGGGTGGTGGAATAGGACAATGGAGCATTGGCGCTTTGTATGAGGGCCGGCATCTGACAGCTTTATTTTTATATTGCAGTCCACTGCGCTTTACATTTTGTTTTTTGAAATATATTTTTGGTCTTTTCGGAATTTGGTCACAAAAACAAAACAAACAATAAATACAAAAAAAAAGGAAATATTATGTGATTTAAGAAATATCAGCATTGTAGTATCCTTTGAATTACGAATCGTACGAATGGCATTCATATTAAACAACATGTTAATGTTGGCCCCGCAAAGAGAGGCAGTCTGATCTGAGAAAATTGTCATTCCACCATGTAAAATCATCTTGTTATGATTTCTGAATACACTGGGGTTTTCCTTAGGGGTAGGTTAGTCACATTCTATCTAGCTTACTATTAAACTTGACTCTTTTGACAGACTTCCACCTTTACAAGTATTTTGATTTATGACAAAATGTGCTGTTTAATCGAACGAAGTAGGGCAATATCTTTAATATTTGAGCCTCGAACGGTATTCAGAAGACCACCGTTTAAAGTTTTAATTTCATGGCACATACCGCAATATCTTAATCTCCACTTCTTCATGAATGGAATACCTAGAATGCATTCCATATCTTTATCACATTTCTCTACTTGAATTATATTGTTGTTAATGTAATCTTTCGAGACTTGTGTGTTATTTTTTTATTATTATGTTACACCAAGCATCATATTGAAAGTTATTACTTTTGTCATTCGCACGTGAAATGGCTTAATTCAGCAGGTCTTTATTTAAAATAAAAGAACCTTTTCCAAATATTCCAGGACCGTGGCCCTATTTCGGACTTATAGCAAGTCATACGATTATTACATTTATTTCATTACAGTACGTTCAGAACAAAGTGTTGGTCTTTAAAAAAGGAGACGTTGTTTTTGCGAAAAAAAAAACTGAGGGAAACATAATGCGGGATTTTCCCTTTTGCCATGCACAAACGACAGGACATATGGCGAACAATGACAAGAAAAAAGTCTTCCATTCATGAGTGATCTATACTGTACTTATATTGAGTTTGCACGAGACGTGTAATACAATGATATTTGTATTCGAACATTTTCCGTAGTATATTTCCACTCAAGTTGAGACTCTGCCCTACTATTGCAGGCGGTTTTTATGCAATTTATTTGGGGAGGAAACCAGAAATAAATGCAACAAAAATGTGAATCTTGATTAAGAAGCATTGTTGTATTGTTTTACATCGCAGATGATAACTTCAAGATTACACCATATGGAAAGGCATATATTGAGGTTTTTTGTAGGCAATTATTGGCGCTTTGATTAGCCTGCTAACATGATATTTCAACGGTTGCAGAGAATTAAATCAATAAGTGTCACAGTAATCAAGAATAATTCAAATAGATTTTGTTTCTATTTTTGGTTAACCATCTAGATCTTCGTGTAATACGTTATGCATATACTTTTTGTTTAAAGAAAAGAAAAACGATTCTCAAATTTAGGACTAGGGGTCTCCTTGTTGAAGTGATTTTCGAAGTCTATTATCCTATGATTTACACATACAAAAAACGGTTTACAAAGTTATATATAATAATATCAAACTATAAAAGGAACGAGAATAAAAGGAACGAGAATTTGGTACTTTGAACATTGGAATACGTTACCTGGTTAACTAAGAAGAAAGGAAACATTTATTTTTTCCGATATCTCAACTATTTGGGTGAAATCGGAAAGAAAATGAATCCAGCACGAAACATCTTATTTGTAAGATAAAACGTTCATCTCGCAACGAAATAATGAATAAAACCGTTTGCGACCATACGGTACTGTGAGCTAATACAACATTAATGATAGACCTCTCTCTCTCTCTCTCCTCCAACCTTTTCAACAAGAATTGAACTTTGCCTGTTTTAGGTCGTAAAATAAAATACTGTGAAAACGAATATGATTAATGACGAAAAGTCTGGTAGATTACGATTCATAATAAAGTTCAAATATTAAATCTTTCCCTGTGCATTGATACCTCAGGATCGTCTAGACTTATGATAATTTGAAATGTATAAAAAGTTGTTTGTGATTTCTGAAAAATATGGTCTGAAATTTCGTTCGCCTCGGTTCGAATGTTTGTGTTCTTTAAAAATGTTCACATCGGCATGTGTATAAGCTGGTATGTGTGGTGGATATGGATTTGTATTGGTGTGGGCGTGTGGGTGTGCTTATGGGTGTGGTTTTGTGTATAAATTAAATTAGTGATATTTGTGTACAACACAAACTGAAGAGTTATCCGTAACTACGTCACGATCCACTGACGTAATTCCATGTTTGAGAATCGCACAGCTGTAGTTAGCTCACTTTTCTTACATTCCTAAATTTCTTATTATTGGTCCGATTTATTTCAAACTTTAGTCATTCTGTTTTTCTGATTTTCTGCTTTCATTCACATGAACTTATTAAAAAGGTTGGCTTTGACTTAAAAGTATTTGAGTGTCGCATGATTGAAACTATAGCATTGAACTTTGGCAGAATATAACAACACCCTGCTGATAAAGAACTTGAAACTATTTATTCACCAAATGAATAATAAACTAAATTATAAGAAATTGTTTCTACGTTGCTGAAAGCCACACGCACCATTGATATGTGTGTATGAGACTACGACCACTATACGCACATGTGGCATGAAAGATGGTCCAAACTTTTCAACTGTTTCTGGTCATATTTTGAAGTATATTTTGAATGTAAGAAGATCGATACATTTTACACTTTTAAAAAAATTGCACAAACTTGAGTTTGTGTTGGCCTTTTGTTTGTTTGTTTGTTTTTTGTTTTTATACTACAAATACTCCTGTAATTTATATTAACTTGTTTTTTAACATTATTTAGTTTACTTGTCATACATTTTTACGGACTTTTAATCTTAGAATTAGAGACTGCGCCCGACACAGCATATATAATATATATATATATAGATATTTTGGATATCAAAACTTGAAACCCTACACCCAGATGGGATCAATGTTGATCAATAAGGCAATTAACACACCGACATATCAGACGCACGTAAACATTTGATAACTTAAAATAAAAAAAAACTGCCTCAACGCTTAATCTTAATTTTAATTTTATTTTTAGTATTTGATACTCACGTTTTATCCTTGCATTTGCTATACAATGTAGGGTCAATCTACTGTAACCAATCGGACTGCGTACACTCCAATGCATTTGAATGAAGTTTCTATCCTCCTCCCTCTCCCCTCCCTAGACACAGGTCATGACACCGGCTGTGTCATAGATCAGTAACATCCGTGTCACAGGTCAGTAATCCACACTTGACCGCACATCCCTACACGTACACATAATATATCACATTAACTGAATAAACACACACACAGCACCGACAGCTCAACACACAAGCAAGGTAAAACACTTTGAAATTGCATAATCATTTCTAAGTTTATTCCGAAGTATTTCTCGTACTAATTTTTGCTATGGTCATGATGCTTGACTATGATTGAGTGATATTAAGTTTGTATGCCATGTATATTTGTTTATACAATGTATTTGTTTCTGTATGTGTTTGCACTTCAGAACCTGAGGCCTCACAAGCCGAAAGCTCGTAATAAAATTGTAAAGTACAGCTACGTCTCACGTTCCTAAACTATTTCCTAACCCTTACCCTAACCCTAATCCTAACCATAACCCTAACCCTAATGTCTACTTAATGACTATTTTGTTCACTCCAAATGTCTCTCCAATGACGTCTTTAGTAATATTACATAGAGAGAGATATAACAAAAAATTGGGCCTTTTATGAGAAATAAAACGTAAAAAACGTTAAAGGTAAAGACCAGTAATGGTCATGCGATTGCATTGTGAAAGAAACGTTGTGGAATCGATCAGAAAAGGTTGATCATAGCATCTAGCATCTGCAAGGTTCTGGAATCATCAAAATGATAAGAAATTTGGCCTATTCTTCGTAAAGTTACAAGCACTATACACAGAAAGATGTATATGGGACTACCCTATCTCTCTCACCAGACCATGAGAGAGATAAATTTACCAAATATATGAATTAGTAGGCAGTTTCCCGGCAAATTTTTTATCATCATGTATTAGTCAAAACATATTCTTTCACATGATTGGTAATGAGAGCTTCCATTTCATTTTTTGAAATTGAGGCGTTGCCAATACTGGTCTTTACCTTTAAGAGGACACCAAATTATCCTCCTAATGACAATGTCTACTTAATGACTCATTTTTCACTCCAAATGTCCCTCTAATGACGCCTTTAGTAAAATATATATAAATGTGTGTATGTGTGTGTGTGAGTGTGCGTTTGCATTATAAGTGTGATGCTTTAATCGAGCAAATGGATATACAGTGGGTTCAAAGTCACATATTTTCTTCATAATCAGTTAGTTGCCATGGCAAAATAAGAAGTGTCTTTCGAAAATTGGTGTTTATGCCATTTATTTATTTATTTATTTATTTCTAATCTTTTAGAAAGTGTTGGATTAAAGCCTAGCATATTTAAAGATTCATTTCGCTCTCGTTGAATTGTTTTGACATGTCGAACTTATTTTCTTTATACACAACAAGTTTTTGCACTTTATGTTTAATGATAAATGAATGGACGATAATAGTGAACTAAAGAAAATCATGCGTAGGCCTAATTTTAAATAACAATTTTCTTCAGTAGCAATATTCAAAGATGAAGAAATAATATCTAGTTTTCAAACTATTTTATAGTAATAATATTTATTTTTAAAAACCTTGTATTTTCTATACAAAAAATGGCGAGTCAGGTGAAAAAGCCAGTTAAGCATTAGACCTACGCATAAACTACACATATACAGTTAACAACTGTTCATAATACTTGCACTGTGAAAAGGTTGGGCAATGTTTTTTCTAAACGTTACCCAACGTTGTGCCAATAGTCAACCCAACCATCTATTGGGCAATATTTTGCCCAGTGGTATTGGTAAACGTAAGTACCAAGCTACTTCACACGTGCATAATTGTTTCGTATTTTGACGAAAACTGGGGCAAAGATAAGACCCTTCAACTGCCCGAATGGGTAGCCCACTTGTTGGGAAAATCTTAACCAAACAGAATGTATTTTTCGTAACACACTCAAATGTACACACATCGCACACCCACTAGAATAAGTCTATTCGCTTAAAATATGTAATTCATCGTGCTTAGTTTACGAGATATTGTTCGTATTGTCCTCAACGACAGTTAAGCGTTCTATAAATAGTAACTGTGCTATAAATAGTAAACTTCCTATTTGTTGTTTGCAATTGTGTGCCGCTAAAATCAAATGGGTTACGCTTCAAGAAAGGTCTGTGACCGGGACCCATATATTTCTTTATACGATTTCACCTGCTCACGACACCCACCCACACATACAACCTCAAACACACACACACACACGCACACACACACATAAGTACACCTGTAATCGCAATTTAATTGGGGAGGTGGGCATTAAACAACACACCACACACCTACACACACGCACACGCACACTCAAATATATATTGCATGCTTATGCCTAATTTTTTTGAATAACAAATTTCTTAGTGGTTTACGTACCGACGAGAAATCTCTAGAGCAATATCTCAAGATGAGTCGGAAACAGTATTTTTCTTCTTCTTCTATTTACCTTTCCACAGGGTTCCTTTATTAATTATCAACATAATCATTTTCCAACGAAAATAGATACATGCACTGTTCCATGAATTGTCATATAACTATTAAAACATACAAATATTACAAAATAACATGAGCCGCACAGCGACATATAAGATATTAAACAGTATTATGTTTACACACAAAAACAGACACATAGATATACACATATCTTATATTTTGCATGATAAGGTCTAAATTGAATTCTTTAAATATTTATATAATGTATACACGCACACAATGACATATCAGTATATATTTAACACACTCAGCAAATAAAAATGACACTATTTATAAAATAAAATAAATTAGTAATGGAATCATGTTATTCACGCATGAGTGAGCAAAGACATTTAACTATAAGACATTTAACAATTAATAAGATTGCACAAAATTAATGGAACATCTGTGGCCATATGACTCTTCCACGATCTGCTTGACCGTGCTTGTCAAAACCAGTCCTGAAACTACGATTGACATCAAGAGCTCAATCTTCCTCATTATTTCTTCTTCTTTGTTTTCATTTTTTTGAACAAAAAATTCTTACAGATGCACATGCATGTTCATTAATATTTGATTTGTTCATTATTTTGTCTCAAACCCTTTAATTAATTTGGGTAGGTATTAATTTATTTAGATTTGGTATATATTTTATTTTACATTTTAGTGACGATTAATATTATAATTTCAAGAAAGACTGTCGATCCAATGACTTTCTTTTCTCCTTTTCATGGCTGAGTGTATATAATATTAGTTTGAATGTTTTACAAAATGGATAACCTTATATAAATATATCACATTTTGATATGTGAATAAGATTCTATGAGAGTTGGATGTTATTAACTGTCACTCATTGGTGTAAATGGGAAGTCCACCCTGATATTCTTGCTCAAGCTTTCACCGACCAGTTTCTCTCATTCTTCTGCCTCTATTGAAACCAACTTTAATCAGGGAGGACTTCCCTTTTACAATCAAACATTTAAATTTAGAAATATTGCATATGGGTATATTAAAATTGATTGAAAGACATCTCAATTTTATTTTGGGGTTTTATGCAACGGGCAACGAAAGTCACCCGGATATGAACTTGGTTCACGAAAATATTTTGACCCAGTTCTGGTACGACTTACTATGCACGAAGAGATAAGAGAGAGAGAGAGAGAGAGAGAGGGGGGGGTAATCGAATCGCAGTCGCTGGAACTGGAAGGGCACGGATGATGTCCGCACGATGTGCACGTTGTGTATACGTGTTAGCTAGTCTCGATGTAAAATCGCCGCAGCTGCAGACCCCTGTTGCAAATAATTCTTGGAGACTCGGAGGAGGTGATGGGGCAGTGCTGAATAATATTCGATAACTCTAAAACAATCTGAAGTGAAAACGGTCTTGACAGCTAGGTTGATTATTGTTTGCTTGAGGGGCCTTTTCATTAGCATTAGTCTTTTAGTGGTTGAAATGTTCTAATCCTTGCTGGTAAACTCTAAAAACCCATTCTCTCGTAATCACTTATTGCTATAGTTACACTGGCAGTGACATAATTCCTCTGAACAACAAAACATCCAATCCAAAAGTATTCCCCAAAAAACACCCACACCCACAAAAATAAATGATAATGCGTTGTTCACTCGATGTCAATTAACTGCTTAATTTTAAGTATATTTCAAAGTGCCCTTGGTAGGGTTTCATTTTTTTGGAATGAAAAACATGTAGAAGACTGCAATACAAGCGGTCTTCTGCTCCTCCTGTTCTCCGTCATTTTTGTCTCGCCTGCGTAGCAAAAAGCGAGACATAGGCGCCGCTTTTCCGGTGACGGCGGCGACGGCGGCGACGGCGGCGGCGGCGACGGCGACGGCGTCAACATCAAAAACTTAACCTAAGGTTAAGTTTTTGAATTTTTGATATAATTTTTAAAGTATAAGTTCTTAGTCAATGAAACTTGGACTATAGGGTAATCAAGTATCCCCAATCATGTGAGTAGAATTTCAGATCACAAAGTCAAGGTCAAAGGTCATTTCAGGTCAACAGACTTGGACTATGTTGTAGCATCATCATCGAAAACTTAACCTAAGGTTAAGTTTTTGAATTTTTGATATAATTTTGAAAGTATAAGTTCTTAGTCAATGAAACTTGGACTATAGGGTTATCAAGTCTCCCCAATCATGTGAGTAGAATTTCAGGTCACTAAGTTAAGGTCAAAGGTCATTTAAGGTCAACAAACTTAGACTTTGTGGCATCAACATCAAGATTTTCAAAATGCTTCTTCTTCGTTATTTTTCAACCGATTTTGATTCTGATTGTTTCATATGGTAGGGCTAGGAGGGGGATTTAAAATTTCTACACAGAATCGTGAAATTCATTATCTATGCTAATTTATGCAAATTTATTCGAAATCACAAAAAAGGCTTCTTCTCCTTCATTTCTCGACCGATTTTGATTTGGTTTGCTTTATATCGTAGAGCTAAGTTTGGTACACTAAACCTCTACACAGAATTTTGAAATTGTTCTCCATTAATTAATTATGGTAATTTATGCAAATTTATTCCAAAAATAACAAAAATTGCTTCTTTTCCCTCATTTCTTGACCGATTTTGATTTGGTTTGCCTTATCTGGTAGAGCTAAATTTGGAACACTAAACTTCTACACAGAATTGTGAGATTTTGCTCCATGATTATTTATGGTACTTTATGCAAATGAAATGAAATTATGTCCCTTCCAGGGCATCAAATTTTTATTTTTTGACCAGTTCAAAAGTGTACCACATAAAATTTACGATATTTGTTGTTGCGAGATGCGGATGAGAGCTACGTCATTGACGTTCTGGTTTATTGAATTGCGTTATGCAGGCGAGACCGCCGAGAGCGTTTCCCTTGTTACCCTTTCTCTCTATTTCCCCTTCCTTTCTTTTCCGGTCAGGCGGTTTCTTATCTTTATTTCTTTCTCTCTCTCTCTCTCCTTTCCTCTCTCCCTCTTCTCCATATCTACCCGCTCCCCATCTTTCTCTTCTACCTCCATTTCTTCTTACCTCTGATGATATACGATTGAACTTTTTAAAATGTTAAGTGTAAAATTCGAGGATTTATGCAATGCAATTTTGCATCATTGATGTACTATATTAGTTTTATTCCAACGTAATGGTCGATAATAGGTACCTCTTCAATTCCATTTTGATTTGTATGAATTCTGTATATTCTTTGTGGCGAATTGATAGCAGCATGTTTGATGTATTTTAATCTTAATAAACCAATTCAATCATAATTGTAGTGATTGTAGTGACGCCCTTGACATCGCACCGGTTTCAAATCTTTAATTTTTTTCCATTCATAATAATTATGCATGACTATTTCTCAGAAAGTAATTGTCATTACATATTCAAGGCTGGCGACTGCATTCAAATCTACTTAACAGTCTACATTAAAATGTCCAACTCCTGATGGAGACTCGTTCATAATTGATCTCATTAATACCGTGCTTACGGGCGTGAAATTAAAAAAGAATATGCTAACAATTCTCGACTTTGGGACCTTTAGATCGGCTATACAGTGCGTCCCAGAAAAAAACGAAACCCAGAAGTATCAATGTTCTATCATAACTTAATCACAACTATAATTAATGAATGAAACATATTTGGAAAGCTTAGAGTCTCTTCTTTCATGTGATGCTACTCAGATAATGCATACTTCACGCATGAGTGATTAAAAGCAACTTGAAGGAAGGAAACCAAAAAGACTTTTGGCGGGCGGTATCTGAATTTCGAAAACAAATTCACATTTCTAGAAAGTTGAATTTCTGCCCTTTCATATGACACCTCAATCAGGAAAAATGAGCGAAGAATGACAAAGTTCTGTTTGTTTAAAGTAGTGCTTGCATTTCAATAATTTTATTAAACGAATTCGTTTTCACTGGCTGCCTGCAGTAGCAACAAGCAAAATTGACAAAAGACTTAACTCCGTTTCGTTGACAATCAGCCGTAGACGAGAGTCTTCATGCATGGCTGATTGTCAACAAAACGGAGTTAAGTCTTTTGTAAAATCTGCTTTTTGCTACGGCAGGCACCCAGTGAAAACGAATTCGTTTGTTAAAATTATGAAAATGTAAGGGCTACTTTAAACAAACAGAACTTTGTTATTCCTGGCTCATTTTTCTTGATTGAGGTATCATATGAAAGAGCAGAAAATGAACTTTCTAGAAATATGAATTTTTCTTTGAAATTCAGATACCGCCCGCCAAATTACTTTTTGGTTTCCTTCCTTCAAATTGCTTTTAATCACTCATGCGTGAAATATGCATCACGTGAGTAGCATCAACTAAAAGAAGAGACTCTAAGCTTTCCAAATATGTATCATTCATTAATTATGGTTGTGATTAAGTTATGATAAAACATCGATACTTCTCGGTTTCGTTTTTTCTGGGACGCACTGTATTGCTCAGAATATTATTCTTCACCAGAGAATATGGGTAAGTATATGCGACAAGATAATTTAAAGAATAAGTTAAATACAATATATACACGTATTTCCCGAAAGTATATATTTTCATCCATTATTACATTTTTAAAGCTGTTTCATGAACACGTGAAATAAAAGTGGATAAAGTTGAATTTCATCACACTAAACACACCTAACTCTTTGTTTGAAAGTTACCAATGGGAGCAGACGTGCATGGGTTTGAATGCATGTTGCAAACAGGATTATGTCTGGGCTACGGCCTACATTATTGTATACATTATTGTAACATTATTGTTCATGTCTACTGCCTCGCTCGGGTGACCTCGTTCAACGACCTCGTTTAATGACCTCAATATTTTAAAGTGACTATTGTCTCATTTCTTTGGTAACAAATTAATTTGCTTGCTGTATTTGCTATTTTTGCTTGTTTCACTTTGTAAAATCATCTCATGTTAATGCTTCTTGCCCACCTATTATTACTGTTACGTCCCCTACCATTACAACTACTTCAACCAAAATGTTAGTTTTATTTATGGGAACCTATAATCTACAAGCTGAGCTTTCTAATAGGTTCCTCACATTTCACTCTGTATAACCTTCTATTCATTACAATTAATTTCGACGTCTTTTCAAAGAATTAATCATATATTAATGTGACACTTTTAGTATACTTCATATTATGTTCTAATTTTGTCAATTATGTAAATTCTTTTTATTTGTGAAATGTGAAATAAACTTGAAACTTGAACTTGAATGCATTTTTTTAATTTCGAAATTATACAAAGGTTACGGTGTGTATTTTTAGGCCTCTATTACACACCCGCTAAAATAAGTCTATTCACTTAAAAATATGTAATTCATCGTGCTTTACGAGATATTGATCGTATTGTCCTCAACTACAGTTAAGCGTCCTATAAATAGTAATGCTATAAATAGTAAACTTCCTATTTGTTGTTTGCGAATTTATTGTATCCCGCTTAAATCAAAATGGGTTACACTTCGAGAAAGGTTGTGACCGGGACCTGTATTTCTTTATACGAATTAACCTGCTCAAGTACACCGACCCACATAGTTACGACCTCAAGCACACACACGCACAATCGCAATCAATTGGGGAGGTAGGCATTAGACAACACACACCAATCATTACATATTTTACCGATATCATTTGATATTCTTCGAGGCAGACAAGCCAATTTAGCCAAATTTGTCAAATCTTTGAGGGATATTTTTTCATCCATTATTGCATTTTTAAAGCTGTTTCATGAACACGTGAAATAAAAGTGCATGGGTCAAGTTTGATCTCATCACACTAAACACACCTAACTCTTTGTTTGAAAGTTACCAATGCATATTTAAAATATCGAAATTATTTAAGTAGGAATCGACATCCAGGGAAAATCAATTGAAATGGGATGTAAAAGTTTGCGTTTAAAGGAAAATCCAACCTTACAAAATAGTTACTCTATTATTATAATAACAAAAAGTAGAACATTCAGAGAAGCAGACTTATAAAAGTTTGCGTGTCATCGGACATACAATAAGAAAGTTATCCTTTTTTGAAAGTTGTAATCACTATAATAATGTAAGGGTATTTTTATATTGGCTGAATATATCATTGTGACGTTGTGCCTGACAACTTAAAGACCACTGATAACGGTTTAGATAATTATACATACGATGAAATATTGTTTTTATCAAGTGCAGTGGTTTTTTAGTGGGGGTGACACGATGCCATTATACAAGATGACGATATTTTTGGATATTCAGACTTCGAACCATAATGCGTATACCCGCTCTCCCTCTGTGTACATTAGGTCAACCAGGGAGTAGAGGTGTCAAGCAACCTTTTCCCGATACTAGTTTGGGAATTCAGACTCTTTCCGAATTTGTGTATATATTAATTTATCGGATAAAACAGGGGAAAGGTGAGCGAAAAATGACATATTTTGGGCAAATGTAGTCAGTGAAATATAATTGTCTTTGAAATTGCGTTAATTTGATGATATTGATAATGATGCCTAATATTATACTGGGTTTATAACGCGCCTAATACACTATACAGTCAAACATGACGCCCAAGGGAAACACAAAAAAGTGGTCACTGTAGTCTGTAAATAGACAGGTTTTTCAACACATATTTCCTTCTAGAGGGAACCAATGTAGATGATCACTATAGACAGGTAGCCTTTATGGAGAGGGGGCAATTTCATTTCCCTAAGTTACCTATTATGCCCCATAGAAATCATGTTCCTTTTGTCATCTTCTCACTTCTGGAAAAGGATGCTGACATAGGTAGTTGATTTTGGGTTCATTTGGTTGCAGGCGATCGAGTCAAGCAACCTTTTCCAGAAGCTAGTTTGGAAATTCAGACTCTTTCAGAATCTTTGTTTAATTATATTGTCGAATCGAAAAGGGGAAAAGGGAGCGAAAAAATGGCATTTTGGCAAACGGAGTCCCGTGAATTATAATAATCTTTGAAATTGCGTTAATTTGATGATGCTGATAATGCTCTTTTTTGCTCTTCAAAATCTGTATCTCATTTGATGCTTTTGAATTAATGACAATAATGCTTGATAAAAATGATGTAGATCAAGCCAAGACGAAGAGTACTGGGTGTGGTTATCACTTTCCAAGTGCGAATAACATGATAATGCACTGGTATTACTATACGCTATACAAGGTAAATACTCGATCGGGTGAATGCCATGGAATCTTTCTGTCGGCGGAAATACCCAGACTATGAAGTAGAAGCTAGTTTTCAAATGCAGACATTTTGCGTATATTTAAGTCGAGCGGAATCGCAATCATGTCACGCAACCTTTCTGCGGCTGCAATCAGATTTTGAATCGCGTGCTAGTTTACAAATTCAGACTCTGTTATTTGAATTTGGACATAAGGTATTCATGCTATCTCCTCCCCCTCCTCTCTCTCTCTCTCTCTCTCTCTCTCTCTCTCTTGCCGCTGAGTTACTGAATAAGTCATGAGGTAGTCATAATTTTACGTTTAATGGTCTTGAATATTATTAAGGTCTTCACATTTTAATTGTAAGTTACAATCATACAGGTGCTTACTGAACCAGTAAGACCAGTACTGGGGGCGTTTCACAAAACTTGTCATCAGTGACAAATGACAGTTTGATATAAGCTACTGAAATCAATGCTTCTGATTGGTTATCAACAGATTTGTCACTGATTTTTTTTTGTGTGTCATTGAGAAAAGGCTTTGTGAAACGGGTCCTGGACGTCAAGTATTATGCAGGATCGTCCCGTATTTCAATTATATTTGTCCCGGGACGCCATTTTATCCCATATCTCAATATAAGCATTGGGACCAGGGGCAATATAGTAAACCACACACTGTAAATTGATGTATTGTGATCCCAGCACAGGTTTTACAGACACCCCCTAAACGAGGATTTCTTCTAAAGCCAAGGTTTTTTTTTATATAACATTGGATGGCTTTGAGTGTGATTAATATTGTCATAGCGAGAACAATATAATTGTATTCGTATTCTTGTATCACACAAAAAGAAAGCCATACAATATTATTATTATTATCTATATCTGGCATACTAGCAAAATAAGAAATTTCAATTATCAAGCAATATTGTACCGACAGTTGAAGTTCCCGGATGACAGAGCGATATGAAAACAACATTGATCTGTCATCCGGGTACTGCGCTAAAGATATTTAATACACTGATTTATTGTATCACTTGGAAGCCTTATATAGATAATAATGATGTTTTGCGCTAAATATATTTAATACACTGATTTATTGGTACCACTTGAAAGCCTTATGATGTATGATAATACACAAGCTGAGAAGTCTGCTAGTTTAGCGTGCTTGTTTTGCTCGTTCACTAGCCTACGTTTTTAGAAACTTGAGAGATTATATTTGGGTATAATTAAGACGACAAAGATTTTAGTGCTATTATATTTGCACTGATGATATCTTTCCATTGACGTAAAGAAAATGATTTAAATCAAGAACAAAAAATATTGCGACTGTCGGTAGGACTATGTAGTAACAAAGTAGATACCTTCAAATACATGCCCCTTTAAACCCTTACTTCTCTGCCAATACCCTTGAAAAAAGGGTGTGTGTTGGGATAACATCGGTATAAATTATGACGGTATTGAAAAGGGCGGTACTCATGAACACATTACCATAGATTTATTAACAAAGAACCATTTTTGAAATACAAGCATGAGAATGTATACCAGATGGTATTGAATATGTTGTAAAGGAGAATACGTATATTATTGTTCTCTTTCTCGAAATTGGTTGGAAAAAACAGCTGTTTTTTTTTTGGGGGGGGGGAGGGGGGGTACATATACTATTATTTCAATGCACCATTAGTGTTATCTTATTAAAGTAACATTACGCCTATCAACCATGAGTATCTAATCGATAATCATATTTCAGATCAAGAGTGAATTCCATTTAGTTGATTATCAGAAACTCTACTGCTATGCCGGTAGAAAGAGTTTCCTTTTCTGGTGCATCAAAATAACCTGTCCAGCCCCTTTATTATGGACCTAACAGAGTGATTTGTTTCGGATGAAATGGTGATCGGCAACTTCAAATGTTACAGTTAGTACTGGTTTCTATTGACTTGAATCAAAGAAAAATACAAAATGTAATTTAGCCTCAAGCCTTTGTGTGATAATCGGCTCCTATGAGTTGCAATCAGACAAACTAACTGAATGAAGCAAACAATCGAACCAATCCTGACCATAGCAAACATTCATTGTTTATAGAGGAACTTTTTTTACAATCTAACTTTGTTTCGGTTTAAATTTTAAAACATGGAAGTATGACTTGACACACGTACACACGGACACAAATATACACATTCATATATATTTCCCATTTACGGAATCGCCTTTTAGGTCTAGACAATAAATTTAAAGCAAATATTCTTCAAACATTTTACAATTCATATACAATTCATATTCTTTTAACTCTTTTCCAATTTGCGTTAATATACATGACATGGAGATATTCGGCCATGATGTCGTAGGATATGAAATAGCATTATTATCAACAACAACAACAACAAAAAAACAAAAACAAAAAAAAACATTTCTAATAAGAGGTATGGGGGTTGAAGTATGGAGTGCTGATACAACAAAATGCAGCATTGCTTTTCGGAGCTTTATCCAATGAAATTTGATGAGAAACAACAACACAGGGAAACTAATCATTTTGTCGTTTTTGTTTTGTTTATCTTTCAGTTATCTGATGCTATAATAGATTAGAAGCATACGGGACTTACCAGACCCTTAATCTTCACTACCTAGTACCTGACTTGGAAGTCTCCTTCACTGCAATGCGTTTCATCGACGACAGAGACCTACGGCAGTGGGTCCAGGAGAACCTGCAACGAAAGCTGGTCCAACAGGTGGGTCCATAGTAGCACAGTGGTTTTAAAGCCCCACTGCAGTACGTATAGCTACTTGCGCCCTCTATATAGCAAACAATGCCTAATCGGTGCCTGTTGGTCCCCTGTGATCCCCTTTTTCTTATGTTAATTGAGAGCTGATTTGATGGGATAACCACCTGTCAGTGACCTTGCAGGAAGGTCTAATCGCCCCTGGCTAAACTAGTATAGACGGGCTTTAAAGGGTATTATACATTAACGTTTTAATTGAATGGATGAGGTGAACATTGTTTTGAGCAACCGACACGGAACAAATCTCTCCCTCTTTTATAGCAGTTTTTAAATATAAATATGTGTCTGTGTACGTGGAAAAATATCTATACCTTTTAATACCAGTTTTAAGGGGAATATGTTAGGAAACACAGTTCAACATAAAATTGAATTGTTCATTCAAATTTTTGATTTCGTTTGTTCCTTGGAACAGGCACACGAGCTTGCAGTGCAGACAGGGTGCGATGTGCTCGTTCGGTTCCAAGATGGAAGGGAGTCTCCACATTGCAAGTACTACGTCACAGACAGGATGAAACATGACTACGTGAACTACGGCGTCCGGGCTGACCCTGGTGACCTACCGATGTCAGGGGAATCAGGATTGCCCAAGAAGTATGTCCACGACTTCACATGCCAGGTGGCTTGTGAACCCACTGGACCTATCCCCTACGCACCGGAGCACACCGAAACACACGAGGCTGAAATCATTCGGGTACAACAGCATCCCAATATATCTGTGCAAGGTGTCCATTCTAGTGAGGAGTGGCAAAGGCTGTATAGGGAGAGATTGTGGACCCAGCAGACTTCGACATCATCCACGTCAAAACTAGAAGCAGCCATCCACTCAGAGGTTCAGAGGCGATCACCAGGCGCCAATGCACAACGACCGTATGTATATCCAGCAAGTTCGTTGATTCAGTCGGATGCGTCCGTACCTACTGCGACGGAGAGCCACATCGTGTCTCATCTAGATGACAACGATGCCGCTCTACGAAATCTGAAGCAGTTACACCTCAAAAGACTGATGAGGCGTGAGATAGAACAAGAAGCACATACAAACGAATTTCCTGGGCAGTCGAAGTCAGCGAATGACCATGAATGTTTTCGGGTTCTCACCTATCTAGAAGATAACGCTGAACAACGCGAGGAATTGGTATATGTATCTCAGCAAGAGAACCCTCCTCTTGCACCACAGCCACCACCACCACCACCACCGCCAGAGCCATGGCCACCACAACCACAACAAGAACTCCAAACACAGGATGTCAGGGTGAATGGTCTCGGCTTTGATCCCAAAACGTTACCGGTTGGAAGTACACAGCAACGCTATCTATGTCGCATTTGCGAACGCACGTTTTGTGATATCTACAACTTGGTCTCTCACGCGAAAATGTTTCATTCAAGATTATCCGAATTGATTTTCGCCTGCAACTCATGCAATTCATCGTTTGAGGACGCTAGATCTCTCCATGCTCACCTGCAGACACACGGTAATATGGGGTTCTTTGCAGGGGCTGCTTGCCAGTTAAAGAGTCAGAGAAAAGATCGACAGAATGTCGTACAACAACGTCGATTCCCATGTCCAGACTGCGGGAAAATATTCTCAAGGTTTGGCTTCATGCAAAGTCACATTGAGCGTGTTCATGGTGGCACCAGGATCGCGGCGTCAATGGACACCACTGCCCTCTCCAAGGATACCTCTTTGCTTTCTAAAGATTCCATGGCATCTCCTAAAGTACATAATGGAGGCAACCCTGTTGAAGATATCATTGTAGTCAGAAATTCATCAGAAAATATGTATCGGTGTATGGATTGTGAGGAGAGTTTTGACAGAGCCGAAATCCTCCAGCAACATATCAAGGAGTCACATCTCATTCTGAAGACCAGTTCGGCACCCCCTTCGTTTACAGAAGATAATGAGCCTCCAGTTCAGCGAATGAGGTCCAAGTCAGAGGATGTCACATTCGTTGGAAAAGAGATCTACACATGTCAAGAATGCGGGAAGCAGTTCCCTAGAGGAAAGCTGCTGCAGAACCATGTCAACAAATACCACATTTCAGCCGACCCCGCCTCGGTGGCCAGCCACCGAGAGGAACAGCACGAAATCAATCGGGCAGCCTTCGTCCAACCCGAACAGCAGTACAACAATAATGTGGCGAATTCCTCAGTGTCCGTAGTAAAGAAAGAACCAAATCAAGAAATACTAGATTTGAGCACCGGGAACTCGACCAGGAACTCCAGCCTGACTATGTCAGATGACTCAAGCGATATGCCACCGGACTACCCCGTTAGCAGTCCTGACACACCGGGGAACGAGGCCAAACAGATGGAGGACCAAGAAATGGCTGATGGAAATGATCAAGGATTCCGACGAAGGCGATTCGCTTGTGATGTCTGTGGAAAAACCTACAAGTACGGCTTCCATATGAAAGAACATCGCTTGACCCATGCGGCGGTGTGTCCGTTCGTTTGTCGCATCTGCGGCATGGGTTTCTTCAGACAGAGACAGCTGAGGGACCATGAACTGAGACATACAGGAGCCTATCCGTGTCGCTGCGAAATCTGTGGCAAAGGGTTCCCTCGGACATCAGAACTAAAGAGACATTTAGCGTTCCGGCATAACAGTCATCTCGATATATTTGTTAGACGAAAATCAACGCCTTCGCGGAATGAGGAGCATACATAATTTATATTATAGTGTAATAGTAAGTTGGTATAGTGAAATTATTGGTATTGTAAGAGCTTTACCTACATCGTGGTCATTATTTGGCGCGTTTGTATAGAATGTAAAAATGAGCTGGCCAAGCCGGAGAGGTACTCAAAACCCTGGTTATTATGATATTTATCTCATGTACGAGTACATACTCATTGTTTAATTTTATATAGTTGTTGCCGTCAAAATTGTTACGTTGTTAAATAGGATTAGAGAGAGTATCATGTTTCTTGTTGGTTGTGTACAATGAAATAATGCACTCCTAAACAATTCTGTTTCCTTTTTGCCTTTACATGTTTCGCTTAGTGGCAGTTTTTTTTAATAAAAAGTATTATTCTTAGCTGGCTTAACTTCCTCACTTTTCGAGGAAAACCCCTTGCATTTGTATTAGTTGTACGCATTAGGCAAGATAGATGAGTTGTTTAATCATGCTGCAAATAAATTGTAAAGTACATTGTATTATGATATCTTTCTCAGCCACCCTGCCAGAGGGAGAAGATGAATTCGATTAAAGGAAAGTCAAACCTTAATCGATCTACCCTTAACAGAAAGCATAACAATCAGAGAAGCAGAATGAATTTTAAAATCACTATACATTCAAATTGGCTGAATGTGTCAATGTGACGTATAGTGCCGGACTCGTTTCCAACACACAAAATGACTAAAATTTCCCTTTTTTCATAATGTATGGACGATCTTTTCTTTTAGATTTTTTTTTGGGGGGAGAAGGCGTTTAGGAGAAAAACATTACAATTGATGATAATGACAGAAAAGTTTTCTATGAATATGTCACAATCCAGTGACCAAATTACCAATTCTATTCGCATGGCAGCGATCTCATATTTCAAACACTCGTATATAACCGTCTTATTATTGATCCGATTTATTTCAATTTGTCGTCATTCTGTTTCTCTTTTTTCCCGCTTTCATACATACGAATTATTATAGGGGTTGGATTGCCCTTTAATAATGCAGTATACCCGGGATTCGGGCTGGTATATTCGACTGGAATGGAATGCTGGATTTTAGCTTGAATGACAGAGATGGTGCATATATGTGTATATAGGAAAGCCAGAATCCGATGACAGGGGCAATAGTTCATCTTTACATCGCTTAGAGTTCATCGCTAAGAGACAACACTTTATATTTAAATCGCTTTGAGACATAATAAATGTATATGCGCCATTATAAGCCAGAGATATAAATATTATCATATATTTATTTGTCAGAGTATCATGGAACTGGTTTATAATTATGTCAATGATGTATGACAGTTTTCCATGCCAAAGAGATACAAACTGCTTTGTTCAATTCAGGGCGTGTTTGTTCATGATTATATATTATATAATATTTAGATTATATCTTTCGATATCATAAGCAAAGGCATGGGCTTTAGATATGTATATGTGAAATGTTATTTGATGTTTTATGAATACGAGTTGTACAGGTATAATACTTATATTAAATAAATTAAAATGCCGGTGATAATTGATGTCAAAGATTTTATGATTGACATGTGTATGGTGATATGGTTGTTACTATGGTTATGGTTGGGTTTTTTTTTATATTAAAGAAGAAGAAGACTATATTTCTTTATCGTGTTTATATTTTATAGATCCATTGTCTTTGTAGCGTAACACATCTGCTATCTGCAATAGACAGGTTTACTAATATATTTTTTTTAATTGCATAATTTGTTAACAAAGGTGACAACCTGAAAGCTTTCCCGACGTAGCAACAGACACTGTATTCGGAAGGGTATTTCATTCGTTAATAACCGGTTAATGGAATAGCGCGTCAATATAGATCCCCAGGAAAGAAACATCCATAAATTTGAATATTAGTAAACCGTTCTATAGTACCTTGACTAATCATGTTGTTCCCACATTACTGATTTACAAAATAAGAGGCGGTGCTCCTGGGGGGGGGGGGGGCAGGGGACACAGTGCCCCCCACACTTGTTCAAGTACCCCAAAAGTGCCCCATTATTTACATAGGAAAAATGCCCCTTTAACTTTGACAAGTGCCCCTATTAATTTCTAAAAGTGCCCCTTTCCCTTTCCACCACTGATAAGTGCTCTTTTTATTTTGACACGAACCCCTTTTCCTTTGACAAGTTCCCATTTTCCTTTGCAATAAGTGTCCATTTTCCATTCTCATAAGTCCCCTTTTAATCTCTAGTAAGTGCCCCTTTTAAGGTACGAGAAGCGCCCCTTTTCACTTTTGATAAGCACCCCTTTCACCTCTGATAATTGCCCCATTCAAATCTGAGAGGCGCCCATTTTGCTTTGACAAGAGCCCCTTTCCCTTTGTAAGAAGTGCCCCTTCCCCATTTATATAATAAATACCCCTTTAAAAAAGAGCCCCTTCCCCTTCTCATAAATGCCCCTTTTCACCTATGAAAACAGTTTCTTTTCATGCTCATAAGTTCCCATTTTTCATCTCTTGTAAATGACCCTTTTAAATTCTGAGAGATACTCGTTTTACTATGACAAGTGCCCCTTCCCCTCCTTATAAGTGCTCTTTTCATCTCTAATAAATGCCGCTTTTGGTTTGACACGACCCCCTTTTCTTTCCTAATAAATGCTCTTTTTCCTTCTTATTATTGCCCCTTCCCCTTCTCATAATAACTCCTTTTCATCTCTGATAAGAGCCCCGTTTATTTTAACATGTGTCTCTTATACTTTTTAATAAGAGCCGCTTCCCCCTTCTCATAAAAGCCCCCTTTCACCTCCGATAAATGCCCTTATTAAAATCTGATCGGTACCTCTGCACAGTTCCCTTATTATTAGTGCCCCTTTTTCATTCTCATAAGTGCCTCTCTTCATATATGGTCAGTGGCCCTTTTCAGATGCGATAAGTGCCCCTTTTCACCTCTGATAATATCCCTTTTAACAATAATACGTGCCCCTTTTCCTTTCTAATAAGAAACCTATTACTTTTTCATAAATGCCCCTTTTCACTTCTTATAAATACCCCTATCAAAATCTGATTGGTGCCTCTTTTCCATCGACAAAATTATGCTCATTTCCCATTTTCATAAGTGCCTTTTTTTAAATCTCTGGTGAGTGCCATGATTGGGTTTTTCTTCTTTATAAGATGTAATTTTTCGCACTGCGACCTCAAAACTCTTACATACATGTATTTTCCACGCTCGCAAATGAATTTTCAGACCATCACACCTAACTGCAAATTATGATGCTTAATATCTTATATTCAAATTCATTCATTCAAATTCAAATGAACATTTATTTTCTTCCAAACAATACAATTTATTTAGTAGGAACATAAATATAATTAAAGAACTTGTATTACAAGGAAGAAGGCGCGAAATCCGATAAGCGTAGCTTGTAATGGGTACGCCCGAATACATAAATAAAATTATACATTATAAATGGGAGAAAGGAAGAAAGGAAGAAAGGGATAGGCAAAGAGGAGAGGAGGATAGAGAGTTTGGAGAAAGAAAAAAGAAGAGAGGAAAAGAAGAGGAGAGGACTGCAACATAGTAGCAATGGAGTGTATTGCATGCATAAACAACATAATGGCAAGATATAGGTGAAGAGTAAAATGTTGAAATATTTGACTGCATATATATACATATATACATATTTACTTCGTTACAAGTACATGCATTTATACAACATAGGCCTATACATACATACATGTATGTTTACATAATTATACACATGCATACAACATTATAATCCATATACATCCCTTATACAATATAAATACACACTCGTCAACCTAATTGGGTATAAAGAGAAACAAATATTGAAATCATCCCTGATAATCTAATCACAATATAGGGGTATATACCAATGTCTAAAACATTGTATGATTTCGCTTTGAGATTGCCCTTTGAAGGTGCCATTTTTTCTCCAGAAAGTGCCCTTTTTTGTTGGTGCCCCCCCCCCCACTTTGGAAGTCGCTCCGCCGCCTCCTGACATAAAACTATTATTATTATTTTATCTGAGCAGCGTTTTCGAGCATCCTATTTCTTTATATTATCTCACGTTTTTCCTTTTCCTTCAACTTTCTCCTCGCTCTCACCTCTTTTGTTTTTCTATTCAATATTTTTTGGGGGGCACTAGCCCCCCCCCCCCCCCCCTCTTCCCCTCAGTAGCAACCCCACTGTTTATCGTTGAAGAATTTTACCTATTGTTCTGTATCACAAAGAAGTTTAAGAAGGTAAACGATAAACATTGCGTCAGTTTAGTTGAATAATGTATTATCACGTGTTCTTGCAGCTATTGTTATTGTTGAATTGTTGTATGGTGATGTTTATCCGATTTAATTGTGCAAAATAAAGGCTCGATCACTGGATGGATGAAGCACGAAAGTTTCTGTACTACAATTTCTATTCTCAAAAGAATTACCATGTGCTTATTTCTTTATCTCTTAGCGCTGGGTGTGTGCAAATATCTTAATCAACCCCTGATAAAGTTTTAAATATTTGTCACTTCATCATGATAGCGCTCTAGCATTTATTCCGATTTAAAACATTGGCAACAGAGAATTGTATGTAATATTTCAGCCACAATACAAAGAAATCTAACTAACTGATTTCAAGTATTTTAGGAATTATGGTTAATTGTGAAAAGAGTAATCAATGAAAACACGATGTGGACAGTCGGAGGAAGAAAAAAAAAACACTTGTGTCATTACCCGCTTTACAATGTTGTGCTGTAGGTGGCGCTAGACTTATCTTACACACCTCGGCTATTGACTTGGTCTTCGCCAATATCACAGTGGTATGTTATTTGTAGATTGGCGCCACCTTTTGGCGCCTGCTTGTTCATTATTTGTTATTAATTATGACCTTACGATGCAGCGATGTTCAGCTCCATTCTGGATAGCGCCCTTTACCACTCGGGTTCTTCGTCTTGTCTTAAGCCTCGGTCACAAATGCCATTGCGAACTGCTACGAACGCCGTACGAACGATTTTCAGACAATGGAAATTCGGGAAGACAATGGAAAAACAGGGAGATTCGTACGAAATTATCGTTCGTACGAACCTTTGTGACCGTAGCATTAATTAAAGAGCTATAAAGTTTACCTAGACAGACATCTCGTCTCCTTTATTACGAATCGGTTTTGGCATATTTTTTTTACTTAATACACCTCATTATGTTATGTAAAGCTTCTTCTGAACAAACTACCTTTAAATTTCAAAAACTGCCAGACTGTTAACCAATTTAAAACTTGTCTTAAGACTCATTTATTAAAAATTGCTTTTGATAATTAAGTTACTCTGTATATTTCATATGTATTGTAATTTGTAGGTTTATTTGCATTTTTGTTGTTGTTTTGTTTAATTTTTAACTATTTTATCATTGTATTTTGTTTGTTATAGCGCTTAGAAACTTCGGTGGTAAGCGCTTTGTAAGCACCATTTGTATTATTTATTAATATTATTGTACAGTATACGTCTCTTTAATACTTCCTTTTATTCATTACAACGTTACATGGGCTGGTTGTGGCATTACAAAATTGTACACGTAAATTGCAAAAAAAATGCTTTACGCATAATAATGTTCGAACCGTCACGCCCAATATTGACACATTGACAGTTTCTGATATTCATAAAATCCAAGTTGCGGGCCTGATGTATTATGTGAGGCATAGCTTAGCACCTATTAATATAATAAATTTATTCCAGCACACAAAAAAAAGAGTATTATCAATGTAATACCCGGTCTCACACTAAATATTTTTATCCCATAGCACTCGTTCAGTCAACTCTGAATTATGTTGGTCCTTTTAATATCTGGAAAATAATATCCCTTGAGATGTAATTCATTCAATTAAAAAATCAATAATATTAAACTGGTTATGCCAAATAAACGCATGCATTTCTTGTGCACATATTACACGTATTCCCCCTCCCATCCTCTCTCTCTCTCTCTATCTCTTGTTCTCTCTCTTCTCCGTTCATTCTTTCCCTTTTCGTTTAGCGCTTAAAGACTTCGGTGGTAAGCGCTTTACAAGCACAGTTCTTCTTATTATTATAATATTATTATATATTCCTGTTTTCCTGTAGTTAAGTGTGTAATGGTTTATGTATTTTTTTTTTTTTGGTGTATGATTCTGTATACTTGGCCTTGGCTTTTAGGGGCATCCTAACCATTCATTTTGTATTGTATGCTTTGTACATGTATATTGGATTTTTAATGGTTGAGTAAAGTGAACTGACTGACATCGCATTGTCGATGAACAACGATAAAGGGGGAGAGGGGGCTGCATCCATATGCGTGCTGAGTCAAGAGGTAAATGCATTTTGAAGGAAGTTTATATATATATATTATCCGGAGCCCCTACTTCTGTTTAATTATTTACATTGCAGATTTATCTCCCTTCCCGTCTTTCGCTCTCTCTCTCCATACATCTCTGTATCTCACCCTGTATATATTATCATTAACTATCTCTCATTTTGTCCATCTCTCTCTTTTGTTATCTTATTCTGTCTTTCTCGCTCTCTCCATACATCGCTGTATCTCACCCCTGTATCTACCATTAACTATCTCTCACTTTCTCTCTCTCAATATCTCTCATAAACTAGTTTATCTCTTTCCCTTATCATTCATTCATTCCTCCACAAAATGTACAAATTTTTTACCCCTGTTTTCCAACCTTAGAAATGTTAGTTCAAGTAAAGACCAATGACAAAAATATTAACGGATAGACCGTTGGAAGTAATACGTGGCAAAGGCTTCGATATGATCGTGATAGGGCCATAGGAGGGGAGGGGGGCACTTTGATTGTACATGGGACACCCCATAGAATTAAAATTTCATAATTCCGGAATTACAGAGCAGCAGCTGTCCTCCGAACCCTTTCCATCCCTAGAACCGACAACCACCTCACATCATACCAAACCAAAAACATACTTTATTTGTATAAGAAAAAAACACACTTTTAGCATTTGTATAAATTTATTTACAAAATCCATATATTTGCAGAATTCATATTGTTTGTATATGAAATAATATATACAATACCTTGTGAAAGCTTGAAACATATTAATGTAAGGATCATTCAAGTTATGAAGAAAAAATAATCTTTCAAGGTTTTTTTGAAGGATTTCCTAGCATTCAGGTTAACAATTTTTTTAAATGTGATTTGTGGCAATTTTGGCCACAACACGAAATGTGTTCAGAAAACAAAAATATGCCAAGGGCACATTTATAACTAAACTTTAATCTTCCTGCCTCAAAATTTCCCCCAAAAAAAACTTCTTCAGAAGTTTGAAATGAAACCATTTCGTAATTCAACCACTTATTCTTCAAGATATATCATACATATAGTACCTTTAAGATATTTGTAATCACAGCATTACTGTTATTCTCAATGATTGTCTATACTCGGCAGTCTCCGAGTTCTGAGAAAGCGGAGTTTTTCGGCTGCATTGCCCGCAATGGTTCATACTTAAACTTTGCAATTTGAGATCATGGTCGTTTCCTTGATATTTATGGTCAAGAGTTTGTTCACCAAGAGCGAGTTGTTTAGAAGCACTTCCTGTGGACGATGGATGGGCCGGACTCATCGTATTCCTGCTTGCTGATCCACATCTGTTGGAAGGTGGAGAGAGAGGCAAGGATGGAGCCTCCGATCCATACGGAGTATTTCCTTTCTGGTGGGGCGATGATCTTGATCTTCATGGTTGGTGGGGCAAGGGCGGTGATCTCCTTCTGCATCCTGTCGGCGATTCCTGGGAACATGGTGGAGCCTCCGGACAGAACAGTGTTGGCGTACAGATCCTTACGGATGTCAACATCGCACTTCATGATGCTGTTGTAGCAGGTCTCGTGGATTCCAGCAGATTCCATTCCAAGGAAGGCTGGCTGGAAGAGAGCCTCTGGGGCACGGAATCGCTCGTTGCCAATGGTGATGACCTGTCCGTCGGGAAGCTCGTAGCTCTTCTCGAGGGAGGAGGATGAGGCAGCAGTCTGCATCTCCTGCTCAAAGTCAAGAGCAACGTAGCAGAGCTTCTCCTTGATGTCACGAACGATTTCACGCTCAGCTGCAAGATAGAAGAAAAAAACAAGATGAAATTGGTTAGTTACGAATGTATAACGAAAAGTAACATTCACTTTCTACCCCAAAAAAAATGTTTTTGTCAAAGTCCAAAGAAAATGAACATAATCATATATATCCTCCCTCCTCTTTTTTTAATATTCTTTTAGCACAGGATGCAGGAAATAGCTTTATCACTCTTTGAAATATTTTTTAAATATCTTACCGGTGGTGGTGAAAGAGTAGCCACGCTCGGTAAGGATCTTCATCAGGTAGTCTGTGAGATCACGTCCAGCCAAGTCCAGACGGAGGATGGCGTGGGGAAGGGCGTAACCCTCGTAGATGGGCACTGTGTGTGAAACACCATCACCAGAGTCGAAAACGATACCAGTGGTACGACCAGAGGCGTAGAGGGAAAGCACGGCCTGGATGGCGACGTACATGGCGGGTGAGTTGAAGGTCTCGAACATGATCTGCAGAAGACATGAAAACAAAAGGATTGTTAATTAATTATCTCACTCACTAAAAGCAATAAGTTTTAAGCATTTATTCTGTATTCTGTTCATTTCAAAATGTTTTTTCACTTGGTATTAATATTAATAAACTGCTTAAGATGTTTAAATTTGAAAATGTATTTGTTTTGAGAATTTGATTACTTCAATAATAGGCATATTTTGCTTGTTCTTCTTACCTGTGTCATCTTTTCCCTGTTGGCCTTAGGGTTGAGGGGAGCCTCGGTAAGGAGGACGGGGTGCTCCTCTGGGGCAACACGGAGTTCGTTGTAGAAGGTGTGATGCCAGATCTTCTCCATATCGTCCCAGTTGGTGACGATACCGTGCTCAATGGGGTACTTCAGGGTGAGGATACCTCTCTTGCTCTGGGCCTCGTCTCCGACGTAGCTGTCCTTCTGTCCCATACCGACCATGACACCCTGGTGACGGGGTCTGCCAACAATGGATGGGAAGACAGCCCTTGGGGCATCGTCTCCGGCGAATCCGGCCTTCACCATACCGGATCCGTTGTCGATGACAAGAGCGGCAACATCGTCGTCACACATGATGATTGATTTCTTATTTTATTTACTCTAAAAGAAAAACACAAAAATACAACATAAATAAAATGCTCGTAATTGGAATTACACAAGAAAGAGAAATGAAAGAACCAAGCAAATTCGAGGCAGAAAAAAAAATAGTGAAAGAATAATCAAAATCTAAAGTGTTAAAAGCTTTATATTGCATTATTACTGATAAGACATTTTACCAATCCTGAGAAAAACACGTGGTCTGAACTACCGCACCCACTATTCGCAGAGCGAACAGGTTTCTCGAGTATGTGCGCATGCGCGCTCTTTCATCTTATGCCACGCCCCTAACCGAAATTTATGAACGACCTCCGGGCGAAGCTAATTAATTATGCATGCGACACAGGGACCGTCTTTGAGCTGACCACCAATGGGATAGACAAAACGATCGCGCGACGCACCGGCATCATTTGAATATTCAATATGTATTTATGATAAGCAGGCTTAACCGCCCACACCTTTTCGACCAATGAAGAGCCGATACATAATGACTAAGCCCAGGCATGAAAATGCGCCGAACACGGTCGTCTGCGGCATGGTACATGCAATTTTGTGATCTGAATCTTTTATATGAATATTTCTGTGCATATACACTCAGGCAAAAAAAAAGTGGACACGATTTAACTCGAGATTTTCTGGAATAATTATCCCTATCAATAAGTACGTTTCCCAAAAAACTTATTGAAAGCGAGACACGCCTCTATGGATAAAAGGAAACGGGAAGGATAACAAATCATGTAACTTCCAACAATTTCATCAGCATCCTCCGTCTTACGAATTAAAAAAAACTATTTACTGCAAAGTTTTATCAGCTGAAATAGACGGGTACATATTTTCTACAAATTCTAGAGGCTTCGTTTAAATACAGCCAACACAATTTTACTTCCATGAATACAAGAATTCAATTCTAAAAGCAAATGTGTGCAACATTGAAACTGGAACGGCACCATTTTAAGAACGAATAACATGACATTAGAATTTAGAACTGAACATGAATTTAAAGTTTGAAGCATTTGCAGTTTGCACAGATACATCCGTTAACCATTAACCAATTCAAGTCATCCCTAGAAAAGTATTGGATAAACAATCGAATTAAGTTTGAACCATACTTGAGACGGGATGCAACAGTAAAGAGGGACAAATAAGCTAAGCTTCCAGTCTATACACCCAAGTATACCCAAGTAAGTATCGACTTGATCATCTTCAAAGCCACACCCTTTTCCAACAATAGGAAGTATGCTTTTGAGGAAGTAGATAATGCAATTCCGCTTCGATTTCCAACAAAAATGAATTGACAAAATGCGATCTAACAAAAGATGTACGGAAAGAAAAGGAGAAAAAAACGCGATACATTTTACAATCCAATTTCTCAATCCCTGCTTTGGCCAATCATCAACGTACGCGTGAAAAGCATGTGCGATGCGATGTCAGTGCGTGGCACGCCCAACAAGAACAGGTGTCCTCGCCGGAAAAAAAGACCGGGAAAAAATAAAGTAACATCTCCTTCGATCATTCGATATACATTCGATTTGCAATTAACGTTACAACTTTGGTCCAATTCTTACTTAGACATGAAATTACAATCATACATTAATTAAAAAGTACATGTGCAATGACTAATATAAAATGAAGATGATTTTGAGATGATATTTCCTCGATTCGAAAAAAGCATACGAACCCAGGAACGAAATCCAATATCCTAATATGGAATAACCACTGACTGGAGCAGATTTTAAAATGCCCTTTGAATGCGATGCGTAAGGAGTAAGATTCTCGAGCTTGGTTGAGAAAATGAATGCCTGTAAAAACGAATTCAAGAAATATAGACTTACCGAAAGAAAGGGAGGAGAGATGTGAGTTTGCCGGTTCGAGGTTGGAACTTGAATGAAGCTGGGATGAAGGCGCAAGCAGGTATTATACTACTACCCCGAGTAGTACGAGAAGCTCATTGACCATATAAGGACAATTTTAGACGCATCGCACGCCTCGGCGCACTCATTAATATCCTTATAGGGGATCGCCTCAAAAAAACACCCGGCGTTTTTTTTTTTTTTTTGCTCCACCCACTCGCAGATCGCAGGCGCAGGCGCATGCATTTGTTCCGATTCACACAAGTGGCTGTACACGAATACAAGTGAGGATTAGCTCTCTGCCTCTCTCCATACCTAATATGTATTATGTAGAGCTCACTTCCTTATAACATGGTTGTTTACGAATTATTACATAGATCAAGTATTCTACATACCTAATTTCTTTCCTTTTGCTATCTATTCTTGTTCAATTATTGCTGTTTGATATTATATTATTCCGAAACTAACAACACCGACACAAAAAAAGAAGGATCAGAAAAGGCTCAATACCTCGATGATATTAAATTATAATTTGTGTAAATCTTTACAGGACTCAACCTTTTCTTTAAATGTTGAATCTACACTCGAGCCAAAGGCAATTTGAAAAAGATTGATTATGTAGTACGTAAGAAGCAATTAATACTGAGAGAGATATTAGAATGATTTTTTTCCCCAAAGAAATTTAAATAACTTTGCTAAAAATGACATGAGCTGCCAAAGAAGTCGGTATATGGGACTACACACACTATTATGTTTTGTCCGCCCTAACTTTCAGCAATTTTTATCAGATGCGAATATTTAAAGAGCATTTCTTTTCAGGCTAATTCCAAAGAATTTTTTATTTATTCCTTTCCCTTCCCCCAACACCGTGACAGTATAAAAAGGACCAGCGTTACTCCAGAAAATCATGTCGCTTTGCATTAAATATAGCCTTAATAAAAAATATTTTAAAATGTCAGATTTTTTTCTCGCTTACCATTCCCTTCTGGATATTTATATCAGCCCCTGATAAAATGCAAAATAAATTTCACCTCATCATGATATCGCTTTAGATTAATTCGGATAAGGAATTGTATGTACGTAATATTTCAATCACAAATCAATGAAATCTGTAAGATGAATTCGGATAATTTTAGGATATACAGTCGATTGTGAAAAGAGTTATCGTAGAAAACACAATGTGCACAACGTGGACAGTCGAAAGAAAGAAAAAAAAGAAGCGTTTCTCATTACCCGCCCATGTGCTGTATAAGGCGCTAGACTCATTTTACACACATCTGTGTTGTAGTTATTATTTATTAGACTTTAGCGCCATCTTGTGGCGTCTGCTTGCTGCTCTATTCTCGGTAGTGCCATTGTGTTTCACTGATAAACAACTTCAACAATCCATATAATAACGGTTAATCTATTTGTTTCTCTAGTAATCGATACCAGCTGATTATCAAGGTGGATTTCTCCCAGTTCATTGTTTTGTCATAGACATAAGAAATGCTTTCGGCGAATAACGATAAACGTATGGGGGCTGCGGGCAGGGGCGTCGCTAGACCTTTTTCAGTGGGGGGGGGGTGTAGAGGCCAACGATTACCGACAAAACTAGCCCCCCAATTACTGACAAAATTAAATGTCCCAATATTTACAAATTTAACACTATATACCCGGGGCCGAAGGCTAAATTGTTTTTCCTACGGACTATCTAGTACTTGCGTATGCGCAAATGGTCATTTTCCTCGTCGACATAAATATAAGAATTATTTCGTCAACTTAGTCAGCATCATAGCGGAGCTAGGATCTTAGACCCCTGTTACACATGCGTCGGCTTTTAAAGCGGGCCCCGGAGGCGGCCTCACACCTGCAAGTTGAAGCCGCCTCGAGATCATCAAACCCCTGTTACACATGATCTCGGGCCCGCAATTTTGCGTCTACACATAGGCCGGCCTCACGTCGCCTTTTCACGAGCTGATGTTGGGGCAGACTCCAGAAAGAGAAAGTGATAGAATGATAAAAACAAAGAATAACATAAGGAAAGACAGAAAGAGAAAGTGATAGAAAAATAAAAACAAAGAATAACATAAGAGAAGGTAATAGAAGGAAGAAACAAAGAATAACATAAGGAAAGACGGAAAGAGAAAGTGATAGAATGATAAAAACAAAGAATAACATAAGGAAAGACAGAAAAAGAGAGTGATATAATGATAAAAACAATGAATAACATAAGTGAAGATGAAAGAAGGAAGAAACAAAGAATAACATAAGGAAAGACAGAAAGAAAAAGTGATAGAATGATAAAAACAAAGAATAACATAAGGAAAGACAGAAAAAGAGAGTGATAGAATGATAAAAACAAAGAATAACATAAGAGAAGATGAAAAGAGGGAAGAAACAAAGAATAACATAAGGAAAGACAGAAAGAGAAAGTGTGATAAAAACAAAGAATAACATAAGAGAAGATGAAAGAAGAAAGAAACAAAGAATAGCATAAGGAAAGACAGAAAGAGAAAGTGTGATCAAAACAAAGAATAACATGAGAGAAGATGAAAGAAGGAAGAAACAAAGAATAACATAAGGAAAGACAGAAAGAGAAGGTTATAGAAGGAAGAAACAAAGAATAACATAAGGAAAGACTGAAAGAAAAGGTTATAGAAGGAAGAAACAAAGAATAGCATAAGGAAAACAGAAAGAGAAAGTGTGATCAAAACAAAGAATAACATAAGAAAAGGTTATAGAAGGAAGAAACAAAGAATAACATAAGGAAAGACAGAAAGAGAAAGCGATAGAATGATAAAAACAAAGAATAACATAAGGAAAGACATAAAGAGGGAGTGAAAGAATGATAAAAACAAAGAATAACATAAGGAAAGACAGAACGAGAAGGTTATAGAAGGAAGAAACAAAGAATAACATAAGGAAAGACAGAAAGAGGGAGTGATAGAATGATAAAAACAAAGAATAACATAAGGAAAGACAGAAAGAGAGAGTGATAGAATGATACAAACAAAGAATAACATAAGAGAAGGTGGCAAGCGCGCCCGATGTATTATGTTGATAATGATGACAGGACATAATGGTTACGTCACTTCCGCTTATAAGCCGGCCCCGAGTCCACTTTGGTGTTACACATACCGATTGCGGGACTGAGGCCGGCCTCAAACCACATCCAGAGGTGGACTGAGTCCACCTGGCCTCAGTCCGGCTTTTCGAAAAAAGTTGGTGTTACACATACGTCGAGCCGACTCCGGGGCCGGCCTCAGTCCACTTTCAGACGTATGTGTAACAGGGGTCTTATTTTAGGGATCGAGGGGCGGTGGTGAGCAAGCGAATCACTTAAAGAGCGCGCGAAGCGCGCTCATTAGAGGGGTGTGGGTGATAGGCCTCCAGCGCGAAGCGCATAAGCTTAGACCTTTCCTTAAATTATTAGGAAAAGAAGACAATTTATTGTACTGTTCTCGATTGTTAATCCTTGTCTGAATGAAGTTTGCCTCCCCCCCCCTTCCCGCGCAAAGCGCGAAAGCTTTGGGGTTTCATTAAATTATTTTAAAAAGAAGACGATTTGCTGAACCGTTCTCGACTGTTAATCCTTGTCTGAATTCAGTTTCTCCCCCTCCTGCGCGAAGCGCGGAAGCTTTGACGTTTCGTTAAATTATTAGAGAAAGTAGACGATTCGTTAAACCGTGCTCGACTCTTAATCCTTGTCTGAATTCAGTTTCTCCCTCTCCCGCGCAAAGCGCGGAAGCCTTGACATTTCATTAAATTATCAGAGAAATTAGACGATTCGTTAAACCGTGCTCGACTCTTAATCCTTGTCTGAATTCGGTTTCCCCCTCCCGCGCTTTGCGCGGAAGTTTTGACGTTTAATTAAATTATTATAGAGAGAAAACGCTTCATTGCACCGTTTTCGACTCTTAAAGCCCTATTATTCTGAATTCGGTTTCCCCCTCTCGCGCGAAGCGCGAAAGCTTTGACGTTTCCTTAAATTATTAGAGAAAGCAGACGATTGGGTGTACTCTCGACTCTTAATCCTTGTCTGAATTCAGTTTCCCCCTTCCCGCGCGAAGCGCGAAAAAGCTTAGACGTTTGATTTAAATATTAGAGAAAGTAGACGATTCGTTGAACCGTGCTCGACTCTCAAAGCCCTATTATTCTGAATTCAATTTCCTCCTCTCGTGCGAAACGCGGAAGCTTTGACGTATCCTTAAATTATTAGAGAAAGCAGACGATTCGTTGTACCGTTTTCGAATTTTAATCCTTGTCTGAATTCAGTTTCCCCCTTCCCGCGCAAAGCGTGAAAAGCTTAGACGTTTGATTAATTTATTATAGAAAGAAGACGATTCGTTGCACCGTTTTCGACTCTTATTAGGCCCTACTTATCTGAATTAAGTTTTCCCCTCTCGCGCGAAGCGCGGAAGCTTTGACGTTTGATCTCCCTCCCCCTCCAGACTCCCCCCTCTCTGTCTCCTTCCCCTTCTCTTATCTCACGGCCACACCTTTGAAATTATAGCCCTGCCATTCTCTCTCTCTCTCTCTCTGTATGTCTGTCTCTCTGTCTCTCTCTCTCTCTCTATATATTATATATAATTATTTATTGGTGAATTGCCGTTTGGTCTACAACCAGCTCGTCTAAAACCCAATATTATTAGTCCATTATCATAATGGTCTACGTCCAGCCCGTCTACTATCATGGACCGTCATAGTAGGTCCATGCTGCTATCTGCATGGTCTCATAATCTTTTCGTCTATCTATCATTTGGTCTGATGACCATTCAGGCTAATAAATAGTCATTTGGTCTTATTTCCATGTGGTCTTATCTCCAACTAGTCTACCCGTTTAGTATATTGTTCATATAGTCTCATAGCCAGTTAGTCTAATTCCCAGTTTGTCTAAATGCCCGTCTTGTTTACCATACATACGGGTCTAACAATAATTTGATGATGGTTATATTAATGATTAGATGATTATTAGACCATTATTATGGATGGTAGACAAAATGGGCATTGGACGAACTGGCAATTAGACCAAATGAGTGATAGACCAATGGGTAGTTGACAAACTGGTTGTAGCCCAAAGGGCTATAAAAGTATTATGTCTATCAGAAGATTCCTATTTTTTCTATCTTTTTTATTTTGTTATTCGTTTTTTTTACCTTGCCTACTTAAAAGGTGAAACGAAACATCTGTCACAATCCTGAAGTAGAAGGGGGGTTGGGAATGATCGACTTAGAGTCAAAATGCCGATCACTCCGTCTTTCATGGATTCATAAATATTTAAGAGATGAACAAAGTGCTTGGAAAATTTTGTTTAAATATTGGATCAAGAAAATTGGGGATTTGCCACTTTGTTTGCATTTTAATTGCAAAAAGAGCGATATGTATCGTATTTGTAGAAAAAAACAGTTGCCTAACTTTTATGTTGACATGTTTTGTTCTTGGGCTGAATTAAAATATATTGATATGTTTAAAGTAACGGATATTGAAAATGAAATGATTTGGTATAATAGCAATATTAAAGCTATGAATGAGTTATTGTATTTTCCAAACTGGATGAGAAACAATATTTTTAAAGTGAAACAAGTCTTAGTTAACGGTATCTGGAAAGAAGTTGATTCTATTTGTATTAATTTTCAAGAAAATGAATTACTTTCCGCCTTCAAATTGGCAAAGTTAAAAGGTGCATTCCCGAATTTTTGGTTGCAGAAATTACGTAATAGGTTACAATATGTAAATAGTCCACCGTCTGCAGTGGAATTCAGTACAATAGAAATAGTAACAGGTGACTCCATTGATGTAGCGGTCATGAAAGCCAAACACTATTATAATTTGATGTTAGAAAAAAATAGACAGAATCTTCCGTGCATTTATTTTTGGAACGCTTATTTTGATTTACCCAATGAGTTTAACTGGAAAACGTTGCTCCATTATAAATTTTACTTTATAAATGACAACAGAATTAAGCAGTTTAATTTTAAATATCTTCATAGAATATTGCCCAGTAAAGACAATTTATGTAAATGGAAGATTAAAAAAAATAATCTATGTGATATATGTAAGATTCCAGAGTCCAGACACAACTAACCACCTTCTTCCTGGCTTGCAAGAAGGTTTCGCTTTTTTTGGAAGATTGTATCCAAATTAATTGATACTTTGTTTAATTTTAAAATCCTTTTGAACGAAGAAATTCTTTTAATAGGTCATGAAATAGAGAGAAGAGAAATTAATCTTGTCAATCTTATTTTAAACTTCGCTCAGTTTATTATCTATAGGAACTATATTAGAGAATGTTTTGGAAGTGAAAAGCACAGGAAACATGCTGTATATTGGATAAAAGAATTAAAGGTGGAAATTCGCACCTATCTCAATATGAAATGTAATCAAAAGAAATTCGATACAAACGAAGTTACAAAAGTTACAAAAATGTTTTCATTATTTTAGTTAGTGATTATGTCACATTAGCAGGCGCGTAGCCAGAGTTTGATGTTTGGGGGGGCACATACATGTAATCGATCGAGGTCAAAAAAAGGGGTCTACAAAATTTCAACCGATCCTGGAAATTTTAGGGGGGGCACGTGCCCCCCCGTGCCCCCCCGTGGCTACGCGCCTGCACATTAGTTTCATGTTCTGTACTACATATATGTATGATATGTTACAATTGCATGAATTTTGTATTTAAACACTGTTGTAAATAGCTGTTATTTTATGATATGAACAAATAAAGTCCCTCGAAAGAGGATAAATAGAAAAAAAAAAAACCTTGCCTACTTAATTATTCACATTACACATTGCAAACTTACCCAAACATCTCTTTCTCTCTCTCTCTCTCTCTCTCTTTCTCTCTCTCTATCTCTCTCTCTCTCTCTCTCTATCAATCTCTCACTTTGTATCTATATCTCACTATCTCTCTCTATCTTTCACTGTCTTTCACTTAAGTCTCTCACTCTATATCTTTCACTGTCTATTACTTAATATCTCTTTCACTTATTGTTCATGAGACGCTCGATAGAATTTTATATTTTCATAATTTCGGAATAATTAAGAGCAGCAGCTGCTCTCTAAACTATTTCCATACCTATAATCGACGCCCACCTCACAACATCATTCTTAGCCAAAACATAGTCTTATAATTTTGTATAAGAAATAAAAAATACCACGTTTAACTACAGTTAATTATAATTTATGAACATCTGTATAAATTTATTTACAAAATACATATATATTCAGAACTCATATTTTTTATATGAAATAATGTATACAATATAATATATTAATATATGATACTACCTTGTGACGACTTGAAAAATATCAAACAAAGTATTAGTTACAGAGCACTCTATGAATTGTTTTGGTATTTAGATTAACAATAACATTATTTCTTTAAAAAAAGAAAATGATTTGTGGCAATTTTGGCATCCCGTTATTACTTACGAAACGTGTTAAAAAAACAAAAACACGTCAGGGGCACATTATTGCACCACTCAACTATAAACTTCCTGCCTCAAAATTAATATTTAAAAAAATATCTCCAGGAGTTTAAAATAGACCATTTTATAATTGAACCCGTTAGTATATAAGATTGTTATATAGTACCTTTAAGATATTTGTAACTACAGCATTACAGTTATTCTCAACGATTGTTGTATACTAGGCAGTCTCCAACTTCTGAGAAAGCGTCAGTTTGGTCGTACCATTAACTTGATCTTATTTTGACTGGGTTGGTCGCAATCGTTCATACTAAAATGTTAAGGAACATCCGTGATCATCATCAACGAGGCAAAAAAAGAATCACCTCGTATGTCAAAGTTTTTGTTCGAAAGTTTGTTCACCAAAAGCGAATTATTTAGAAGCACTTCCTGTGGACGATGGATGGGCCAGACTCATCGTATTCCTGCTTGCTGATCCACATCTGTTGGAAGGTGGAGAGAGAGGCAAGGATGGAGCCTCCGATCCATACGGAGTATTTCCTTTCTGGAGGAGCGATGATCTTGATCTTCATGGTTGGTGGGGCAAGAGCGGTGATCTCCTTCTGCATCCTGTCGGCGATTCCTGGGAACATGGTGGAGCCTCCAGACAGAACAGTGTTGGCGTACAGATCCTTACGGATGTCAACATCGCACTTCATGATGCTGTTGTAGCAGGTCTCGTGGATTCCAGCAGATTCCATTCCAAGGAAGGCTGGCTGGAAGAGAGCCTCTGGGGCACGGAATCGCTCGTTGCCAATGGTGATGACCTGTCCGTCGGGAAGCTCGTAGCTCTTCTCGAGGGAGGAGGATGAGGCAGCAGTCTGCATCTCCTGCTCAAAGTCAAGAGCGACGTAGCAGAGCTTCTCCTTGATGTCACGAACGATTTCACGCTCAGCTGCAAAACAAAAACAAAATAAGTTCAGAACATTCAGTTGCTTTGTTTTGTCTTTATACATTTCTATACTTAAAATAAAAATAGAGTGAAGAGCCTTGACACGAGGGTTTTCTTCTTCTTCAATTACATAAGATTTTCATTGTTTAATTAACAGCGAAGTAATGAATTGTATCTTACCGGTGGTGGTGAAAGAGTAGCCACGCTCGGTAAGGATCTTCATCAGGTAGTCTGTGAGATCGCGTCCAGCCAAGTCCAGACGGAGGATGGCGTGGGGAAGGGCATAACCCTCGTAGATGGGCACTGTGTGTGAAACACCATCACCAGAGTCGAAAACGATACCAGTGGTACGACCAGAGGCGTAGAGGGAAAGCACGGCCTGGATGGCGACGTACATGGCGGGTGAGTTGAAGGTCTCGAACATGATCTGCAGAAGAAAACGATTGTTTGGCTTATTAATGACTGATGGCAAATGACTGATCACAGAACCTACTGTGAAATCAAGTATTACTTAGTTTAAATCATTGTAAAAGCTTTCCATGCTCCAAGTTGTGGGCATTCTAAAATGTTGATAATGGCTTAATTCATTCGTGGATCTCTCTCGGCCACCAGGATTAATGTTAATGAAGGAAGCAATTAATAAATCTTACCTGGGTCATCTTTTCTCTGTTGGCCTTGGGGTTGAGGGGAGCCTCGGTAAGGAGGACGGGGTGCTCCTCTGGGGCAACACGAAGCTCGTTGTAGAAGGTGTGATGCCAGATCTTCTCCATATCGTCCCAGTTGGTGACGATACCGTGCTCAATGGGGTACTTCAGGGTGAGGATACCTCTCTTGCTCTGGGCCTCGTCTCCGACGTAGCTGTCCTTCTGTCCCATACCGACCATGACACCCTGGTGACGGGGTCTGCCAACGATGGATGGGAAGACGGCCCTTGGGGCATCGTCTCCGGCGAATCCGGCCTTCACCATACCGGATCCGTTGTCGACGACAAGAGCGGCAACATCGTCGTCACACATGATGATTTGTTTATTTTAGTTTGATCTAAAAGTGAGAAAAATAAATAAAGATATTAGACAGATGATTTTTTTTTCGTTTAAATGAATGGACATAAAAGAACATTAACTTAAAGTTCACTACATCGAGGTGTCCCAAGAATTTGTAGGGCCGTACAGAAAACGCGTGATCTCACACATTTCCTTTGGAGAATGAGTGACAATTCAGAAGAACACGGAGGCAATTTCGATTTTGTTTTAACCAGCGTTTTAATAAGAAAAGATGTATTTGATATTGTATCTACGAACATAATTAAACTACGCAAGGAATTTCAATTGCAACCGTCCAAGCCGACAGGCTTTGCTCCCTGTGACAAAAGTAATCTTCTGTCATATCATGGTCATATTGACTTTAAACCATTAGATTTTAAATATGACTGCAATCAATACTCAAGCAATTAGCTCTTTGTCTTTCGAAAGCTAGTGAGCTAAACTCAAACCTGTTGCTCACCAGTCTGCAGAACTGCCAATATAATAAAAAGATCCTTTGACTCTGGGATTTGAAGAAGTATAGCGAAATATTTCTCGACTTACCTTGAGAAGAATAAAGGAGAGCAGGAGCCTATGTAATCCTTAGAGGCAGACAAATCAAGTGACAGATCATGCTGAAACCATCGATATTTATGCTAGTTCCGTGATAGATCTTTTACATTCTCATTCCCTTTTATGGTCATTTTCGCTTTTGTTTGTACACGTTGTATAACGGGGGCGGTCCTTAGCTTGCATCGAGGTGCTTTACACGCATAAAACGTGTTTGTGTTACACTAATAAGGCAGTACGAGTTTTAAGGCACACAGTAAAGTAAACTTATGAATATTCATGACCTGTTTTTACCCTGAGTCACTGTGTAAAACATTTCGGTGGCAGATAACAGATTTTGTCGGCGACTTCCTTCTGAAGCACCAGGGTGCTTGGACCTATTTCCTGTTGATACTCCGGACTATTTACCCTGGACTGTATTCACAATTACAGGGAAGTTAGTTTGCCCATGTACCACTTCGTTCCGTATGAGTTACTCCATTCATACTAACAGTGGCGTATTCAGAAAATGGTCCGTTTTCGAAATATATTGTAATTTAATACGTAAGCCTGGTCTATGTAAAGTTTAAAAGTCCATCGTTACAAATTATTTCATTCATCTAGTAATTGCATTTCATTGGCATGAATGACTGTTGTTTGCAAGGGCAACAATCGATTAATGCAGGCCTATGCAATCTGCATTCTGAGTTTTCTGACTATTGAAATAACAGTATGAGTTGAATGTCAAATAGCTCGTGGTTCGTAAAGCATATACATTGTAATACATTAGGAATTGTCTATTGATAGAATGAGGAGGTGATGAAATGATCGTGTGTATTTGGTAGTCTTACTTGCTGCAGACCCATTGGAATATGTACTGATTTTTGTTTTACCGGGGCCAATAACCGAAGGGGTACGCCCCCTTGCTGGATACACAATCGAGTAAACGAAAATACACCTTTAGGGAGGGATTTTAATTCAATTCAATTCAATTCTATTTTATTTCTGTTTCCAACACAACATTACAAATCAATTATAATCATTTACTCACCAATATATTAGTTGGAAACAGAGGGGTTCACTAAAAATCAATGCTTGTACAATTATTGTGGACCCCTCGAATGATAGTTATATAGGAATAATGAGTAATTAAATTAACGAATTCGTAACTACAAAAAGGAACTAGAAAAAGAAAGAAAAAAGGGGGAAAGGGGATGCCAACAGAAACGAGAACGGGACAAGAATGTACTTTACATGACAAAGATAGGAGAACATGGTCACAATATAAAAAGTAGACATTGCCAAAAGAAAGAAGTGAGACGGGTTCACAAAAGGCCCATGCCTCCATTTTGGAAGCCACTGTGGAAAACTTGTTAAGCACTTAAGAAACATGCGCCCGACCCCTTTAACAGTGGTCTTATGCTACCTTTCAAATTGGATTCTAGTATGCGGAAGGCACCTACAAATCTTTTGTTTCCTTCTTCCTCTTCTTCTTTTCTTTTCGTTTTCATTTATTGGTATAGCGAATTGACACATTCAAAGTATAATAACCCTCTAATTTTGCTTGTCCCAGTCTCTTTATCCCCCCCCCCCTCCTCCCTCTTAACAGAATCCTTGGGACCCATCCCTACTGCAATTGGTGTAGCATGAGTACATCCATTTAAAAGGCTCTGGTACGAGGGGGGAAGGGGCATCGGTCCTATACTCTAAAAATACAATGCGAATTTACGAGGTTACTTATTGGGTTTGGTTAATGTGGTCCTGGTGTTCTCGTCCCTTTCCCCTTCTCCCTATTATCTTCTGTCTTTTCTCACATTTTCTCTATATTTTGGTATTTGCATCATTTGATGGGGGTGGGAGGGGGGGGGGGGGCAGTTCTTCTTGTCTGTAAGTGTAGCAGGCAGTGATGTACAGGGGGCATGGGGATGTGAATCAAAACCATTTTTTTTACTAAGTGACGTCACTTTAGTCCAGTCGACATCGAAATAAGACAAACACGGATCTTCATCGAATGGTTTCTTCATGTTTCTCCACGTGAAAAGGAATTGGTCACTTTTGACCAGAAGTCCACCGTCATCTAGCTTGACCAGAATCGTAATATCGGCCCAAACTCTGAATAAATTGACAAATGATTCACAAATGTAATGGTCATCTTGACCAACGTCCTGGTCTGAAACCATTCTTGAACCAACCATTATTATTAGAGCGTATTATCTAACAGGATCGCAAAGACTTTCGAGAAATCAACTCAAGGACAATTTCAATATCATGTAGTATATATCTCTATAAGTCATTTTCATATTACGTAATGTGTCCTTGTAAGAGTTTGCCCATTTCAGAAGGTAATAGACAAGACTTATCGAAAATACCTACGGGTGATTTTCGAAGTCTTTGCGATCGCCTTATTTGATCATTATTATTAAATTTGTTCATACATTTCTCGTAATTTTCTGTAAATTGCTTTCTTTAGTGATTATTTAGAAAGAGATTCAAAGAATATTAAGTAGAAGATGTGCCAGCTCCAAATTTCTTTCAGGTTATCCAATAGTTTAACTTTCATCCATCATTACAATTAAGATCGCCTATTATAATACCATACTTCGTCAACATTGGACACTATGGCCTTCAAATATCTATAATGATACCAGCATAAACATAGTATAGAGGGACCTTTCCGATATAGTTTATATAAAGCGGGCAATATCAAACTAGTTATTTAATACCGTAAGGCCTTAATAGATTTTTGTTTTCTTCTTTAAATACCATTGTTCTTCTTTTACGCCCTTGATACGTTTGTTTGACGAATATATAGGTTACCCGGTTGAGAACGAGGCGTTACGTTACTCGTAAGATTTATCAGAAGCAAACATGGCGTCATGGTCCAATCAAATAATAGATGATAATGATGATTGGTGCTAAAGGTCGCCCACCTCTTTTAACGGTTCACTCGGGACTCTTTGAAATTAGATAAGTGGCATTACATCAGAAGCTATTGCGATCGTATTTAATTCTTTATGGGGTACTTCTTTGATTTGATTTGATTTGATTTATTTTATATCTCTTCATGGTATTTTTACAAAGTTACAAACTAGTTGAAACATAATCGTGATAATAAACAAATTTATATCAGTATTACATCATCAACGTATAATACATTGTAATACTAACATAAAATATTCATGAAGAAGGATTGTCACATAATGAAAGGTAAGTTGATATCTTTGGGCGACGATCTACATGTACAATGGTACGTGATTCCTGTGAAAATGATTCTTTTCGTTTGGATAATCTATACATAATTGAATTTATTCGTTTCACGCTAAAAGTAGAATTCTTCTTTTACTTAAAAAAAATATGTTCGCGAAAAAGGAGTTTTCACAAAATGTAAGGGGTTTTATCATGTAGATAATAAACCATATTTATTACAATAGTCCAAGTACTTTCATAACCGTGGTCAAACTACAAAAAGGGCAAGGATTGTGGCAGGGTTGGGGGCTTTTGGCTGGGGGCTGGTGGGTTAGAGCGATGTCGTCTGCACCCCATTACAATCCGAGAATACAAAAGCTTCTGTTATTTGGGCAATTCATATCTGGGCAGCGAGGTGGTCTATTGTTTGAATTTATTTACATATCAATCAGCACACTACATTAACCCTAATAAGGCCGGGCTATTTGAAGTCTTACTACGGCCGGGGGGGGGGGCATTATGTCCCCCCCCCCCCCCCCCCAAGATCTCGGCCGTGAAACGGCCGATCTCCGCAAAAATGTGCACGCATGTCAAGTGTAGTGTATAGAACATTATTATAATTTCAATTTTAGAAAAAAATCACTCATTTGCATATTTATGGTAATTTATGCAAATAACGTCATAAAATCACATTTTTACCCATAAATCATATATTATTCATATTTAAGCATTCTTTTTCACTACATATATTCATTAGACCAATTGGAACAATAATACGACAAAAAAAATTGGAAGAGCTAGCTTATTCCTTATGTTATCTCTTGTTTTGATAATTTCTTATGTATTTCATTGTTTTTTTAACTTATGTATGTTATTGTTTTTTGTTTTTTTTTCATTTCTTCCTACAATTCAACTATTTTGACTCCCAAAACAACCACCTAAACTTTAAACAAGACCTAATAACCAATGTTTGATCTATGTTTAGGAAAAATGACATTTACATATGTTTTGTACACAAATCACAAAAATGAGCGATTTTCGGGCTGACATGCAAAGACAAAAGGTCACGTGACCTTGTAACTGTAGGTCCGATTTTTTTTTTTTTTTTTTTTTTTAAAGATGCGCAAGACTCTAAAGAAAAAAGTCAGCGAACGGCGAGGCGCGATCCATATGCGTTCTCGAACAATCAGAAAAATCGTGGAGGGGGGGGGGGGGTCATAATGGCCCCCCCCCCCCCGGCCTTATTAGGGTTAACACGTAATATTTAAAAATAGACAATTTTTCCTATGCAGTCGGCATCCCTCGCCTATAATATTCAATTCAATTCAATACAATTCAATTCAATTCAATTCAATTCAATTTCGGTTTTATTACAAATATTCCAAATAAAAAGTCCAAAGACTAACAATGATTGGCTCACAATGTATCATATAAAAATGCATTAAAAACAGTAGGTCTAAAAATTCAGTAATAAGTAATGTTAAAGTACATTGCTCACATTTAATATGCATGTAAATAGACTGGAAAGTTCGTATTCTGCAACAAGCACCATCTACATCTACATTATTTTCATTTAGTTTGACTGCAATATATCGGGGGGGGGGACAGATTTTTGGGGCAGTATCGCAATATCGGTATTTGCCACGAGCACCACTAAGGAAATTTTTTAATTTTTGTTATACAAAATTATAGATATTCATCAATTCTTTATTATACGCAGTTAAATGTGCAATGCTTAATGCTGATAATATTCAGCACACCTCGTTTTGCCGTTAATGAAATATGTGTTAATGATCGATAGATGGAATGACTGAAGGCTGAAGGTTATCATTATCTCCATGATTCATAAACAATGAAAACACAGGGCAATATTGTGACACATCGTTAGCGGGGCAGATCTAACACTGACTGATATTTTCCTTTTCCTTTTTTTTTTTTGGGGGGGGGGGGGTAAACAAAAAAAACTCTTTCTGCCCCTCCCCCCCCCCCCCCCCCCCCCCCCTCCTCTTCCGATAATATTCGTGCTAGAATCATGCCGGTTCTCTCTTTTTTTCTCTCTCTCTCAATATATATATCTTTGTAAAGGGATGGGGATAGGAAGCTTTTTATTCCTATAAATATATTTGTCTAAATAAAGAGGCCTTCTGAGACAGGTACGAATTTTTGAAGTTGTAAACAAAACAGTGTATATATTTTTGTATGGGCACATCAAATTTGCTGAATCGGTAACGTCAAAGTGACGAACGTAGTGTTTGACTACTTTCCAATTTGTTTTAACACACAAATTTTCTTAAATGTCACATTTTCAATATATATATTTTAGAGGACCTAAATAATCTATGATATTATGCTAACCTTATTATATTTTGAGTAGTGCCCCCAGGGAGAACGCATTTAAGAGAAAGAGAGACACAAATTTCATGTTTTTACACGAAAAACGGGAGAGTTGCATTCGCATATAGATATAGTGATTTCATATTTTAAACATTCATAACTCTCTTATTATTGGGTAGATTAATTTCTAACTTTCGCCATTTTGTTTCGCTTATAGTTGGCTTTCATGCAAAGGAACTCATTCCAAAGGTTGAATTTCACTTTAACATGGTTAACCAATGTTTGTTTTTTAATTTAAAAATAGCCGGTAGCTTCAGCTATGGGGTTACGGGGGCACATACCCTCAATCAACGGGAAACGAGAAAGAGAAAGGAGGAAGTCAACATTGACATTGTAATAAGAAAATAATACAACCCCTTTCGACTATTTCCTCCCCCTCTATTGCCTTATTTTTGTTATACTGCTTTGCCTGATGCCTCGCCCCACCCCGCCCCCTCCCAAGACAAGTGCCCCAAAACAATGTATAGGCTTACGCTACGACAATTCGCCAGTCTGTGGCGTATCCAGAAGTGGTAAAGAGGAGAGAAGTCCTTCCCAGAGTAGGGGCCGTTGTGCAACTTGTGAGTCTGGGAAGCCCCGAGTCTCAGTTTCGTTTATTTTTTTCTTCAAATGTCACATTCACATTCCTTACCTAAACCATAAACAACAAGCGATAAGAATGAAAAAGGATTCTCGCGATAGTTATAAACAAAATTACATTCAACGATACCAAGATATGAAAGTAATAATGTAGGCGGGATTACATACGGAGATATAAATACAATTGTATGGTATTACAACTGAAATTAGACAAATCTGTTTGCAGTGAAATATGAGGGAATTTAGTTTTTTTTAGGCTATAGCTTGTGAATTGTAGGAAGGAAGGAAAACAAGGGAGGCGGTGTAAGACGAGGGACTAACAACAAAAAAGAGCATTATGTAGGGGGCCATTGGATAAATCATTGAAGTGTTAAAGAGCCTGCATTTATTAAATCTGTCAGGATTTTGGTAAACCCATTGTAAATTGCACTTGTATAATTGTTATTATTTACTTATTTATTTTTAGGGGTGACGCTTTTAATGGGAAAGTGGGCATCTCGACCGAATCTTTCTAATGTCTTTATGTCAGTTTAAATTGACATTCTGGCCAATGCTCTTTAACAAAAAAAAATCTTTCTTTAAGCATGTACATCGAAGAAAACGATATACTAACAACTGCAAGTACTAACATATTAAAAGGGTAGCCCCTGTGTGACAATCTTTGACTCGTCATACTTGTTGGTATTTGTAATATTCGGGGTGGGGGCATTTCTTTTCTGATCTAAATTATTTTGGAATGTCTATCGGCATATTTGGACCTATCCGAGAATTAAATTATCAAATGTTACAAAATGCCCTTGAAATGATCTTTCTGATTCACAGCACATGTATTTTGGTTAATCAAAATGGCCACGGACAGATGGGTACGTTTTGCCCCAATTCAATACCATGTAACATAATAATTTTAATGTGCTTTTTTTTTAATGTAAAGATCCGTTCAGCCGTTATCAACTTTTGTGAACAAAATACTAGCGAACGATTGTTAGGGCTTTTAAGATAGAAAGGTTATTTTGGTAGGCTTCTCCATAAGTTACATTGGTTTACTGCTTTTCAACAGATTCGTAAAACATTTTGATGTATCCAGTCGTCTGTTTGAAGTGTTTTAGAATATAAAATGTCTGTCCAAATATTCGAAATAAATCACACACGTCTTCCTCTTTTTGAAGAGGCGTAGTTTCTGTTTTTTTAGTAATTCCTTACTTTTGTTTACTTTCAGTCAATATCCGCAGATGGCAAATTTCAGAGACCCCTGTACCGAAAGAGTTCGAGCAATTTGGGTCAGTTACTTAGTTCAAAACAAGGCACATATTCAACTTTCTATAGTGCAATCCACTTTACTCTGCCGTTTTCTTTATATTGTATCAGTGCAAATATACATATTAATGTATGTGAACTTGTTTTGTTTAATTGATAAATAATTTATTCCCTTGCTTTATTTGGCTCATGATTTTAATCAAGCTTATACTTTAAGAAGTTAGTCTTTTCAAACTATCTTCTAATCTTGTAAATCATGCCCATTGTGTGCTCATCCTGTTTCGTATAGTGCAATCCACTTTAGTCAGCCATTTTTTTCCTGCCCACACTTTTCTCTAAACACTTCAATCTGTCTTGAAATTTTATCTTTAGAGAGTTTTAATTCTTTGTTTTGATTTTTTTGTATCAGTGCAAGTATATCAATTTGTGTGGCCTTGTCTTGTTTAATTGATAAATATAATTATATGCCCTTGCTCCCCCAAAAGGGTCTCACCTCCCCCATGCTTGAATTTTTATGTTATGTTTACCATATAATTTGTCATTTGCCTTGAAAAGCAGGCCTTGCGGCTCTGAAGGGACTACCCTGTTTTTTTTATAAAGAAGTCTAAATAAATAAATAAAATAACTGGGCAGCGTTTCACGAAACTATCATCTGACCAGAGTACATGTTCACCGACATCCCTTGAAACGAAAGTATTATAATGAATACGTGTTTCGAACTTTCGATAGGATGTCGGTGAACTTGGTGACGGTCTCGTGGAACGACGCCCAATTTCTATTTCCACACTTTCATCAAATCTCACAATGTATACTAGACATGAACGAACACCACAAATGGCCTTTAGTTAACAACACAATCTATCAATCATAAAGCTCGCCTGCTACTATTCAACACATCCATCTAAGCATCACCATGAAGACAACATTAAAACAAGTTCGCACAAAGTTCAGCTCTTTCTTCAGTTCTTTCACATCGCATCCTCATCGGGATAAAATAATCACATGCACAACACAGAACTGCCTTTCTCAAACCAAATCAAACACCCGTTATTCCATCCACAAACCACTCAATACCACTGCTATAGCAGCCGATCAAAATAAAGAATATTGAATCAGATATGAGTATACTTAGTACTGCTTTTTTATTGCATTCTCATGTGGAGAACTGCAGTTGTTTCTTTTTTCTTTTTTTTAGAGTTACAAAATATATACAGTGTACATAAACAAAAATATGCATGATCCAAAGTTGAACGCGCATTTCTTTTTTCATTATTATGTATCATAGATTTCTTTAACATTTCTTTTCAAGATTATAATGCAATCATAACTTTCTCTAATTTAACTTTTAATTATAAATACGAAGGTACAAAATCATGTGCCGTTGCCGTCGTTTTTCCGTGGGAGCACGGGCCAACTTGGCTAAAACAAGTTTTAGAACTAGGATTGTCACTAAAAAGGAACTGTCTAATTTCCAATTTTGTATAAAGTTTGGATTGTTGATTAATCTTCATTGCCAACCTCGAACCAGAAGATAATGCAAACCTTTTTTCTCCCAATCTTTCTCTCTCTTTACTTTGCGTAATTGGAGGCGGATTCGTTCAAACCAATTTGGAATTGGTACAAACCACCCCGGTAAAGTGGTCACCAATACTAGCACAAAAATCGCCATTATTGTAGAAGATTTGAGAAATAAATAGCCTTGATTGGACTATTATCAGAGATGGATAGCTAGATAATTTCTAATAGACCCGACTGTCCAAAGAGTTAGCCACATGGTAAAGGCGACCCACTTACCCCACCCCCAAGAGTTCGTTATTGTGCTCAACAGAAGTAGAACATAAGCGAGTTGTTTAGAAGCACTTCCTGTGGACGATGGATGGGCCGGACTCATCGTATTCCTGCTTGCTGATCCACATCTGTTGGAAGGTGGAGAGAGAGGCAAGGATGGAGCCTCCGATCCATACGGAGTATTTCCTTTCTGGAGGAGCGATGATCTTGATCTTCATGGTTGGTGGGGCAAGGGCGGTGATCTCCTTCTGCATCCTGTCGGCGATTCCTGGGAACATGGTGGAGCCTCCAGACAGAACAGTGTTGGCGTACAGATCCTTACGGATGTCAACATCGCACTTCATGATGCTGTTGTAGCAGGTCTCGTGGATTCCAGCAGATTCCATTCCAAGGAAGGCTGGTTGGAAGAGAGCCTCGGGGCAACGGAATCGCTCGTTGCCAATGGTGATGACCTGTCCGTCGGGAAGCTCGTAGCTCTTCTCGAGGGAGGAGGATGAGGCAGCAGTCTGCATCTCCTGCTCAAAGTCAAGAGCAACGTAGCAGAGCTTCTCCTTGATGTCACGAACGATTTCACGCTCAGCTGCAAGATAGAAAAAACAATATGAAATTAGTTATGATAAACAACGAAAGGCAACATTTACTTTCTACAATATTTGTCAATAATAGAACAAAACAAATGAACATGAATATCCTCCCTCTTAAAGTTTTTTGTTTTGTTTAGTTAAGCACAGAATGCAGGACATAGCTTTATCACTCTTTGAAATATTAATACAAATATCTTACCGGTGGTGGTGAAAGAGTAGCCACGCTCGGTGAGGATCTTCATCAGGTAGTCTGTGAGATCACGTCCAGCCAAGTCCAGACGGAGGATGGCGTGGGGAAGGGCGTAACCCTCGTAGATGGGCACTGTGTGTGAAACACCATCACCAGAGTCGAAAACGATACCAGTGGTACGACCAGAGGCATAGAGGGAGAGCACGGCCTGGATGGCGACGTACATGGCGGGTGAGTTGAAGGTCTCGAACATGATCTGCATAAGACATGAAAACAAAATTATTAATCACTGATTTCACTTAATAGTAATTAGTTTAAAGTATAACAAATTTTGAAGTTGAACTTAAATCAATTGCTTATTGCTGTTTCTCTCAAAATGTTTTAAACTGTTACTATTAAATTTTATAAATCTGCTTAAGATGTTTGAATGTGAAAACATATTTCTTTTGGGAATTTGATTACATTTATAGGCATTTTGCTTGTTCTTACCTGTGTCATCTTTTCCCTGTTGGCCTTGGGGTTGAGGGGAGCCTCGGTAAGGAGGACGGGGTGCTCCTCTGGGGCAACACGGAGTTCGTTGTAGAAGGTGTGATGCCAGATCTTCTCCATATCATCCCAGTTGGTGACGATACCGTGCTCGATGGGGTACTTCAGGGTGAGGATACCTCTCTTGCTCTGGGCCTCGTCTCCGACGTAGCTGTCCTTCTGTCCCATGCCGACCATGACACCCTGGTGACGGGGTCTGCCAACGATGGATGGGAAGACAGCCCTTGGGGCATCGTCTCCGGCGAATCCGGCCTTCACCATACCGGATCCGTTGTCGATGACAAGAGCGGCAACATCGTCGTCACACATGATGATTGATTTCTTATTTGATTAACTATGAAAGACACAAAAAAATAAACATCGTAAATGAACATGTTTGCAATAGGTATCACACAGAAAAGAGAAATACCCTAACGAAGCAATTGCATAGCAAGAAAAAGATCTAAATACTGAAAATTTGAAAAATATAAAGAGTCCCTACGTCTTTTTCAAAACGAGGGGTAAGCGAAGTAAAATTCAAAGTATCGTATCCCCAATCCGTGAAACACACGTGGTTTGAACATGCTATCGCACCTACCCACCGCCCACCTTCGCCGAGTAAACAGGTTGCTCGCACATGCCACGCCCCCCTGCAGGCAGCTCCAAAATTTATTTGCATGCGATGCGGGGACCGACTTACAGCCAACACCCGATTATATTTCATGAATATTGTTTTACTAATAGATTTTAAACATTGAAACGAAAGAAAATGATCGCGAAATACATCGATTCAAACTAAATCACCAAGCCTACAGGAATTATGTCTCCAAAGAGCCACGCTAAACGATAACAAGTGACGAATTGTATGTATAAGAAATTGTGCAACATCCAACAACTTCATTAGCATTCATCAGAAGATATTCAAATGTATATTCAAATGTATAATCATGTGTAAGGTACATCCAACAACAAAAAAATTGCAACAGATGACGCTTTACAGCTCAGGTATAAGTCAGCACCCAACGGCAACGGATGTGTTGTTACAACGATTTTGTAAAGCAGGTACCACAATTGAAATTACCAATATGAATAATCCTTTTCAAAGTCTATTATTGATGTGCAACATCAAGAACAATTGAACAATATTAAAAGTATAGTAAATATGTAGAAGCATTCGCAGTTCAGATACTCTGGTACTTCCGACTTCACTGCCACACCCCTAATTATCCCAACAAGGAAGTAAGATTTTAAGGAAGTAGATAACGCAACTCTGTTTTTAATTTCGCCCTAAAATATGATGGACAAGACGAGTTTACAAAAGAGTTACGGTTGATAAAGATTTAAAAAAAAACGACCATTCAAATTCAACTGCAACCCTAATCCCCCATCCCAAATTCGACAGCAGCGGCAGGCCTTCTATGGCCAATCAACGTACGTGTGGAAGCGTGTGTGAGGACGGTGGGCGTGGCAAGCTTCAACAAGAACAGGTGTCCAAACGGTAAAAAGACCGGCAAAAATCAAGCAATATCTCCTTCGATAAGCATTCAATTAGCAAGTAAGGTTACAACTTAAATATAGTACAATTCTTACTAAGACAATCATACAATCATACAATCATACATCAACATGATCAATTACAAAATACATACAGATTAATAAAATGAAGATAATTTTGAGACGATGTTTACTCGGGTCGAAAAAAGCATCACATAGTCAGTAACGATCGAAGTACAATATCCTAATATGGAACAACCACTGACTGCAGCTGATTTCAAGCTGCCCTTAGCTTTGCATGCGATGTGTATGGAGTATGATCCCGTAGATGAGCTAAGGAAATCGTAGGAAATTCTTTAAAGACTTACCGAAAGAGAGAGAGAATGATCACCACCTGCAAGTTTGCTTGGTTGAGGTTGGAATGAGGTTGAGGAGTAGGAGCAAGCAGGTATTATAATAATGACCGGAGTTGCACGTGAAACATATTTGACCATATAAGGAGAAATTTAGACGCATCGTATGCCTCGGCGCATTCATTAATATCCTTATCGGGGATCGCCTCAAAAAAACACCCGGCGTTTTTTTCTTCACTCCACGCAGGTTCTGATTCGCACAAGTGGCTGGTTTAAAGGTCACAAATACACGTGAGGCTAGCTCTCTCCATGTATTAAGTATTGAGCTCGCTTCCTTATAGCAGGGTTGTTTACGAATTATTACATATAGATCAAGCACTTTACACACCCCATTTCTTCTCTTTTTATCCCATTTTGACAATTTTCCTATATTTTCTCTCCAAGGGTTTCGCATGAATATAACTAGTATAAATGTAACATGGAGATGTGAGCTTTTTTTGCACTGCAGTACCCATTTGATTTCAAATTATATGCTAAAATGTAAGAAAGGAATTGCAAAACGAAATTCTCAGGCTATGTGTTTCTTATATATGTGAAATCCTTGGAGAGAAGTTATAGGAAAATAGTCAAAATGTAGATGTATTTTTCAGAAATTCTTCCATTTTTACCTCAGATTGAGAAGATGAAATAAAGACACGGTATTATATGCACATTTATCATAATAGACAAATACAATTTATATTCAAGTTGAATGATGTACAGCATAAAATGTCCACATTTTCGCTTAAAAGCTTGGTCATATATTAAAATGGTTTATTATCAGCGTGATATAACTCCCTGGTCATATAATTATACTTATAAATTCATTTCAGATAAACAAGGCGATTGAGGTCAAACCACAGACTCTCACTCTCCCTCAGGGAATTAGATGGGGTCAAGGCTACAGCTACCCAAATGGCTCTATTATGAAATCTATACAATTTTGACGACAGTAATAATAATTTTAAAATGTTAACAAAAACAATAATAGAAATGGTAAGAAGAAGAAGACGAAGATATTTGTTCTGAATGAAAGAGCAATATTGAATGATTGAATGAGGTAAAATTCATTTAATTTTAACACTTTGCTAATTATGTACTAGCTCTACTGCAATAATAACAAAATCTAACATGTTTTGTGAGTCTTACCAGAAATTAATCACATCACTTCACGTGCTTAAACAATATTTAAGAGTACTTATTCTCTTGGTATGGCCAGCTTGTTTCCCTTTTTTTAATAACACCCCCCTCCCCAAACCCCCTCCCCACACCCCCTCCCAGCGCCGGTGAGTAAAAATGATCATTCATATGCCTTTACATATAGTTTTTCCCTCGGAATCTAAAACGATATTGAATCAAGGAAGAGGAAATCAAGAATTACTGGAATCTTGGATTGTGTGGGAAGAAAGCTTTTAATCTTCTTATAGAGGCTAATTTGGGTAGTCAACGTTATAAAAGAATAAAAGACATATACATGTAATGCCTATCGAAGACAAATTCACTGAAAGGTACAGTACTTGTCGGACACTGCGACCAGTGCATACTTATTACCCCAATTTCACGCTAACTGCCCCTCCCCTTTTCTGCCTACAGAACGCGGATTAGTCAGTAAAGTGGTGACTGGTCCTCGATATTGATCTGCAGGCCAATGGTGTATCATTTAAATGTATTCTAAGAATTGGAGTGAGGTATTCTGACAACACAATAGTTGAAAACAATGTCATGACTGTTTATATAAAGTATTGGTATGCACATCTTTCAGAAAGGTATAGCCTTTTGGTAGCCTTTATAAATATTTGGCACCAATTGTATCAACCAAAACAAATTGAGCCAAACAGCCGATAAAGTTGGAATATTACTGTCTTACTATTTTATACATATGCTGCACATATAATATTTAGGCCTACTCACACGAGAAAGACTTGCATATATGTAATCGAAAATAATAGTTACTTCAGTTTCTCGACGGTGCATAATGTATATGCTTTAATATCAGACTCGAGTATTGACCTTTGTTTAGAGTGCTATAACTGTGATAAACACTGCAGTTGTTTCTTTTTCTTTTCTTTCATTTAATTCTCTTTTGTTTAGATCAACATTGGTGCAGATGGGAAGCTTATTATATATAGTTTGCGAAACAAATGACCTTTATGCACTTCAGATCCACCCATAAACAAGGCATTTAAATTCATTTCTGATAAAGTAATGTAATCTTCTTTTGAAAAACATTGGTGCAGGCACTGATTTTCAAAATTAAATAAACCTTGCCTTAAAAATCGATGTTAGATGAGCATCGCACAACATCTCTAAAAATTATTGAATTAAATCAGACTAAATTTTAACACGGTGGGTGTACAACTGTATATCCGCAGAGAAACGCCCATCGCACTGGCAGACTGGCATGTGTGTTGGCCACTTGTTTTTCTCAACCTGCATTTCCTCGAGGCATTGTAAAACCACACGCTCAATCTACGAGACACCCAGACAAGAGACAGAGAAAGGGAGACACAGGGAGAAAGAAGGATATACTGCCCTCGTTTTGGGCGTTTCACCACTTCCTGTGCGATCCCTGAATCCGTCCTCATGAATATGCATGCCGATAGCATATGGAAGTGAAATTGACACCCCCAGGGTTGCCCCCTATTATGCATATTCATACCCATGCAAATGAGGTTCGCGGAAATAATAAGCTTTGTCTGCAAGTTCCGCATACAGACTCTTGTAGACGGTTGTTCGCGCTAATATGGCATGGCGAGATGTAGGAGAGTGCATGAATTATCTTTTCCTCGCGTTGACCGACAAATATGAAGATAGACTGGGGTTCAACCATGTCTAGTAAGTCCATGGTTCAACCATGTCTTGTGTTTGTGGAATATATCGAGAAAACCATTCTTGATGACGTCATCCTGAAATCATACTCGATACATGCATAATTAATTGGGATAAGGTAGTTTCCCTCCGTATTCGGAGGCAGAAAATGTAGGCATTGAAATGATGAGAGCGTTTAGGGAATTTCCAGGGGGTTTCGTCCATGTCCATTTTTATTTACAAGGACCATATTTTGTTCCCCCTTTTTTTTGTTTACAAGCATCGTGTTTTGTTCCTCTTGAAAAGGCAAGTTCCTTGTTGATGAGGCTCAACTTATGTAGATTATTTTGTATTTACATTTACATGATATAATCTAGTTTCCCCATTTCTTACTGTAATGTATCTCCCTTCCCCATTGCTCTGTAGTATTAGGGCTATATAAAATAATGTTGACGATTTAGTTGTAGGTTATGAGGTATTAGAAAGATGGAGCATGTGTCTATATAATTCCATTTAACACTTTAAATCATAAATCTCTTAATAATTGCAACAACAAAACACATTTTATTCAAAAAAAAATCAATGACAAGGTCGCCATATAATATATAGCATTTACAAAATCTTTATGATTTAAATGTAATGTTGAAAACGATTAAAATTAAAAGGATATTGCTTCATTCTAGATTTTGCCGGCATATTTAGGGCGTATTCGGGCAACATTGTGCTGTATTTTAAGCTTTTATGTTTTGTGTAATAACATATTTTCGAAATTACATTTGGAACAGGAAAATTAATATTCTGGCAAGCTACGTCGGCTCCGTCCACCCCCCCCCCCCCCACACACACACACACACCACCCACCCATCCACGTTGGGCTGGTATTAATAAACATTCAAGGTGTATTTTGAGGTATGTTAGCAGCTGCATAATCACAATCACTTTCCTTAGTTAGCATTGAGATACAGTAAACCACCTGCCAATGTGGTGTAGGCCTTATATTATTATGGTTTATCATTATGACTTGAAAGAGATTGAAACTAAATAGGATAGGGAGGGCAGAGGTGGATCCGTGGTATCGAAATGGAGGGGGTACACCCCTCCTCTGCCCCTAAACTCATTCGTGCCAGCTTATTGATTATATTTGTATGAAAAAAGAGCGGAAACACCTCATGTATTTCCTCTAGATACGCCAAGTACTGAAAAGTTGGATGGAGAGAGACGGGGGGGGGGGGGGGGCATGGGCATACTAACACAATGTTGCAGCTTTTTGTAGTGATGATTCCGCCCCCCGCCCCGCACTGGGGTTGCATGTCGTGTATCACTTTTTATTATAACGTGTAAAGTGATTATGTAATTGAAATGTTTTGCACGATATAAATTAATATAATATGACTATGACCATCCAGCTCCACAAATGTCGGGGGGCGCCAATCCCAAGCCCCCCCCCCCCTCACCCACATAAACATTATAATGTCATTGAGGAATCTCATTTCAATGTCTTCTACCTTGCTAAAATAATTTTGATGAGGGTATGCTTTCTGCAAGACGTAGCAAACAGATTATATTAATAACATTAATGATTTGAATAGACATTTGAATTAAATCATGTAGCAGACTGACGGTTATCAGCTGGTGCACTGCTAATTTCATTTGCACCAGTATTGAAAACGATTATTCAATTGTAGCCAGGCCTATATGGTGGGCGTGAATGTGAAAAGAAAGGTTATTTGGTAATGTTTGAAAGTGGGGCGAATTTCTTGATAATTGTTTACATAAAATAATGATTGAATGTACAGTTATAATGAATTTCCACTAGAACTGCAAGAAAGCGAAGTATATAAAACGAATCCAAGTTATGATCTCCGTTATGAACAAAAAGAGGATCGGATGGGTGGTGAAGAGGGGGCAAGGGGGAGGGGGTACTGGGGTCTAGACTAGAGAGGTCGAAATCGAGTGATGAATACCAGACCACAACAACTGAATGTATTCTCAGTCCATGGGACGGTCCAATTTGAAATTTGAAATCAAACATCGACTAGTAATAGTATAGTGAGTGGGTCGGCTCTGTGTACAAAGGGATCGCCTCCACCACAACCATACACAAAATCATGTCTAACACTGTATAATCAGGGCTCGGTAAATAGTATTCTTAACAAAGAAACAAAAAGATCTTGACAAAGTAGGAATGTGACACGTCAGTTTTTAGTGTCTGATAAAGGTTCAAACTCCGGTGGTAGTGGGCGGACCCGCCTCAACCGAAATATTTCATTTGCATAGGCTCTCCCTGCATTAGTGACGTGTTTTTCAATGAATTTATGGACATTGTATATACTTTGGGTAGGAAGGTTAAATAGTTACTGGAATATCACTAATATCAATAATATTGGCATGTTTATTTGCTCATCTGCGTGGTCTATAGAATTCACTTGCCCGTCACGATAAGGCCTTGATATGAATGCATTCCAGGCATATTCTATTTTTCTTCAAAATCGAGTTTATTCAGGATAATTTAACAATCAGATAAGTGGGATTTCTTTTAAACATACACGAACATAAATACGAAGCCACGAAACGGGGGGGGGGGGTGAATCGTTTCAGACTGACACCTGCTTTTTTAATCATAGGGGTGGGGGTTAGGGATGCACCCCTGTCAATCCCCACGATAATTTTGAAACTTCCACTTTTCGAGCAACCGCTAGTCGACCAACGAGTCAGCCTCTCCATTCCTTTTCTTATTTAGCATTATTGATGACAACATTGCATTAAAATGTTTTAAATGGAAACATAATGTACAAAAATACTCGCAAAATGTATTTTTGGAAAGAAAAAGAAATTGGATATTCGGGCAAGGAACGAGACGTCAATACTAATGTCGTTGTATATGTTTATCACCGCGAGACAGTTTATCCGAGACAGTTTATCCAATACATTTCAAACAAATACTGCTAGAACGTTCAGCAATTCTCATCTTCATCCCGAACGTACCTATTCTCAGACAGCTGCAAGTAAAAAGAAACGTCTTTTGTAGCGAGGAGGCGATCAATAATTCAAACGAAACTAAAGATGTTGGGTCTATGTTGTATTGTCTGCTCAGATCCAGAATGGTGATAACTCGTTTTATTCTACACGAGGTTAATGACCTCCTGTCCTCAGCAGACCTAGGGTAAGTCGCCAGTGGCGGATCCAGGATTTCCTGCAAGGGGAGGGGGGAGGGGTGCACAATTCCGAGGATGCTGTGACAACAACAACTTCTTCAACAACTTGAGAACAAACATCAACGACAACCAAATTCGTCATCTCATGACTCTTATTTCTATCTCCTTTTTCGCCACTTTATTTTCTTTCTCTCTTTTTTGTTTTTAGGGGCAGGGGGACACGTGCTCCTGGTTCCCCCTCCTCCTCGTTTTGCCACAGGAAAAGCAGACACGCTCAGGTTGAAGAGGCCCATCATACCCATTGGTTATGCAAGTCACGTGACTATATCGATTTGTCTACCCGATGACCGGAAAACACGCTCACAAAAAGGTGTCTTGATCGATATTACGGTTACGCTACATGTCCGTTTCTTTTATTACCTTTGTCCAGCTTTGTTTAAAGATTCGAACCCCGCCAATTTCAAGAGTTTGTTTACTAGTTTAAAGGCGGGACATGGAACGGAGCCATTATACAGATTGACCTATTGTGGACATAGGAGACCGTTGGTCATCTCGGGACAGTTAAGGTGTCCTTCACATAATAATTTCTTTTGTATCATTTATTCTCATCTAGGTTATAAAAGATTATAGTCTGTTGTTTAAAGCTCGTCGTTTGTAAGTAACTTATACAACAATCCATTGTCCATCATATGGGAAAATGTTCTGTCATCTTTTCGGATAGATACTTTTAGTTTTTAGGGTAGCAAACTTTTAGTCCATCCTCATACGCCCAATGCATTATTTATCATAATCAGATAATGCAACCTCTATGATGCGTTCTCTTTATGCGTTCTTTTATTATCTATAGTATGTAAATTTTAGGGGTATTTCTTTCTTCTTCATTTTGGATTGTTATTTCCTCATCCGTTTTTCTCTTTTTCTTTCTTTTATTCCTATTCGTTTTCGATAGTATACATGTAAGCCTATCATGTGTTTTAAGTCTCAAACTTCATTCCTTCATTATTTCCACATTGGTTTTTCTCTTTTTCTTTCTGTATTTCCTATTCGTTTTCAATATTATACATGAAGGCCTACCATGTGTTTGGTTTGAATATTTTGCAATGAATATGAATTTCGAATCGCTACAAATTTCAGAGTGATTGTAAATAGATTTGAGTGAAATCTCAAACTTCGTTCCTTGTAGGCAACATGCCCAAAATCTCTCAGACTTGTGTGTAATATTTGCCTTTAAAAAGTAACGCCCGATTGGATCTCATTGTCGACATATTTCCAGTTTAATCGGTTTGTTTTATCTTTGCCTCTACCTTTGTACAAATCAACGGCGTTGCCATGATGTTATGTGGTCTTGGTCTCAGCATTTCAAGTTGTTTTAATTACAGGGATGGATTCAGGGAGCACAGGTCGTCCGTGCCCTCTTAAAAAATATAGTGACATACAAAAGAAAATAGTGTCCCCGTTTTATTGAAGTTTCAAGCCAAAAAGGCACCTTAATTATGTGGTTTTCAAGGAATTCCCCGCCTGCCCCCTATCTTAGATCCATCCTTGCTTTGATGTTCTCTTTCATTGCAGGCTGAGTATTGGAAAGATGTTGCCTTCTCCCGTTTATACCCTCCACCTCCAGTATTTTCTTTCTTACTTTTTTGTTTTTGTTTATATATCACCACTCTCACCCCATTTCCTTTCCAACCCTTTCCTGTCCTCATTCATAGGGCAACATTTACAAGTTAGTTTGCTTCAAATTTTTCCTTTATTCAATAAGGCATGATAAAGTTAAAGTGCACGAAGACTCGAACCTAGATATGTAACGCAATTATGAAGATTCCCTGTTGAAAGGTAATCATTATTCGATAAATTATGGAGGGTTAAATTGTTAATGCTATGTAATATCTTCTTGATATCTTTTATTAACAATTTGTTTTCTTCCTGCAATGTAGTATTCATTTTGTGATTGCAATCTATACGAAATAGCCTTGAATGAGAACACCAGTTAGCACACAACTTCTTGGGTCCTGCACGATAAAATAAATGATGTCATTTTATGACAGGGGTCAGACACTAAACTGCTATTGCCAATCTTCAACTTTGTCCTTATCAGACTATCACAGCGATTTCAAACAGTGCTATCAGGCGGCAGTTAGTTTGTATAACCGACCCCACCTTTATACAATAGTAACAAATATTGACCTATCTATGGCATTTGCAGACTACATCATCCTACCTTGGTTTGGTATATATACATATTACCCACTTAGTAAGCCCTTTTGCACCATATACAGACGTCGTTTAGCAATAAAACGTTGATAAGGTAGTGTTTATTTTGGTAACATGAATATGATATGACTATGACAAAATTATGGGCCCGCGTGATATTATAGAGAAGGAAATAATATCACGCGGGCCCATAATTTTGTCATAGTCATATCATATTCATGTTGTACATTTACGACAACTCCAAGGATGTACATTTCATTATTTGCAAAGAATATTATTACCAATGCTGTAGATCTTTCGCAATTCAGCCATTATGCTTCCAACCCACTGAAAACACTGTCAGTAAGCAGGCATACAAGCTAAACGCGGAAGCAATGCAAATGCCAACCCTCACGGAAATATGATACTTTCATTTCTAACCCCACATATCGCTTTCCTTCTCTATGTTATCACGCGGACCCATAATTTGCACCTAATTATGCAGGAGCAATACTCATTTTTCTCCATACACTATTCGCCATGTAATTAGCTGCACAGCTTAGAATCATAATGCCGGGCGAAATCCAATTACATGTACAAGTACTTGTAAGTGGTACATCTCCCTATGTATAATACGCACATATAGCACTGCACACGTGTATGCAGCAAACAGCTGATCGCAAAACTGCCACGCCCATCACGCAAAATGCGATCTAACCTAACGTCAAGTCACTGCGGTGTATTTTTAAAGCAATCTTGAAACAGGAAAGATATGATATTTATGGTTTTGCATAAGGAGAATGACTAAGAAAAGGCAGCCCAATATTGTATTTCATTGTCGTACATTTTTTAGTTGAATTGGTTTGTAAAAGCTGCAAGTATTTCTTTCTCTAATGAGAGAGAGATAGTGATATTATATATATATATATATAGAGAGAGAGAGAGAGAGAGGGGGGGGGGGGGGAGAGAGGGTGGGTTGTGTTAAAACTTTTTTCATTCTAAACAAAAATATAATCAATTTTGCTGCAATCTCTCTTTTATTTATCGCTTGCAAGCTGTTAGCCCGGGCTACGATTTTGGTAATTTACATGGGGCTCAAATATCCTTTATCGATAGACTAGGAATTCTCCAAGCGCAATTTCTTCACAAAATCTTGACAAAATGTATCTTTTTATATGGGCTTGAAAGCTTTGCAGGTACCAAGCTCCTGGAAAGAAGCTACGCCTTATCTGTCTGAACTGATGACGTATCGCGTGGCATGTGACAGGGAGAAAGAAAGAAGACATAATAAGCAGATAGAGCAACGTGTCACAAAGTACCAGCTTTTTTTTCAACCAAAAGACTACTTAAAGAGAAGGTTGAGTTCTGGGAAGAGGTGAAAAATAATTTGTGAGCATTACTCATTCTTATTATGCAAGTGTGGAAGAACATCAGATAAGACATGTTCCCTGAAAAGCATGGCTCTTCAAATGCCTTCATATTCTAAATATGCATGTAACATCGTAAAAATCGGGGCCGGCTTTTTACGCCACGTGTTCGTGTAGTCCCATATACATCTTTCTGTGTACAGTGTTTGTAACTTTACCAAGACTTGGCCAAATTTCTTATCATTTTGATGATTCCAGAACCTTGCAATACACACAAATTCTTATATGCTATGATCAACCTTTTCTGGTCGGTTCCACACCGTTTCTTTCACAATGCAATCGCATGATCAGAACTCAACTTCATCTTTAAATCTTTCAGTTACCACTAGCAATGACAAACATGGACCCTTTTTACCTCTTGGTACTTAAAGAGTTAATCCCCGTTGTCAGTTTAGTTTACCAAGGTAATAACAAAATGCGAGGCTAAGGTCACAAAACAGTCGACAAATAGGGTCTTTACAAAATTCCCAGGTTCCATGCTTTGCCTGAATAGTGGATTCAATGACGCGAGGACCATTTCCCAATTTTTCAGCCTAGTTCCCTTTTCCCTATTCATTTTCTCCATTCTTTATTTTTTATTTTTGAAAGATGCTTCTTCTATTCATATCCCACTCGTATTGTATTGTGTCGGTTCATTGAGAACTTGTTTACGACTGAAAAACCACTGGCTTGGAATGGGCCAGGAAGTCATGTACAAGTCTACTTTCGTAATCCATTTCCAGTAAAATATCGGGAATTTTACTACAAGTTTTTGACAGTGTATTTCCTCTTCTTTGGTATTTAGAGTTGGCAACTGAATAATTCATACATTTACCAATTTTTAAGATTTTTAAGTATGTGAAAAATTGATTCATCCCGATTTATGTTTCTTGAGAATGTGACATATTCAATACAGCTTACATATAAAGGTATCGAGCAAATTTCCTAGTTCAAGCAGTGCACCTTCCAATCTTAAGTAACGAAAAACACATAAAACGTCAAAATTACAAGGGGTATGGATAATTTAATTGTTAACCTGTACTTTTCAGATCATAGCCTCTTCCTATAATAGGTTGTTACAAGTTGCTGTAAGCCTACCAATTACTACACATACGTGTCGATGAAGTCTATTTTATGATCTTACTACCAGGTCTTCCTCTTCTTAAAATTGTAAGATTTAGATTGTAGTTGTTCAGGTGGTTACAGCCACTTTTAACCACTTGTAAGTATAGCGACTTGGTATTGAGTGGCATGAGCCTACCAATACATGTATCATCATCTCATGTACGCATCAATGAATTTTATTTTACTAACATTATTTTTTACACCCCCCCCCCCCCCCCCACCCGTCCCCATTAATCTTTGGGCATATACTCTAATTTGACACTTTATCACCTAGCCTAGCTCTGTCAGTCCAGAGCCTATCAGTATTCCGTCAGCATAGTTTCCTCATTCATGCATACACTGCACGCACGTCGACTGACAAAGGTGTTTTTTAACCTGCGAACTACCCCCCCCCCTCTCCCCTCTCGTATGGCTTATTAAAACCTTAAGATTTGTCATGTAGTTGTTAGATTAGGCCCTTTCTCATCTCTTGAAAGTTTGAAACCATCAAGTGGATGTAAACCTAAATCACCACTTATATATTCAATGAATATGGATCACACTCACGATAAGTGGGCGATTAACTTAATCCCTACCAATAAAACCGTTGTATTCTTTTATAGACCTACTCGTTACAAATTCGCTTTAAAAAGGGTTCTTGCCAGATTAACTAGATTAATGTGTGATTATAGTGTATGTAATCCCTCTCAATTCAAAGGCTAGGGTTTTATAATTTATCAGGGAACCAGCCAGCCCAGCTCAGAGAGAGGAGTAGAAAAGGAGAAGGTATTTCCCATATTCCCGAAAGAAAAAGAGAAGATAGTTGAGAATCTGTTTACAAAATATTCATTCCGTTTGACGGCACATTCGTTCCCCCTCTTCCCCTCCCTCTTCCAAATCGAAACCTCAACATGAAAGCATCGTCTGTGTCATCGAAAATACCAGACTCGCTGAAAATGATGATGTTACGATCAGCTATGACTCACTATTAGAAAAAAGCCCTTCATTAATCTGCTTGTAAAATGATAGTTATTATAAGGTTATGAATACCATGATTTAAAACATTCATGATGTATAAATTACGCTTGCTACGACTATTTACATTCCTACCCGTCCTTCCTATAACAACATATTATTAACATTAGAGATATGAGGTGTAGGGTGTGAACATTCGGAGTCTGCGATTGTTTTGTGACTTTGTGTCAATGTTTTGACAATTTTAATGTTCTGAGAACTCTTGCACCTCCTCGAATGTCATAGGAATTAATAATAATAATAAATAATAGTGGGTTCTTGTATAGCGCTCATGTCAGTCAGATTTGACCCTCCTGGCGCTCCCGATTATTACCCTGGCTATCAGCACGGCTGCCATACGGCGCTCTAGCATTTCAAGGAATAAATTCCTACCAGGTACCCATTTACTTCACCTGGGTGGAGTGTGGCAAATGTAGATCAATGTCTTGCCAAAGGACATTAGTGCGGCGGCGGGGCTCGAACCGCGGACCATGTGATCGACCGGCGACGTATCCACTCGACCACAACACCTCTACTTAAAGCCACCAATCAAAAATAAAATCACAATTGACAAAGTATTCATCCAGTAATTACCCCCCCCCCTCTCTATCTCTCTCACTCTTTCTCACACACACTCTCTCTCTCTCTCTCTCTTCCATTCTCTTTCTCTCTCTCTCTTTCTTTCCTTCTATTTCCTTCCTTCTATTTCTCTCACTCCCTCCCCCTCTCTCTCTCGCTCTCTCTATCTAAACATTTCATTTCATTTCATTCTTATTTTTTCATTTCCAACAAAATACATTACATAATAACGAATACAACGTAAAATGTATACAAAACATAGTTACATTTGTAATAAACGAATCTTAATAGTAATGTATATTTTAGGAAGACAAAAAATGAATTTTAAAATTTAACTGCATTTATATTTTGAGGAAATGGAGAGGTCCACTGAAAAGCAGAGCTTGTAAATTGTGGACCCCTCAGATAATAATGAGTGTGAAAAGAATATGGAATATATAATCAATCATCTTCCTCATTCCTTCTATTTCTCTCTCTCGCTCTCTCTATCCATCTTTCTATCTCATCTTCTCTCTCTCTCTCCATCACCTCCCTCCCTCCCAATCTCTCTAGCTCTCTTTTAGTGATTTATCCTTGTTATATTTTCTCTTTTTCATGGAGTGAGGACACACCTGGACGAGGCCATTTTAGGGTATGCGAAGAATGTCATTTAACATATCTTTATAATGGTCATTGGTTGCTGTTTGGCCTCAGATTTTCATGGTTGATTATCTTGTCATTCGAAAGGAAAGGCCATGCCAAGTACAAGCAACAACAACATCGACCAGTGGCGTAGCCGCAAGCTTTCAACTCAAAGGGGGCTTTCAACTGGCGGCGCGGCGGGGGCGGCGACAAAAGCAGCGAAATGCGAGACATTGCGTTTTCAGTATTCTTTAAAAATTTAGACCTTAGGGCAGAGATAGGTTGTGTTTTTAGACAACCCCTCCAAAGGGGAGGGGTCATTATTTTATTTATATTGCTGATCGACAGGTGGCCATGGCCCATGCCCTCCCCTTATAGCGAGGCCTACCAAAACGACAGGTATGAAACGTGCTCCACTTTTGACAACTTAACTTAGAGACTATCACTGCTGTTGAAATAGTCCGTGGTATTAGTTTTCTTTGCAGTGATAGATTATTAGTACAGTCCCTTTCGAGAGAGACCGTAGTGACAATAAATTATGAAATTAATTATCATTAATTTGACAAACCCATTAGTGGCTTAAATATGAACACTATAAATAGAGGACACACTCTGTACAGAACCTATCAAATGTGTGGGGTAAATAGTTGTCAGCTTCAAGGGTTATTTAAGTCAAAAGTTGACAGCAATAATAAACTTTATTTATAAGTAGCCATGTTAGGTATCATAACAATGAGTGTTTTGATTTTTTTGTTAAGTGTTGCAGGTACTCGCCCCATATAAAGATCGCCGACAAACAAACGAATATATTGGCAGATTGTGCATCATCAGTCCGTGACAAATAAACAAATAGATAATTTACGCTTCAAGTCAAGAAAGAGAAACCCACCAGACATTTAAATTATTCAAACACATCATAATTTGCATAAAGCTCCTTATTAGGTAATGTTTAGCTTGCCTGATGTTTGTGATTGTACTTTGTTATCGCCCTCACTATTGTTCCGCCCTATATCTGTGACCGACAAGCAATAGTCTTATTCAAAACGTCACAAATCATTTGAAAGCATAAATGCTAATAATGCTTGGTGTTTTTGTCAGCTAAATCGAGCTGATATTTAAGGATCGTTTATTGAACCACATAGAAACTGGTCATACAATCCTGGTTACGGATTTAAAATATATACATAATTTAGTATGTCTTTGGGCTCATAATCAGTTACTTAAGCTACGAACTTAAAAAAAAAAAAAAAAAAAAAATCTGTGTCCCTTAATATGAATGGGTATACCAAGCCCCCTTCCCCCCTCTCTCTCCCTCCTTCTCTCTCTCTCTCTCTCTCTCTCTCTATTATACCTGATTGCTTATAAGTCTGTTCTAAAACATTTTAGTCTAATAGCTTAACAAAACAAAGGAAACAAGTAGATTGATCAATTCATTAACAAATAAACAAATATTTAAATTAAAAAATAAAGCCAATAAATGAGTCGGCTTTGTAGTAAGGCAACTTAGTCGGACCCTACTTCCTCCTGTAAGCTGTTTTTCACCAGCTGATTTTTGATAATGAAATGGAGGAGTGGGTGTATCGAGGGCAAGGAGGAAGTCCCTATCAAATGTTACATCGATATGCGAAGTTTCGAACCCGCAATATCAAGAAAAACAACTCAGATGTCCATTGATTACTAGTCTGAATATTCAGACCCGTCATAGGGAACGTTCAAAGGTTTGAATCCGGGCCCCGTCGCATAAAACTCGTTATCAATAACAAGTTACGACAACTGCTATTGGCTACTTCAATTTTCGTATTTGATTGGAAGTGAGCAATTTTGATATATTTTTATGTGGCATTTGTTATTGAAAATGTTATGAAATAGAGCCCTGTGTTTTTAAAAATACTGGTTCTTAATGAGGTTGCAGGAAGCTATCTAAGGTCGCGTTCATGCTTGATTTTGACGGCCAGAATCAGGCTTACGTGTTTAGTTTAAAACACGCTTGCGTTCATGCTCACTTTTGTAGAATCACCGAAAAACGGCGATCACGAACGCCGATCGTAAACTCACAAAAAGATGCGTTTACAATTGTAAACGCGTTTAAATGGGGTCAACGCACTGACCTCTAGTGGGTCTACGTAGCATGCACAGTGAAGGTCACACAATGCCACACAAGGAGAATTGCCTGGATGAGCCAGAGAAGTAAGCATGAACAGCTACACCGTGGAACTGCGATCACGATGAGCGTTTACGATGAGCGTTTCAGATCGCTCATTCTACCTTCAAAATCGAGCATAATACTTCTCATAGTTTAGCACTTTCTGGCACTTCAGGTACTATAACTTTAAGTGGCGCGTGCCCCCCCCCCCCCATCCCGGTTACGTCTCGCTATGATAGCATAATTATTGTGGAAGATTTGTGTATCATAGTTTGCTTTTCAACCAAATAGCGTCTGTACTTCCAGACTAATTGGAATTGATCTGAAAGGCAGGAAAGAAGGGTAATCAGGTTTTTAAAAAGAAGTCGGAAATACTAACAGGATGTCATTCTACAATCTTGTATCTTAGTGGTCAATGACTTAAAAGAAAAAACATCTGTAAACTTTACAATTGGCCTATACTTTTTAAACGGATAAATGAGGTCGTTGTTTTTTCCTTCTCTTTTCAAAGAGTAGTGGATTGGGGGCCGCGTAGAGCTACAGCCCCGCCCGCGCCTCCTTTATCTTTTAACTACATATTAGGCCCCTTTTTATATAAATATTTGATATTCCAAGACAGTTTTGAAATTGTCTTTGAAACAGGCGGAGAAGGGATTTGGGGCTGCAGTCCCCCCCCCCCCCCCCCTCCCCCCCCCCCCCCCTCCCCCCCCCCCACCTCCCGGACTTTGACACTCGTATTTACTGGACCATGTATTTACTGGACCATCCTGGATCCTGGATTTTCTGGCAGAGGAGGCACAAGCAGAAGGGGGGCATCAGTCGATCGCCCCGTACATCTTCATTGCTTTCTCATAGCAAAAATGTCTTCCCTGCTCAAATCGCATCACAATAGAAAAATGGAGGGACAGAAACATACATGTGCCCTTATACGGCAAAGAATGAGCTTAGTAAGGATATGCAGCGTGATTCATGCAGTAATTAGTTTTAATTTGATTAATGTGATGAATCTAGCCTTGTCATTGTATAACGTGAGGTAGTCAACTGAAATGCTACAATACTTAAAGGGAAATCCAGCCGAGCAAAAAACTCTAAAAGAAAGTGCTCAGCACTTAGGAGAAAACATAAATTAACGATATTTTTGTTCACGACAAATGGGGGTGTTGTCTGTGCATAGGTCACTATCCGATAAACAAATTGCCATCTTGAGGTTCGCAAAGATTTAGTGATCTCACATTTCAAACATTCATAACTCTCGTATCATGGGTCCGACTCATATCAAACTTTCAACATTCTGTATCCTTTATCGTTCTGCTTTCATTCAAATTAAATTATTTTAAAGGTTGGATAGCCCTTTAATGAGAAGAAGACGCTCTTCTGGTGTATGTCAGCCAGATATTCATAGCCTGAGGTTGGTGCATCTTAATCAGCAGTGGCGTAGCTACGGGGCCCACTTTAATCATTTCAATTGGGGAGAGAGAGAGGGAGAAAGGAAGGGAGGGAGAGAGGGGTTGAGGGAGGGTTGGAGAAAAAGAGGGGAGCTAGGGAAAAAGGGGAAAGGATCCGACCCTCTCCCACTCCTAGTAACTCTGTGACTTTGTTCTCTCGCATTTTATCCACTTAATGTTTCCGGTGCCCCCTCCCCACCCCCTAATTCCTCCCCTCGACCCCGCCCCAAAGAAAAAATCGATCCCAGTGCCCTTTCAATAGCTGGACACACTCTACGTCAGCGGGAGTGCGAAAAGGATAAAAACAGAGACAGATTACTTGAATAAATGTTTAAAAACTAGTCGAACCTGTACCTCTCTATAATTTTGATGAACATTTCTCACAATTTCCCAAGTGATAAAAAGGGAATTACAAAACAAAGCATAAAGAAAACTTTAAACAGAATGAACATCTTGCTCAATCCATGACACAAGACTTCTCTAGAACTGAAATCTCTCAAGCATGGTCATAAAGGGTGGTATGTGTTTTCGCACATTTTGCACATCTGCTCAGTAAGGCGTCAAAAGTATGCGTCAACGTGACAAACTACACGTATGTTTACGGATAATTTACTGAAATTGAAAGTTCATGACCATGTAGCCCCTCCTCCCCCCCCCCCACTCCTCTAAAAAAGGGGGCTTCTTCGGATTCATATGGTTTGACTTTATTCTATAGGCTACAAAAGATTTGTTTTCTCCCTCGATGATCATTATTTAAAAAATGCAGAGTTGAAAATTGTATATATCACAAGTCGAGATACATACATGTACATCGTACTTTTTGTTCTCCCTTTATTCTTGAACTCCTGTAAAAAATTATGCAATATACATTTTTGTTTTAACAGGCCTGCGTTTGTCCTTTTAGTCTCTGTCCCAAAGAAGAATAGGAAGACGCTATATTTCCACGTTAACACACATTATTCAAGAAAATCGATTATAATTATCCTGTTCTTATATTCATAATTCAACAATGTAATATTGGCGCACCAACAAAAGAACGCATGGGGGCAAGAGGAAGGGCGTAGCCAGGGGGTCGTTAATGTGTTAGGGTGCATTTCCGTCATCTCCCTGGGTCATCTTCCTGTTCGAAATTAATCAAGATAATGAAAGTACACGTCTCATCAGACAAAGAAGACCCCATTCCCGGCAACCTTGCAGAATTACTAAGGTCTTTTTGTGATTTTTCAGCCAATATCATACGAGGCAAAAAAATAAAAATTAATCGACACTGTAACTTGATCGGTTGCCTAATTTAACATGACTTCCTGGGTCCTGGGTTTATTTCGAAAACAGGAAACTATTATAATCACAGATATATATGATCGTGTTATGGTAGAGGATTTGATTGGCCGTAGGATCAAAGGTGTGCCCATAGTAAAAGTTTTTTTTTACAGCATTTATAACTCAACCTCCGAATCATGAAAAAGTTGGAGGAAATATGTGTTGAATAGACTGGTTTGCTAACATATTCAAATTGAATGCATACTTTTTTTTTAAAGGGTTGTTTTGGACAAGCTAAAAGCTCGCCCGAGGCTTGTCCGACATATCAACAGTCAATGCAGACTGGATTCCAAGTATTGTAGTTAATTCATTAGTAACAGGTTTGTGGAATAAGTCGTAACTAGGTTCCCAGGAAAGAAACATCCATAAATTTGAAATATGTTAGTAAACCTGTCTATTCTTGCAGTCTTATAAATAAATCTGAGGGAGGATTGAAACTCGTTACATTAAACAAATTTATTCCGATGACACTTATGTTTGCGAGAAATTTCATTTGTAAAATGTGGGAATCACGTCTGTCGAGAGCAAGAAGGGCTATGTTAAATTTAGATATTTATTTCCGCGTTTCTTTGCAAGTCACAAGACAAGTCAGTTGATAAAAAAACCATCGAATTTGTGTATTTCATCCTTTATTTTCAAATGTGATAAGGTCAGTTATTTCAGTATCAATATCTAATAAAATTCACTGTTATAATCAGTATCATGAAATATCATTCTAATTTCATTTTCATTTGTCGTTTTTAAATAGATATATATAAGTTTGCTATTTCCTTATAAAATTTATATTGTAACATTCGCTATCATTTAGACAGTTTATTGACATTTTGCTTCTCAATCCTGTGTATTATATTCCTTCTACAATGATAAGGAAATGAAAATGAAAAATGAATAAGGAAAGAGAAATTAAATGCCAATAATATATCATATCACGATTAACATGGTAAAAAACTATTCGAAGACATGTAACCTTTACAGTGACTATTCCTAGAACATGGTTTCTCTTTCACATCAGGATTAAAAAATACTAAGCAAAAAGTTATGGTCATATAAATAACAAAATAAACTATTTTCTCTTTCGAGTTATACTAATCACGTCTCAACTGAAAGGTTTTAGGTCATGGTTGAAATAATTTAGATGATGCCCGAGAATCGATGACATTTATTGTCTTTCAAATAAATTACATCGAAAAATGATGCTTGTGGTATGTACAGTACTAGCAAGTCGATTTATCAGTGGGAAAGTAAAAAAAGAAAGAAAAAGGGAAGGATAGAAAGACACATACAAGGATTGGGAGGGCAATATTTAAAGAAGATGGTAAAAACGACTCCCCCCCCCCCCCCGACACACACACACACATTCGATGGCATTATTCTCTCACAGGTCATCAACACAGTACGACAGGTGCTGCCATTAATTAATTAATAGCAGATTAATGGAATAACTCGTCACTAGGTCCACAGGAAAATAACATTCATACATTTAAATGTGTTACTAAACCGTTCTATAAAATAAGGATTGTGCTTGCAAACTGCTCTGAAGTATTCTTTGAAGTAACGCCTTCCATAGAATGTCACGTGATAGATGGGCATGTGGTACGTCACATCATGGGCACTCCACGGTCACATAATACTACCAGCAGAACAAAAATATATCATTTAGATAGAAGCTCCCTCTGTAACCTCCTTCAGATTTCGATTTATATCCTGGAGCTCATATTTCTTGGCAGTACAATATACATAACAATTGAAAACCTTGGACTATATATTATATCTATATCGAGGTCTGAGCTTATTCGCAACATAATGGATAATTAATAACAAGGGAACGATCAATAAGAAATGGATCACAAAATAAGTAGAAGGTGGTCGATTTTTGTTACGAATATTTTTGAGAATAATGTAATAACAAAACAAGTGAGAAAGATATTCAAATGGCATGGACATGGACTATAGTGTTTTAAATGAAATCAGTATTACGTATGTACCGGAAGTATATATATATATATATATATCAACCCCCCCCCCCCCCCCCCCCCCACTGATATGGAATCGTCTACTTCTTTTTCAGTTACAGGCCACCGTCAGGTGTATTACAAAGCCTTTTTTAGTCAATAAACTTCCTGAAAAGAATATAGGGCATACCTTAAAGATTATGATCCTAATAATTTGGGGTGATTTAACTATACGTAAAGGTTAACAAAACTTCAACGAGCCGCTTCACTGGTTGACATGGAATCAAATTTATAGGAACAAAATGGAAAAAAGGGTGAAAATCCCCTCTAGATCTATAGTAAATAGTTATGGTTGCAATACCTAAAGGGAACGCAATGGGAACTTCGTACTATCTCACGCTATCCATACACATTGACAATAGAAATATCTTGAATGACATATTTGTTGACTGAAAAAGTTGTAAAAGAGCCAAAAATTCGCTCGTAAATAACATCAATGAGGAATAACTAGATACAAAAAATTGTAAAGCGCGAGAATAGATTTTGTTTTTGAAGGTTGTAACTTCCCGAAACCTTACAATTATACTGCAAACGTAAAGTCATATGCAGTTCAGTTTATAATGAGATGTAGAAGCACAGAGAATGAGAAAAGACATGTTCACACGTACGACAAAAAAGGTGAACTTTGGACCGTGCGAACGCACCTCTAGATGTAAAATATATACATTTATGGCCACAAAGCCGACCACAATGGCTATTTAATTTATTTAGAAATGCCAAACGTGATTAAAGGAGAAGTCGTGCAGCAGTGATACCTTATCGAATTCCGTACATAATGCAGTGTATTTTTTTTATCGAAAAGCAGTGAGGTTGCATTTAGTTATGAGGGAATAGATGGTCAAGAGATCTTGTTTTTAATCCTGGGCTCTTACTCCTAAAGTGTTAGGACTAGTCCGAATTGAATAATCAAATTGAAACTCTGTGTATGTAAAAAGAGAAAATTGTAGGGGGAAATGCTATTGGTTGATGGACGCTTTTGATCATGATAATCGCAAATCTCTACATGACAAGGATCTGTTGTCGGATTGCCATATACAAATGAATTTGGAAAAAAGGAAGAATTATATCCAGACCCTGTTTTTCTTATAAAGAGTTTGATTCATCCAGGTCAATCCAGATTGATCCAGATTGACCCAGATTGACCCAGATTAATCAGAAATCTTCCAAATCAATCGCAAAATTGCAAGCTCCCGTCTCTTTATCGATTAGAATAAACCTCAAATATGGATAAGAGAGATGACAGAACTTGCTAGTATAATTTACATTCGAAATGCAATGGTAGCATTAAATTCAATAGCTAGAAAAGGGGCGGGGCGGTGGGTTACATTGGTAGTGGTGGTGTTCGTAGTATCTCCTCGGTTAAATGAGGAAATACTTTGCATTTTAGAACTTCCGGGATTCGATACACAACGCACCCACCCACACCACTGTCTATTCTTTTGAAGATGGTCATTTTCGTCGGTATATTCTTTTATTTTTCTATAGTTCTTCCTGCTTCACGTTACACGTCGCGTATCGTATTGTATTACAAGGAAGTTACTGGGAGCCTTGTTTTTCAGAGAGCTTTCGTTTCCCTCAAGGAAGATTACGTGTGATTGATTAATAGGTGTTTAAGCAGATTACCCTTTGCTTTAAACCATGTCAAAAGAACGAGAATGTATTTACTTTGTTTCGGTTGCTTAACTCCAAATAATGTATCGAAGACTTTTATCTTAATTATCTCATTTATGTTATTGGGGGAATTTCGTCAACTTGAATCTAGTTTCGTTTCGTTTCCAAGGCCATAATCAATATATCATTATGTCTCGGAAATGTTCCGTAACTAAACGATAACATTCTTTGTGGTCGAAGAACAGGGGAAAATCTGCTTAACATTAAAATACAGGGTCTCAAGGGATGTAGACCAGCAACATTTTGGAGCTGTTCCGCGGAAAGCTATTATGATCAAATTGGTTAGACTTGGCCCAGGGAGGTGGCCCTAGCCACAATTTATTGTGTTTCTAATAAAAAAAAAAATTATAGCACGGCTTGTAGACCAAAATTTAAAAAGTGCCAGCATATTTCGCAATCAACGCAGCGTCATAGAGGACACACTTAAGTGTGAATTTGCATTGTGTCGTCAGCAGTCAGCTTCAATCAACTCGGGCAATTTTTAACAATCATTTCTTTCCACAATATATTCATCATTCATCATTCATACTAAGTAAAAGGCCTATATTACAATGTAAATATTATACAATGTATTATACTGTTATACCATTTTAACAATCCAACACTTTTACAACACAAACCTTTTACAGGGTTCAACCTTCAGATATTATATACATTCATATTTTGTCATGGAATGCACGAAATTTATTATTGTTTAGAGGAACTCGTCATTCTTACTAAAACACAGACGTGTCCACTGAAAACAACCACGCTACATTCCAACTGAGTGACCGGGTAAATATGCTATTCTGAGAATTCAGACGCTATGTAAAGTTGTGGACAAGACAAGGGCATATCCTGCCCTTTTCAAACAATACGTTAATATGTGACAGGAAATTTGGTCGCCATAATCACAAACAACATCTTGGAGAGACAATTTAATACTTCCGTCAAAATAATATATGCCCAGCAGTGGACACAATGTAGACCGGTTAAAGATAAATGTGATTTGAAAGAGATAAAATAACTTTTCAAAATAGATTTGCACACTGTCCTGATAATTACATGTATAATGGAAGTCTAGATCGTTTTTTCCCTAGTTTTATTCCCTCTCTGTTTCTTTGATTCATTATTGTAAAGTACATTGTCGTATTGTGGTAAATCATGTATCTATATAATTTCCGGTAGCTTTAAAATGCACCATCCGTTACCGACTTGCATGATTTAACCCCCCCCCCCCCCTCCCCTCCCCCAAAATGAAATAAATTAATAATAAGAAAATGAATATAGAATAAAATGAATAGATATATAAATAAATAAATAAGTGAATGAAAAAACATGCCTGTCCTATATAGGCCCATATAAGTCTCTTCCACAGCTTTATGTAATGGAAGTTTATGGAAAAACATAATAACAAGTTAGTATTAGATGATGATTAATATTAATATTCTCTGACTGTCTGTTTCTGTTTCTGTGAAAGTAATAATTGTCACGTCAGAATCAGGTGGATATCAAATATGGTTACAAACACGATGAAGAGAAACTTCAGAAGAGTTTACCGAAGGGGCAGATTGAATACATTGTTTTATGAAAACCAAAACCCCATTAATTAAAGAGCCACACAGATTAATTCATTAACGACGTTACGAGTTGCAAGTATCCTTGAAAGTATTTTTCTATCACATTACTGTTTTCAAACATCATATACACAGTATTTATTAATCGTCTTCATTTTGACATTATATAGCAACTGTCAACAACCCTCCTTCTATCAAGTATCGTGTCACTCAGCGAGGAGGGATAACGAGGAAAAAGATAAGGAGAAGAAGATGACGAGATGAAATGAGAAAAAGGCAAGGGAGAACAGAAAGAACAACAGTAAGAAAAGGCAATAGCTGGCAAAGAATTATAGGAGGAGAAACAAGTAGAAAGGCAAAGGATCAGTAAAGAAAAGGAAATTCATTTTTAAAAATGAAGACAAGAAACAATAAGGATTAAGTGATTTCTCTATGGTTACATTTTGATATCTTGATCATTGCTATAAATGATAATGTCGCGATATGTATGATTGTGTTATGTTGTAAGGAAACCTCTATCCTTGTTAAATAATAGAAAGAGGTGGCCTTATGAGAAACTTCGATAAAGTAGATAGGAGAAAAATGAAATATAAGTAGCAACTATCAAAATTCCAGATGAATAACAAAAATGAAGCAATACACATATTTTGTCCCTTTCCTTTTCACGTTATTCTGGATTCGTACATCAACATTCATCATCCGAGTCTGCGATTTAAAGACTACGCGAGATCGTCCATCTTACGTCATCAATCGCAAGGACAGCGCGGGCTCTGTATTCACTCATAAATTTGAGGAGAAAGGATGACTCACCGTCTGAAGAATGTGTTAGGTTTGTGGGATAGCCCTCGCCCAGACGACGGCGGTTATTCATCATTAATCATCATATTTGATCATCCAAAAATCATATATTATTCACGGCCGTCGATAACGTGTTCAAAATTTGTCAAGAATATGAGTATGACTGATAGATTTTGTTTAGTTTGCCTTTTTGCAGCTACAATATCTTTGAACCACTGATTCAGGAAAGGATAACGAAGAAGGGGCGGGGCTCATTATCTATAGGGATGGCAAAGAACAGGGGTTTACAAAAAAAGGAGCGAACATGCTATTTAAGGATTATAGCTGAAATAATTCATTACAAGCATCTTTCAACCGAAAAGAAAATTTGATGTGGTGGGGTGTGTGGTCTTTGGACTGATCGGTCCGATTCGGCGATTCGACCCGAAATGCTACCATTTCGTCTTCTTCTCCTTCTTCTTCTTCATCATCATCATCATCATCATCATCATCATCATCTTCTTCTTCTTCTTCTTCTTCATCATCATCATCATCATCATCTTCTTCTTCTTCTTCATCATCATCTTGCTATTATCATTCTTTTTCTGCCTCTTCCTCTTCTTCTTCTTCTTATTATTTGTTCTTCTTGTCCGTTTGTCTCCCGTCTGTCACACCATCTCCCCTCCATCGTTCTCCCTCCCTTCCCTTCCTCTATACTTCTATCACTTTCTTGTTTTTAATTTCATTCTTCTCTCCTTCACCTAGAGGGTGCATCCATTTTATAGGCTTCTGATATGGATATGGATAGGATATTTTTGTTATATAATAATCATTTTACATTCTCCTTAGTCGATATAGCCTCATTGGTCAAAACTCTCACATGTTAATGAGATAAAAAGAAAAACAATGTGATTAACCAAAACAAGTGAAAAAATATATTGTTTTATCTTTTGATATACCTGGGCCCCGTCTTATAAAGAGTTGATATCAATCGCAACTATGTACATGAGAGATAGGAGACTGCAAACTCGTGATTGATTGGAGTACTCACGATTGATCTGTATCAATCGTAACTCTTTATAAGACGGGGCTCTGAATTTCCAATTTTGTGATTGTTATAAACGGACTTTGCTCATTTTCTTTGTTTACTATAATGGCATCCACTGTACCATTTGTCTTGTAAAAAATGAATTCAATATAATATTGCTGTTTAACATTATATTCTTCATGCATGAAGGTACGTTCTTCTTTTTAGTTATCATTGAACTACTAAATGTCAATGTCAATTTTATAACCTTATTTCATCTTTTGTGTATTTTAATGTAAATAGACAATATAAGTCCCAGGATTTTTTGCTGTGTGCAATAAAACCGAAATTGAATTTGACCCTACGCTTTTAATACAGCAGACGAGAAAAAATGAAAACAGAAATTATCTTTAAAAAATCCAGATTTGAAAAATCAAAAAAATTACTATAAATGTACATTATTAGTCGGTCTATTCAATAAGAACCAAACTAACTTTATCATTCTGTTTCCATACGATTGATGTAATATTTAAAAAATAACTGTTAGGCCTATGGCGATGCAGAATAAGAGTAAGCATGTAAGAATCGGCTGTTCAATTTGAAAAGATAATTTCCGTCTGGCTATACTTTTTTCAAGTTACCCATCAATGATGATTAGATGGCGCTGTTTCCTTTTCTCTGGCTCAAATATTGATTCAGTCATTTCAGTGTTTCATTTTTCTTCACTATTGCTCCTCAAATGGTCGCCACTGAGTTTCACAGCTTCCTTCGTTGGTGTGGGCAATAATTTAGGCGTCGACCGTGAACAGGGTGCGAGTATCAACAAAGGTTAACTGTTCAGTGCTAAAATATGAAACATGAAATATTATAAATACAAAATAAACATTGGCGTATAGGCCTATACATAATTCTAAAAAACCAAACAAAATAAATACAATTAGTTCTTTACATCACCTTGGCAAAGTTAGTTACAACTCCCAGCTACAATGGGTGATATCTATCTAGGAAAAATGATTAGAACAATTGCTACGAACCATTGCTCCCTCTGTTTAAAAACGCACTGGTGGAACTTGCTGTTCACCAAATGCAAATAGCGCCATCTCACTTTCTGCGTACCCGTCTGTATTGTGTATCATACAAAGTGTCTGATGTAGCACAAATTAATTCTGTATTCTCGCAAATTACTCATTATACTTACAAGCTTCCGTTTCAAACAAATAATATATTGACCTTTCAAGCTGAATATTAATTAAATAATATGCGCTAAATCATTGATGAACACATCTTGAATTAGGGTTTAGAATATCAAATCTCCGAATGGAACATGCCACATAATTGTTAAATACTTCATATATTTCATATTTTATCAATCAAAGTACATGTATATAGAGGCTCCTTTTGCGCCACGTCAACTATCACTGTTGGATATTTTCCTTAACTGCTTGTGTCATTTTGTATAAATGGAAAACTTAAACCTGACCTAGGTTGTTGGGTGTTTCATTTTTGAGGTAAACATAAGATAATAATAAATAGATAAGATTTCGTACTCTCTAAACAAAAATCGAGTGATCACGGACGTCACTCCTCTGGAGAGTGAAAATGTAGTGAAAATAGAGTGAACATTCACTCTTTTCTTCTTAGAGAGCACTCTAAAATCAATCGATATTCACTCTTAAACAAGTGTTCACGGACGTCACTCCCAAGAAAGTGAAAATAGAGTGAAAATTCACTCTTTTTTTTAGAGAGTAAGGCGCCCAATCCAATTGAAATTATTAATGATCAAGGCGCTCTAGCGCAACATATGAAACAACATAATTACACAGAAGTACCATTTGAGTAGGATGCAAAACATGAACAAGAAAAGGAAGAAAGTACAATTAATTAAAAGCAATTTTTTTTTTAAACAGATTCTCTTTTAAAGTGTTTTTTAACACTTCAACCGATTTGCTATTTATAAACCCTCCATGGATATCCCTCCAAAGCGAAGGCCCTGCATGAGCAAAGTCCCCCCTCCCCCACACCCCACTTTTTACAAGATGTAGAAGAAAAAAACGAATCAAAAGTAGGTGTTTATATTCTGTCAGTTCAAAGGGCAATTACATTTCTTCGATTTCTTCTCCAGATGATGCTGTATCTAGGAAGGTGAGAGTAGGAAATTCCATGATGTGGTAAACTATGAAATGAGAACCATAATTCTTTCTGACAGTATACATTATGAAGTTTACCGTTAGCGTAGCTGCATGGGCGCTGGGACACGTGCCCCAATCGGTTGGCAAAAAAAGGGGGGAGGAAATATTAAGAAAGCAGGAGGGGGAGAATGTAAAGAGAAGGTGAGCAAACGACCAGTCTTCTGCTTACCAATGTTGTTGCCAAAGTAGTGGAGTTTTTATCGAATTTAAAGATAGTGGTTATAGCAGCGATATAGAATGGCCTAAGGTGAACCATTTATTATTAAAATTGTGTACAAACATTTACTTAGATAAATTTGCTTTTGCATCCTTTAAAGACCGTCAATACTACTGGGCCAGAAGGGATTAGACCACCCAGTCAGGTCACTGACAGGTGGCTATCTCATCAACTCAGCTCTTAACTAAAATATGAAAAAGAGGATCGTGGGGGACCAACAGGCACCGATTGGGGAAGTTTTCTATAAAGAGGGAGCAAGTAGCTACAAGTAGGACAGTGGGGCTTTAAAAAAAAAATGTATTATTTGTTGTTTCAGGAAAGAGGGCCTCAAAAACAAAACTTCATTTTAAGCTGCTGTGTAGTGTCTGTCGCGCGTGTTCACAGATAACCACATATCCCATTGTCTCAATCTTGTTATACATTAATTTTATGCATTTTGTATTTTCAAATATCGTGACAGAAAATTCAATCACTGGCAAATGTCCAGCAATCTCCCTCTCCATATAAAAAATGGATTATTATCTATTACGTGTTCATCCACAGCCTATATTCCTTTTCCTCCCCCAAGAAATCGGACAGGAAAAGGGTCATTGTTGGTTTATGATGGTTTAATAATGGATTGACAGACTGGGGGACATTTTAGGTAACCGAGAAGTGAGGTTTCATGTATAATGATAAGTAATGCATTGTAAAGAATTATATTCTCAGTGCTTTGAGCAACGAAATTCATAGCCTAGATAAAGTCAGAACGCCGAGAATACTTTGCGTGGTGGATATCTAGTATGGAAAAAAATAAAAAACGGTCGGAATTTTATAACAAATCCTTTCTTTCCTTTTTTGTATTTTTCTCTCTTACTTTCTTTCTTTCTTTCTTTTATTCGTGTATATTTTATACTCATTTTGTACTATTTATGTCTATTCTTTTTTCTCTCATTGTTTTCCTTCTGCTCATAATATTATGGTGACGCTGTCTTTCATCTTTGTAGTTTACCTCAGTTCATTTCCCTCCGTCTGCCCCCCCCCCCCCCACTTTATATCCCGATCTCCAATCGAAGCACTCTTTTCTCTAAGTTCATGCATCCGTTATATGCATTTTGTATCAATTGATTCTCTTCAATTATCTTAGTGTCTTCCCAAAGCTCTATTCATTCAATCCCAGCATGATTAGGGAAATCTCTCCTGATTCCTAACGTTAAATCTAGTACTGCGGTCAAGGTGAACTGCGTTCCTGGCATTTTACCAAATAATAAGGAGAATAAGTTAACAGAAAAGAAGAATAACCTTTCTGATTAACCATGATATTCGCGCAGTATATTATAAGGAACGAAGAATTAGGTATAGTAAGGGCTGCATGTAAAGACTAGAATTCCGAACACTTTATGCACCGCTATAACCATTGTAACACTAATTTGTCTTGTACTACTTTGAAAGGAGATATTAATAAGATCTATACAAAAAAAATAGTGCTTTGCACATCAGAAAGGCAAATTGTAGTTACGCATGGCAAATCCCCTTAAAAATCTCAATATTATCCCCCTTCGGCCTTCATAATACACGCAATAGACAATCCCTTTTAATTTTGAATGAGTTATCTTTCTCTTGCTTTTCTCTCACACCCTATCTGTTCCCCACTCCTTCAAAATTAAAAGGGATTGTCTATTGCGTGTTAATATAAAGGCCAAAGGGGGATGACATTAAAGTTTTTAAGGGGATTTGCCATAACTTCAATTTGCCATTCTAATGTGCAAAGCACTCATTTTTTGAGAGTTGGCAAGAGAAAGAGAGAGAGAGGGGAAAAAGAGAGGGGCGGGGAGGAAGGGAGGGAGGGAGTAGGAGGGAGAGAGGGAGAGAGAGAGAGAGAGGAGGGAGAGAGAGAGAGAGAGAGAGGGAAAGAGAGAGAGAGAGAGAGAGAGAAAGAGAGAGAGAGAGAGAGGGAGAGAGAGAGAGAGAGAGAGAATATACTTTTGCACTTGACCCGCTAATGGGTGCTTCGTTTCCTCCGCCTCGGCATGCGTGCGGATAGAGATTTAACACAATTATCTTCTAAATTGTCTGCATATTTTTATCCCGTGCATTATTCTTGACAACCTTTCAACTTAAGTTTAAATCGATTAAAGCTTGCAAGGAAGCTATCAATTGCTAAGAAAAGGGGTCTTAGTGAATTTTCCCATGTCATCCACTCTTCACATATTGTTTTGTTACTTTTTACAAAATCTGTTGTAAATTTGTTCTCGCGTATGAGTTTGCATAGCTTTTCCCATTGACGCTAAGATACACGCCTCCAAGGATGTTTCCTCATTTTGTCTTATCTTGATTTTTCTTCTTTTTCTTGTTCCTCTTCTTCCCCTTCTTCTTTCTTGTTGTTGTTCTTGTTCTTCCTCTTTTTCTTCTACTTTTTTTCCTTCTTCTTCTTCTTCTTCTTCTGCTGCTTCTCCTCCTCCTCCTCCTCCTCCTCCTCCCTGTTCTTCTTCAGCTGCTTCTTCTTCTCCTGCTCCTCTCTTTTTCTTCTTCTTCTTTAGCTTTTTATGGTTTATGGATTACTTCTGATAATGACATTCCTTGCCGGCAGAACACTTCGTTATCTTGTTAATGTTTTCTACCAAGCATTGCGAACTTTTGAACTGAATAGAAGGGGAAGGAGGCTAATAAGTCATAATAAGACAAGTCCTGAAGTCCTTGTTCCCAAGCTGGGTGCCCTACCCATTTTCTTGTCTTTCTTTTATAATAGGTAAGTACCGAGGGAATTCTTATTAACACAGGACATTTAAGACAAAATTAACTATGTAGAGAGCAGGTAGTTTGGGATCATGTCGCTGTGGTAAAACAAGGGCTAATAAATTTTCATTGAGAAGGCAACATTTAGCAAGCCACTGAACATGTTAAACCGTGCCTCCTCCCCATGTCTCTATTTATAGCTAAATAATAGAGCTTGTGCTGATTAATGTTGAGCAATAGCGCTATGTTTCATTGTTTATGTTTAGTGGCATAGCGTGTGCGTCCGTCCAACCACTGAGGGGCACCGCCGGGGGGGGGGGCGTCTTAAGCATACTCGGTGAATGAAAGACGAGATAACACAAACAAAAAACGCTGATTGAAGGGGAATGTGTTTTATAATATTTTGTTTCCGTCTCTTCCATCACACCCTTTTCTAAAACCTATTATTATTTTTTTGCAATTCAATATGGGACTCATGGCAGTATTGCCCCCCCCCCGTAGGCTACGGTCAAAATTGATTATGAATGATAAATGGGATATGCTCGGGGAGGGGCTATACCTTTAAAATAAATCGGTTGAGAATCACCTATTGAATTTAATTGCTGAATTAAAACAGAACAGTGAGACCATCATACTATTTCGTAGCCCATATCCTCTTCGCAATGTACCGAATGTCATACACTGTTAGAACAAGTATTACAATTTTTAATCAAGTTGGTTAAAATTTTAATCAACCACGGATTACCAGGTGAATCACACAATCGTTGGTTAAACTTTAACCAACAGCCTGTTGATTAAAATTTAACCTGTGGTTGATTAAAAATTTTAATCAATTATTGGTTAAAAAAATTTGCTCAATGTTGGTTAAAATGGTGTTGATTAAACTTTAACCATTTGTTGATTAAAATTTTAATCTTTTGTTGGTTATTTATGCTTTGTTCGGGGCTGATTCACATGTTGTTGGTTAAACTTACATGGGCCGTTGGTTAAAATTGTAACCATTGTAGGTTAATTATTTTTTGATTCACACGATGTTGGTTAAACTTTAGTGCGTTGTTGGTTACAGTTATAACCACTGTTGGTTAAACTTACGGGGGTTTGGAGGTCTTATCCTCGTGATTGCAGGTAAGAAATGGTTTAATATGATTATCATCAATGCTAAGATTGGAAGGAAGAAGTGAAATAAGGTTCTTGCTCAAATTAAAAACGCTTTGGCCCGAATTCACAAAGCAAGGTTTGAGCTCAGACCGGGTTTGAGCTCAAACCTCCTTTTGTTTCGCCAAACCTCCTTTTGTTATTTACAAACCAGGTTTGTAAATAACAATAGAAGGTTTGGCGAAACAAAAGGAGGTTTGACCTCAAACCTTGGTCTGAGCTCAAACCTTGCTTTGTGAATTCGGGCCCAAGTGTCCCGGCCCGTAGGTTGTAGCTCAGCCAGTAAGTGTAACGGATGACCTACCCAAATTGCATGCATGAAGACGTTTCACTTTATGATGACATCTTATTTTATATTTAATTGTTTTAAACAATTAGATACAATTAGATTTAAAAAATAAGATTATTATTCATGCATGCAATTTGAGTAGGTGATCCGTAATCATAGGCCTACACTACCTTCTTTAATTGGGTCTGCCTCCTTCACGGTTGAAGATTCTTGCAGACTGATGAGTGTGTGTGTGCGCTTACGTTAGCCAGGTGCACGGTGCAATCAAAATGTTACTTTATAAGGGGATTCACTAGGTACAGACAGGAAGGATTAGATCTCAGACAGGAATTGGGTTAAAACACCTTTAATAAGGCGACAACGGCCTTAGAAACAACAATCAGAATCTTACAGACAATCGTCCATTTTCTCCTCTCTCGATCCCTATCCCGATCATATCGGTATCGGTATCGGTTATCACGATATCAATCCCTATACTCTCCCCCACCAAAAATACCCTACGGGGTTTTTTCAAATATTATTCAAACTTTCCAAACTGCTCATAAAACAAGCCAAATCTCGCCCGAGACATAAACATGTGAAGCAACAATATTGCAACCAAGCGCGCGTACAGACAAAACAGACGACCACCAGTTCTCTTAATTTGCTGTGATCGCTATCGACTCTTTCTATGTTGAGTTCAGGGTAAATCTATACACTCAGTTCGCTTGTCTGCGCAAGATACTATCAGTACTCAAAAAATGTACACTGTAAGAATAACGAACACCGCACCCCAAAGGATAGCTTTTCCCCGCAAAACAGAGATGCAAAAGACATAATGCCAAAAACCAACAAGAAAAAACGTCCAATACAGATTATCGTCTGAACATGTTCAAACATATCCATGAATACCTTTTCAAAAAAAAATCAATATAAGTAACACAGCACCAGCACAGCTGAGTGCTCTTTTGTTTGACTTCTTTCTAAAAGAAATAACCCTTAGACAAATTTGTAATTTAGCCCTACCTGCATGACTAAAGTGTAGGATGAACGACAACTAAACATACTTTGTAACCTCTATTAATTTAGATCCGTTCAGCAGGTCCGGCAAAAAACATTTAAATATATATAACAATATATATATATATATTGTTATACCCAATTTCAGGTCAGATATAGTGTTTACCAAAGTGTAGGATGTTAGCAAAACTAACATCTGTATATGTGTAAATTATAAACTACACTCAATTGGTAGTCCTTTTGTTTTGTTTTTTCTTTTGATACACAAATCCTGTGTACATACTGTATAACAATTTCATGTGCACAAAATTCAGAGTACATGTATAACTCTGAGTAAAAACACTAGATGCAAAGACGGAAATTTCGCAGGGAATCACAAGTTTATATACAGCTCCAATTTTCAACAATTTCCAACCGGTTGTATTTATCCTTTAACTGTAAAGATAAGGATCCGACATGTTAATATTATAATAGTCATCAACAATTCTGAAGAGTGCATAATTCTGCACGAGCCAGAATTAAAGCACATGGGCACGCACCAATATAAATGGTTGACATTAAACATACAACATCAGTTGAAATAAGAGTCTGTTAGAATCTATATTAAGAGTCCAGATCAATTAAACTTAGCGTCCATTTAGTTTCTATCGCGATCCATAGCCCAACTGTGACAGTCCCGCTCTCGATCAAACTGCAATCTTACTCGGCTATAGAGGTAAGTCAATGTAATCGTGAGTCGCGAACTTTCAACCAGTCCTGATCCAATATGCTACAATAATCGACAATTTTAACAGCGTTGACAACATGCGAAGTCTATGTTCGAAGTAATTAGCACCTTTTCAATTGGTCCACATGAACAATGCGAGTTACTTTCTTGTTGGCAGCGTTCACCACAAGGAAATTCACTGGGGTTAGTTTCTTCTGCACAACAAACGGCCCAGTCCATCGTGGTGCTAGCTTAGCTGAGAAGTTCTTTTTCGCATTTGACAGAGGTTTAGTCTTCACCATGACTTGGCTTCCTTCAGTGATGCGGCACTCATCACGGCTCTGGTCGTAGTATTGTTTGGAGCTACTAACAGCGCGTCGACGATTGTGTGCGATTTCTTCTTGCGTAGGAATGTCTTTGTTCCCCTCAGTCTGCAGGCGGTTAGTCAAGGGAGAAGTCAAGCGCCGTCCAAACATAACTACTGATGGTTCTACACCAAGTGTGTCATGACTACTGCTGTTCAGGGCAAACGCGAGTTCAGCGAGATGAACATCCCACTGTCGATGGTCAGATCCGGTGTAAGCTTGAAGCATGGCCTTGATGTTACGATTCACCCTTTCAACCCAATTCGTTTGGGGGTGATATGGCGTGATGAAGATCTGCTCTATCCCCCAGTCCGTGCAGACAGCTCGCAGAACCTTCCCTCTGAATTGGGGGCCATTGTCCGAGAGCAGGGCTCCTGGAGGTCCATATCTGCAGAACAGCTCCCTCACTAGAGTGGTTGCAACCGACTGGCTGGTAGCTGACTTCAAAGGCAGAATCTCCACAAACTTTGAGAAATGGTCGACAGCCACCAGAATATACTCATGCCCAGCATATGACTTTGGCAAAGGCCCCATGAGATCTACACCAACCTTTTCCCAAGGCCTCGTGGAGGTACTAGACAACATCTTCCCTTGACGTCTCTGGTAAGAAGGCTTTGTTTGAAGACAAACCTTACAACTGCGAATAAAGCTTCTTACAGACTGCGACATACCACTCCACCAGAGACCCATTGACTTCAACCTTTGAAGTGTCTTCTTTCTCCCAAGATGCCCAGCTATTGGCTTGCAATGACACTCAACTAACACTGCATTCTGAAGTACCTTGGGGATAACTACACATTCATTCTTATACAACACCATTCCCTTCAAACTGAAATCTGAAATCTTCTGAACAGGACCTTGATCCTCCCCACCACCATTCTTTTGCTTTTCAAGGATCTGAATGATTGGCAAAAGATCTGGGTCACTCTGTTGTGCCCTCAGGACAGAATCCTTTGTCAAATCCAAAGGAAGAACGACATCCGTGGCCTCTGACTTGCCAACACAAGATGGGCAAGAGTATTTGTCTACCTCCTCCGCCTCTTGAGAACCAATATGGACACAAACCTGGTGATACCACTTATCACAATCATCACATTGTACCCAACTAACTGACTCATCATCCGGGGAAATGCAATCACTGGCCGCACATAAGTCCTTTTCATGTCCGTCATAGACTCGATCCGACAAAACCCTGTTTACAACTCCCACCAAAGGGGCAACACCTTTCTCAGGAATCCTAGATAGTGCGTCCGGGACATGATGTTGCTTTCCAGGCCTGTATATCACCTGAAACCGAAAATCCTGAAGTCTCAGAATCCAACGAGCAAGTCGCCCATTTTGCTTCTTCTTCCGAAATAACCAGCAAAGCGCCTGGTGGTCCGTTATTACACGACACTCTCTACCTTCCAGATATGGCCGCCATTTCTCTAGGGCCCATACTACAGCCAAACACTCCTTCTCAGTAGTACTATAATTCCTTTCTGCAGCAGACAAAGACCGACTCGCATAGGCGATAGTTCTCGTCCCAGACGGTTGCTGCTGGATCAGGACTGCACCGACCCCAACATTGCTGGCATCTGTGTGTACAGCAAACCTGGATTCTTCATCAGGGTAGCCTAGTATTGGCTCAGTGAGGAGGCTCTCCTTCAAGGCCTGAAAAGCACGAGTGCAGTCAGCAGTCCAATTCCAGGGAACACCTTTCTTCTTCAATCCATGAAGAGGTGCAGCAACCTCTGAGAAGCTAGGAATGAATTTCTGATACCATCCGGCCATCCCAAGGAACCTCTCTAATTCCTTGATCGACCTAGGTTGGGGATAGTTAACAATGGTAGACACCTTCTCGGGGTCCATCTTGAGTCCATTTGAGCTGACAACATGGCCAAGATATTTCATTTCTTGGCAGACAAACTGACATTTCTCAGTATTTACGGTCAGACCCGCTTGTCGCAAGCAACCAAAGATCTCCTGGAGATCAGAGATGTGCTGCTCAATATCCGGAGAGAAACACACAATGTCGTCCAAGTAGACATAGCAATTTCGCCCTATCAGGCCATCAAGCACCTTAGACATCAACCGTTGGAAACTGGCAGGACCATTCACCACACCGAAAGGAAGGACCTTGAAGTGGAATAGACCCCTATGACAAACAAAAGCAGTCTTCTCCTCATCCTCACCTGCAACGCCCATCTGCCAGTATCCACTGCGCAGATCTAATGATGAGAAAACCGAGGCACCATGCAGAGAGCTCAAAATGTCATCCACTGTAGGCATGGGGAAGGCATCAATCTTTGTCACTGTATTCAATTTCCGGTAATCGACACACATCCTGTACTTCCCGTTCTTCTTAGGAACCATCACTACAGGAGCGGCCCAAGGTGAATCTGAAGGCTCAATCTTCCCCATGTCCAGAAGCTTATCCAACTCTTCATCAAGAGCTTGTCTTTTCTCAGGACTCACCTTGTACGGGTGAGAGCGGATGGGGGAAGCCCCTCCTACATCAATTCTATGAATAGCCATGTTCGTATGACCAGGTACCTCACTAAACACAGTTGGGAAGTCTTGAAACACCTGATCCAATTTCTGTCTATCTGTTTCAGTTAGATCAAGTTTCTTCATCTCATCCTCAGCGTGGGGATAAGTATCGACTTCTTCTCCAACATGTGACATCTCCTGCCCTCCATTCAACGAGAACTTAACTGGCCGCTCATTGGCCCCATTACTACTTGTGCTATAACTACGACTGCCAAAATCTATGATAAGTTTCACCTTTTCAGCAAAATCAGCACCAAGGAGGACAGGTACTGGGAGCCTACCAACCACATGAAAGACCTCAGTCGCAGTGATGCCTCCTAGACCCACTTGCAGGGATGCTAAACCATCAGGCACTAAGGCGGTTTCATTGATCATGCCTAACACCCCTTCAGTTTCACGAGTAACCTCTACCCCTAACTCCTTACACAATTCAAAAGTGACCAGGGAAACCTCTGACCCCGAGTCCAGCAGGGCTTGGGTCTTCACCACTCTGTCATCTAGACCCTGAACAACAACATCTGCAATTGTAGCATCACCCCTATCCTTTGCAATGAAATTGCACCTTGGTGACGGTTCTCGAGTAAAGCCCTGTGGAGGTCCTCCCTGGAAACCCGACCCTGTGGCCCCCGGAGGTACCGGACAATTGGCAATTCTGTGCCCGAGCTGGCCACACCGGTAGCAAGCAGCATTGAAGGATCTACGTCCTGTGGGGTTACTGCTTGCACCAGTCCGTCGTGGAGTGGGGGGATCACTCCCTGAGGTTGTGTTACCCGCATTCGCCCCTCTCTGGATTACTAATTCGTCCGCCTTGCGCGCAACTACCATGAGAGATGTGGCTTGTAGCTCCCTCAGCTTTAACCTCAATACTTCATCTTGTACCCTCTCTAAGAATTGGTCAATCATGACCAGATTGAGCCCTTTAGAGACTTCAGGCATCTCTACTGCCTCCTGGGGTATCTCGACCCACTTCAAAAAATAATCTTGTAAATAACTAGCGAATTCTTCGTAACTTTCATTGGCCTTCTTATGTTCTTTTTTGAACTTTATTCTGTATGCCTCCGGAGTGAGGTGGTACCTTCTCTTTATGGCCAGGACAACATCATCATAGTTGTTTTGTTCTCTATTACTCAGGGCGTGGAATGCTTGCTGAGCTCTTCCAGTAAGATATGGTTCTAACAGCCGAGGCCATTCACTTTTTGGCTTGTTTGCTGCCAGGGCTAGTCGCTCAAAAGTGCTAAGGTAGCACACCATATCATCATCGTTACTTAGCTGATGTAATCCCTTTAACGGAGGACCAGTTTGTGCAGAGCTACCGATTGCAGCAGACAGTAAGGATTTGCATAGTTTCTCAGTCTCATGATGATGAGAATCTTCAAGGTGCTTCATGACCCGCAAAAGGTCATCCACACCCACACCTGTATTTTTTGGTTCATCCTCTACCAGCTTAGGCAAATCACATAAACATGAGATCCGCTCTTGCTTGGTCTTTACAGCATTGGTATCAATATGATTCAATTCACACAAGTGTGCTATGTGCTCAGCTGTAAATCTGCCGAGATATGCTGATCGGTCTGTCATGGTTAATTTTATCTTTTATTGAGCACTGAATATTATACTAGACTAGTCTAGATCTAGTTTAAATTTAATTTAGTGACCTATTGAACGTGTGTGTTTTAGTGTATGGTGTATGGTTAGTGAGAGTGGTCTAGACTTCTAAATCTACTATTTTAATCAAACTTGTTTTTTATTTAGTCTAGTCTAGACCCTAGGCCCCCTATGTATTTATTTATTTTTCTATTTTATTTTTAATGTTACTTCAATACTAGACTACTTGTTTAATAGCTACCTTAACTTTGATTAGTCTATCTGTAGAGTCTAGATCTAGACCCTAGATCTACTACTAAATCAACAAGCACTAGGCCTATAGGCCTGCACAACAAAAGTGGGGCAACAGTCACACACTGCATGAAACAACCGTGTCAATTAATTTCTCACCCAATCCTTAGATTTCCAACAACAAAAAACCATAGCACAAAGAAATCCTGCCGATTACGCCAGTATAAGGGGATTCACTAGGTACAGACAGGAAGGATTAGATCTCAGACAGGAATTGGGTTAAAACACCTTTAATAAGGCGACAACGGCCTTAGAAACAACAATCAGAATCTTACAGACAATCGTCCATTTTCTCCTCTCTCTTTTTTGTTTTGTAATGTTCTTTATTGTGTTCATTCAATACATCAATCAATTCATACATGTACATCGTCGCCGTTTTCACGAACCGGCACAAGCCACCGAAATCCCTTCAAAATGTAGTTTTTATTTTTTTTGCATTTTTAGCATAAGTTATCAACAATCTTTCATCTCACCAAATTTCAGCATCCAAAACGCTTTAGTTTTTGAGATATCCATGGTTACACAAATGACAAAAACGACACACGAGCCAAAAAGCACGATTCATATTTTCACGAACCGGCACGCGCCGTTATAAGTCAATGGGCTGTGCCGGTTCGTGAAAATACCTTTGCGCTTACAAGACCTAGACGACGCGACACAGGCGGTTGTGCCGGTTCGTGAAAATAAAATACGCGCTAAGACAGCGCGAGCGCTTTTGTCTTGCGCGTAAAGTTACATAGGAAAAACGACACAGTGGCTTGTGCCGGTTCGTGAAAATATTTTGCTACGTAAACAGCAAAATAATATTTTCACGAACCGGCACGAGAGTCCAAAGCTTCGTAACATTAATAATAATTGTCATTATGCTTAACAAATGGAATGTATAGAAAATACAGAATATTTTTCTTTCATTGATATGTATTTTGTGATATAAAATTTGACATAAGGCATGTTTCTGGCGAATTCAAAACGGGCTAAACGTAAAACGCGTTTTTCTCAGAATGTACTTATTTCGTTGCGCGTTGGGCTGTGCCGGTTCGTGAAAACGGCGACGACATCTGTGTTACATTATATCATTCAATACATAACATCGAATCATACATCATTTAACTATATAACATAATGGGGGGAAAAAAACCCGCACAGAGTATAATCAATCTTAGTAATATCGAATGAAGATAAAAGTTATACTGCCCCCCCCCCCCCCTCCCATAGTTTTTTTTGTTTTGTAATATTCTTTATTGTATTCACTCAATAAATAATATTAATTCATACAAATTGTAATATATAACATATTGGAACCAATTACAGAGTACAAAATACAGTAATCTCAATTATATTGAATGAATTAATATTGTTATAACCCCCCCCCCTCTATATTTTGTTCTGTAGTACTAGTATCTCTATTACATATTATAATTTATAACATATTGGAACAAAGTACAGACTACAATCAACTCAGTTATATCGATCCCTATCCCTATTATATCTCTCGATCCCTATCCCGATCATATCGGTATCGGTATCGGTTATCACGATATCAATCCCTATAACTTATTGGCCCGGCTTATTGGTTGAGCTACGTACAGCCTAGGGGACACAAATCGTTTTTGATTTGAGCAAGAACCAGTTATTTCACTTCTTCCTTACAATCTTAGAATTGATGATGATAATATTAAAATAATTTCTTACCTGAAAATACGGAGATAAGACCGTCCAAACCCCCATTTCTCAGGTCCTCGCGACAACCTCCATTGTTAGTTTTGTCGCACGCGTAAACTGCATGTACTTTGCATGTACTTAATTTATTTGTATGTCGAGCGATCCCTAGCTACGCGCTTCGATATCGTTCCGTTGGGTCACGTGACCAGTACTTTAATCAACATTGATTAAACTTTAACCGGAAGGGGGCTTTCATTACTGTCGGAATTTCGTTTTTAATCCGTGCTGGGTTACAATTTTTGCCAACGACTTAGACTTAACCAACATAGGTTAAAAGGAATAATTTTGATCAACACTGTTTTTAACCAACGCAAGATTAAAAGTAAATCTTAATCAACACTACATTTTTAACCAACGTTGAGCGTTTTTTAATCAACAATTTTTTAACCCGCAGTTTTTTAATACTTGTTTTAACAGTGTACCGCTTGTGAAATTTCCGTGTACCCTTTGAAAACTCTTCACCGCTCGGTCGCTTAGCTTCCTCGCATGGCAACCCGCCCCCCGACTCATTATGACAGTATTAAAGCATGCCCCTGAAAGGGGGCTGACACTGTGCTCCTAATCTCATTAGAAGCACCTGCCCTTTTTCTTCCAAATCATGGCTAGTTATTTGACTTTGACGAGATTTTAGTGGTTGTTTTTTCGTCAACAGCAATAGATATTTTCAGCTTCAATTTTCAAAGAGACACGACAACATAATTATACAGGTAGGGGTCAGTTGTCGATACGCATCACACTATTTAACAAGATCGCATGATGTGGTATCGTTTTGACGTCATAGTATATTACTGTGTATATGAGAGAGTTTACAGCACCTGTAGTATTACGTATGCCTACTTACAGTTTCATCAATTATTTCATATGTAATTGTGAATTAATATTTATATTAAAAGCGTTGAATTTTTAATAACGATTAGGACTGAAATATGAAAATATATTTTTAGAATGGTTCAGTCCCGGGTTTCAGTTAAGATTTGCATTGCTTATTAAAGGTAATACAAAGTTTTGGGAAATTTTGAAAATTGGGTGGATAGTGATTCTTTACAATTGTAATATATTTCGATTCCCCTGTGGATGTATTATAAGCACTAAAGAATTTAGCCCCTTAAACACTTCTGCTTCGAGAATAATTGAATATAAAAATTTACCGGTGCTCCCGGTAAATTTTGATGAATTTCAAATAGCGCCTACGGCCGTACTATAGTTGCGACCATGAAAATCTCAGAATATGCAGTTGTGATATATAATTTCCAAATGGGAATAGCCAATCGGTCGATTTTAGTCAAGAAACATTGTTTTATAGCTAAATTAATATATTGACATTGAGAGGGAGCTATACAACATAAAGAGTTCATTATTTACAATTTCACAACTTTAGACTCGATTTCAACCGGGACAACAATCACTGAACATTGTAAGATTGCATATGCTTCCAATATGTTCATTTGAACCAAATTCATGACCCCATACCAAAACTTTGTATTACCTTTAATCAAAGATAGTCGCCATTATTAATGTCATTTGATCCCTTTTACTTGAATGTAATTTTTGATTGCTTAGATTATTGTAATAATTGTTGTATAATTGCTTTTATCATGTGTATACATACATTGTAAAGTGTCACCATTGCAATTCAGTCTTTGGACTGCGAGAATGGATAATATTCAATCATATCCTTCAATCAAATCAATTGAGCCAATACGGAAAAAAGACGCGGGCGGGCGGGGCGCGCATATTTTTTGTACACAAATTAATGTTTAGCCATTTTTGCGAAGAAATTCCTTTCTTTTCATGACCGGGGGACGTAGTGCGAGGGACGAGGGAATATATTGAGCAAGAGGGGCGGGCCAGTGGCGTAATGAGCAAAAACGTCGTGGAAGGGGGGGGGGGGGGGGGGGAGGGTGTGGGAGGCTAAAGTATTTACAATCAGGTAGAGCAAAGCGAGCGAAGGAAGTGGAGCGTAAATTGGCGTGGGGTCCAGGGTCAAAGTCCCGTTGGGAGTCAAGGGGCGGAGCCCCATGAAGCTCAGGTTTTGTTTAGGCATTTCAATACGGTTAGATGAGCAGTCAGGGTTTTAGGCATTTAAAAACGGTCAGATGAGCATATTTTGATACCTTATTTGTGACACTGGCAGGTCATTAATTGGAGTGAGGTCTAGGAGCGCTGCCCCCAGAAGCTCAGGGGTTTTATGCATTACATTACGACCAGATGAGCAACTGGTATCAAATTAGAAATAAACCATGTTTAAATTTGATTGGGGGTGGGGGTTACTGCCCCCCATCAGTTCGCCAGTGAAAGGGGCGGAGGTGACGGAAGTAACTACCCCCCCCCCCCCATAGAGATATATGATAAGTCTTATTATATAGCTCTATGCTACCCCTCACAGGTTTTTGAAGTTTTGTTGTATTACAAAATTACATTCTTCAGCAAAACTACAGTATTAAAACAAGAATATGCTTTTTTCACACTTCACTTTTACTTTGGCGGTATCTAGTGTGCAGTCCGAAGTGTGCAGTTATAAATATTTATTAGGTCAATTTTAGTAAGTAGGCAGGAAGGGACTTCTTAAACCAGCAAGCTGAATATTCATTTTTGGAGCACTGATCTATCTCTTAATCTTGTAAACATACAGTGTAAACTGTGCTTATGTGATACATGTTTTCTACAATATTTACTTGTACATTTTGAAGGATATTATGCGACGGATCTAGGAGCGTAGCAACCGAGCAAGAAGTTGGCGTTTGTACATGTATAAACATGAACTTGAAATAATAAGCAGCCTTGAAAGTGTCGCAATATAATGTGTGAGTGAGCTTGAAGTTTAATGGTGTAGGTATTTTTGAGACTATTATAGCCTTTACACTGTTTCATTGATGATTATATCTCCAATCAAATCAAACTGAATGATGTTATCGAAAAACTTAACAATATCAATCTGACTCGGTAACATTTATGAAGGTTGATGTAAATACTGCGTAATTTTTGTATGAAATGTTACTTATTGTATTCCTTCTACTATACTAACTCTCTAACATGCAAACAAAAACTGGAAAAAATCCACTGTGCGAAACTCTCTAATAGTAAATTCTCCCAACCATTTTTGATTTTTTTTTCTTCTTCATGAAAATAAGACATATAACAGGCTTCTTAAAGTGCATTGCTTTGTAATAAAGTTTATTCACCTAAAATGTAATTAAATTGCAATAATACGGCTGGGAGAATTAAGAAATCGATCAGATCATTTTCCCCAATTTGTATAATTTTTAATGGTCTGTTTTTACTCAAACTTTCAGATTATCTCTAATTAAACTTTTAGCAGTGAAGTCACCATTTTCTTTCATTTGAACGATGTTACCAAGTCCCTTTAATGGTGGTGGAACTACTAGTTTAATGGTGTACGTTTGTTTGAGATTTATAATTTTAACACTGATTCATTGATGAGATATTTCTCCAATCTTATCAAACTGAGTGATGTTATTTAGCAACTTACCAGTATTAAATTTCCATTTTTCCTAAATAAACCATTACACAGAATGATATTACTAAATATGGTGCCTGGCTGGATGGGGATCGCACTGTGTTTAAAGGTAAAGACAAGTAGTGGTAAAATTGCGGTTCCAGGATTTTGGGTGCAAAATATCCATTCAATATTGTTTAGATATTCTTCTGAGTTTTCATTTTCTCCTTGTCAACATTGATCAAGAAAGGACAAGCGTATATACTGAAAAAGTTTCCAGTAGCTTTGGGAAAAGAAATCTAAACAATGTGAACATTTGTAGTTTTTTTTTTTTTTGCTGTTTTCGTTGTGGTTGATATTGATATTTTCCATTTGTTATTGTGTTTGTCTGAGGTGACTGTTCTTGTGGGTCTTGTGCTCCTACCCCAGCCAGAGAACCCTGGATCTCCCCCCCCCCTCCCATGTACTCTTCCCACCTCTCCAAATAATCACTATAGATGATATTATTCATTAAGGGACAGCATAGGAACTCATTAATGATAAACACATTACCATTCATCCTCCTCCTCATAATATTCGGATATCCTTGAAGCTGAAAATAGATCTCTATGTCAGAAAGTTTCGGAGTATAATAGGATCCCTAAAGTATCTGCGACCCTAGATATTCGAATTGAAGAAGAAAAAACAGTGACTTATTCTTGGACAATGATGTCTATTACAATATTCTTGATTTTCGAAAGAGTGAAGCGTTCCCGACAAAAAAAAAATCATAAAAGTTCGTGTAAGTCTTTGCGCTTCAGAATAGTGTATAAATTGATGGCGCGTTACAAATATTACATCTTAAGAACCATCTTTCGAAAACAAAAGAACGCCGTTCGATATTTCTGACACAAAATTTGATCATTGCGATTATTTCGAGGCTTGAAAATAAACCTGCTCAAATAAAACATTATCTAAGTTGCATCAATGTGTGTTGCAATAACATTATCGGTTGTTAATTAATAGAGTTTGCTACGAAGATTGCTTGTCTTGGAATCGCGTATGCGGCTGGGGTCGCTGACGTGGTAATTTAATTTGCTCACTAGATGTATCATGTCAAGATTGGCCTCATAACAATTAATATTTTGACAGAGCATGCAAGCAGTCTGTCAAGTCAATATTTTGATACTATAAGGGGCAAGGCCTGTATAAACATTCAAAGTTCAGTGTTTAGGAGGCCAGGTAATTTGCAGTCGACATATCTCTCTACCTATACACGTATATCATCTTATATCGCTTAATTATATTAAATCGCTTTCATTCAAGAAAGGTAATAAATTCCCTATCAAATATTAAGTATTAAGTTCTAACTATCACGTACATCACCATGCACTCTTCTACTATTTCATTTCGTTTCATTTATATCTTACTAAAATAATCAAGCTGCATTATAGTTCAGCATGTCAATAATTACACATGTTGGTAAATCGAGACAACAATCACACTGTATGAATGACAATAAATCAATCATTAAGAGCAATCATTGAATCATAAGGATTTTTTTCGGCTGTCATCAAATATATGCATGAATTAATTATATAACTCATACATGTTATTTACACACTCTGATTGACATATGTTATAATAATAACTCTACTCACATATAGAATTATATGGTTAACAGTCATATCCGTTATTTGTTGACTAGCGTATCCAGTTATTGATCAACAGAGGGGGGGGGTAGATTCTCATCCGAAAGAGAATAGGAATGTACCCCCTCTTGCCCCCGTCACCCCCATAAGTCCCCCTGCCCTTGTGCTTGTATTATGTTGGGGGGGGGGGGGGCTTCATGCAAGAGGGGGGGGGGGGGGGTATGTAGACTCCATTGTGCTGAATACGCTAGTATATAGTAGTCGAGCATCCCTATAAAAGTATGACCCTTCCACATCTACATGATCAAAATTTCTTTCAGCAAACCCACGATTGTTGTTGCCAGACCTGGCATTATACACCATATCAGGGCTACTGCCTCGGAGAATACCACCTGGACAACTAGTCCCTATTATAACTCCCCCCTACGTCAATATAACCCCTGGAACAACCCCCCCCCCCCCCAAGAAATAATCTAATTTTGCTGACATTCCCTCTTCCTGTATTATTGATCTTGTTGGAACTATGATGCTATTTATGTTAATAATTTGTTTCTTCCATTTCACATATTGTTAATCTTCTTTTTACAATCGAACTACTACCCCCCCCCCCCCCCCCTCTCCCCGGACCCCTCTTCTTCAAATATTTCAGGGAGCCCTTCATATAATAATAGGGGTAAAATGAGCCGTTAGCAGAGTTTTCATCACCATATCCCCTCTTGTCTAAATCCAAATTAGAGATCTATTTATACTACAACAATGTCGTTTATATAAACAATCAACCTGTTATGTTTACATTTACTGTCAATGGTCATCAGAATTATTTAGCTCGCAACGGCCATGGACGAAAATAAAATGTAGTTAAATCGTATTATCTCAAGCCGTGTCTAGCTCTGCTAATTGGAAGGAAATTCAGTCCGGATATATTACTCATTATCATAAAGCCAGAAAATATTGCATTCTTGCTCTATGCCCTGAATACCGTACCCTTTTGCCTTTGACATTTGTAAAAGATTACAATGTAAAACAGTTGTGTAGCGTAAGTCCAGCCTTTGAGGGGCACTCGCATCAAGGGGCGGCACGGGTTTTACAAGGTGGATGAAATACGAAAGAACACGGCCATCGAGTGAGGGCGGGGATGGGGGGGGGGGGGGGGGGGGGTAGATCGTTTGCCCCACCCCCTTTTTTCTTCTCAGGACAATCTTTTCAGTGGAAGTCTTTCCTTCTGCAGGCTTTTCCGTTCACCTGTTGTTCAGCATCTATGAAAGTAATTTGTTAGTTTTCATTTCTTTTCGGTTTTATGAAATCTGTTGAATTGTGGTAGATTCTGGGAATCCTATTATTTAAAAGAAATGTTATTATCCTTTTTTTTAATATATATATATATATATATATATATATATATATATATATATATATTGGTTATTATATCTGGTTTATATTATTGTTTTTTTTTTTTTTTTTTTTTTTTTTTGGGGGGGGGGGGGGTGGTTGTTTTTTGTATTTTTTTTCTCAATCACTCTAACTCTAATGCAGAATTTTGACACCCAGAGTTAGCCTTATTTATTCAATTATTGTTCTTTGTTTGCCTAGTGCTAATCTCTAATCAAGCTAATGATTGATGTTTTGGTAAGCAGACAGTCTCAAGGGGCAGTATTTATGAAACACTCTTCAAAATACACCTGACATAAATTATGTATAGGCGTGGCCTTAAGGCGTTCGGAAACACCTTATAATTAAACACTGCTATGCTAATAAACAATATTTAATTAAAACTCCACCTCGTGGACCTATGCCGATATTATCAAAGTCAAACACCTTCCCTGTTTGTGAAACTCTCATACCTGCTTTCAGTTACGACATAATTCTTGGATAATCTTAGGAATTATCTCATTAAACTTGAAAATTTTCGGGGCATATGCTCATACATTGCACCAGATATCCTTTAATTATTAAATCGAGTGCCTCCTTTCCGCCCCCTGCCATTTTCCATTATAACTACATAATCCTTTGGAGAGAAGATAATTGAAAACGGCCTTCGTAGAGATGGATAATTCTTGTAATACACTTTTGATTTGTTTTCTCTTTCCTTAATAACACAGGGAATGACATTACAAAATTATTACTATTTATTGAGATGTACAACCGGAAGAATATTCTACAAATGTCTATACCATGTATACAGTTTGTAAATCGCTACCAGCAATTGAGGAAATTACATGATGATCTTGAATGTCAATACAAAAGAGCGCTCTTTGACAGTCTCTCTATCATGTTTTGTGGTCAATTGAAAAGTTAATTGCAGAATAACAGAGCGAACCCTTTGACTTAACATGTATTTACCATTATTTTGCTCTCTTTGCTTTATTGATCATACCTCCAGAAAGAATCAAATCAATAAATAGATTTAAATTCTTCAAATACTATAGATTAAAAGGTATGTAGAATAAGGGCCTACTAAATTGAATGTTCGTAAGAGCCCAAGTGAACTTGTTAAATTTTGGATTGGGAATTAAGAAATTTAGATGACTGATATCCATCATATACCCCTAAACTTGTATAATTTAGGGTCATTACGGACTGAAATATATACCTTTCCCCTTGGTTTTTTTATTTGTCATTTATTGATAGTTATGAGCAGATGATTCATCAATTAATTAATGACGAAATTAATTAGTGATTGATTAATTAATAATGATAAGTAAATTTTGACTAAAGTTTAAAAGAAGATTCAACACGAACATCAAATAATCACACCTTTAATATTCAATACTTCATCGCGATACGATTGAAATAAACCATTACAGATTACGTCTGAATGTTTGAATCAACAAAGAAGAAGCATATGGCGAGGGTTGGGTAACCTGGTTCCAAAGATCGTGCAAATAATTGTCGTTTCTGTTCGTGACTTATCTCCAGCTAGCAGACCGTAAAACCTATTCCCCAATGCTCGCCCCTCCGCCTGTTGCAACCCCTTTCCCCAAAACATGCCGGGTTCCGATTCGTTAAATTGTTGGTCGGCACAATATGCGTATCACAGCAAATCGTGAACTTGTAACGCGCCGCGTCCTCCCTTCAAAAAACTTCTCTCAAACTTGAGAAACTTGAAAGAAGTCAAGTCAAGCCGAAGTGATCACTGAATGACTCAGCCTTGATAGGGCTACCACGATATTCGCAGCAACTCTGTTTCCAGATGCTGCTGACAGGGATGTATTAAAAGCTGAAGGCTTAGCGTTCTAATTAATATCTGGAGCGGAATTTCATGAACTATTGGACCGACCACTGTATTTTAAAACAAACGCTGCATTTAATTGTTTGAACAACCTATGGAATCGGACTTCTTTTTGGCATCAACGTTTCGCAGAAAGTTTGGAAAGTCCAACAACAAACTTGTTTTTATCGCACCTTGTGTTTCGATTGGAAATATCTTTTATAATTTTGCAGAGGACGAATTACTCCCGGATTCATAGTCATTGTCTTCGTTCTTTACCCCATATTCCTGGTACCTAGACAAAGGGGCAGTTTTCAACATTGGAACAGATTTTATTTAACGGATCCAAACTAGCTGTAAACAAATACTATCAACCTTGTTTTTTGTTTTTTGTTTGGACTTTTTGACCTCGAGATTCACTTAAAAGTATACTTGACGAGTATGAAATATGAGCCTGCCAAACATGAGAGAATATTAACTGTGTCGATACCACTTTAATTTGGTTAAATTTGAAATATTAAGTCGAGACTCGAAGAATAAACTCTGTCACGATGACGTTTGTTTTGAGATTGACGCGATGTCAGCGAGTCAGCAGGATCGTTTTCGGGTTCCTCTGTATCCTGATGCTGGGTTTTCAGAATGCTTTCCTCGATCTATTCCTCATCCACCATACCGAAGGCACCGGGTTCGCTCGTGGTTATATCTGGGTCGTCGTCGACGCCCTGGTCGTTGTCTTCTGGCTTGTCGGTCTCGTCCTGCCTCATTTCGGGCTTGGTCCGAACTCGCATCTACCGCAGCAACCACGAGGGAACATCCTCAAAGAGTTCCTCTACGCTTACATGTCCTGGTTGGTCTTTGCGCCTTTGTTGATCGCCAAGGTCGTCCGGTTATACAACACGGTGCAAAGCCCGAGCGAGGTGCATTGGATTTTCACGCCGAGCATGCTTCAGATATCCATCTCTTTGACGGGCATCACCTTCATGCTCCTTACCCACTGTCACGATAGTGACGTCAACAACATTAAGTATAAGCTACGTCTTCCCATGATCGGCAAGGTCGTTGGCTTTTCTATTCTTGATGGTTGTGACCTCCTTGGGATGCTTCACGTGCGAGGAGCGAGTGACGATTACCCGACTGTCTTGCGGAACGTCATCATGATCTTTGGGTGCGCTTGGTTCGTGCTCCCGTTACTTCCTATGGTGAGCCTACGAATCATGGCAGCACATAAAGGCCACAAGCATTCATCTCAAAATCACAAACCGCAGAAGAAACAACGCATCGAGGAAGAGAAACCTTCACCGAGTAAAAAACCAGATGTCAAAGTCAGGATACAGAAAGCGGACATCCAGCGACCCGAAATAAAAACTGCAAAGTCCGTGGACCAGTTGGCTCATCCGCATTTTGAGAGGAAGGTCATACAACTCAGAAATGACATGTTTGTGAGTGAATTGAGCAAGGGCTGCAAGAATCAAAGCCAACGCTGCAAAAGCTATGACAATCTGTGCTCAGATACGACAACAGGGACACCTATTTCCCAGTCTAAGTTGAGCCAGAGTCTGAACTTTAGCTACTGGAACTACAACCAGAACTGCAAAGTGGAGCCTCTGACTTTGGACAAGCCGCATCGGCAGGGTGCGGACAGGAAAGAAAAGAGTTACAGCTCCTTGCACACCAAGGTCGACAACCATGTCAACCACTTTAACGAGGACTTGCTTGACCACGCCGCACACGAGGCGTTGAGGCATTCGAAAAACCAGATCTTCAACACCATCCTCTTCAGGAACTCGATGTTAGTGGCGCTGATGGATGTCCCGTACCTTGCGATTCGTTTGCATCTATGGCTGGTCCACGGTGTCTCTGCGTCTGTGTTCATCACCAAGAACATTCTGATGATCTTTGGTCTTATCCTGGAGTGGTGTCACGAGCCACCCATCGTCGTTAAAAAAAAGAGCAAGGCAGCGAAGAAGAAGGCGGTAGAAGTTGGTATTATGACAGGAATTGGATTTCCTTGATCACACCTGCAATCACTGAAACCATGGACCTTGCCTATAGGTCCAGACTAAAGACGTTGCAAGAAGAAATGCAATTAAACAAAAAGCATCCTTAGAAGTGTAGTGCAATAAACGCTTCTTGTCAAAATCATAGCAGGAGTTAATGATTTTTTTTTTGCCAATATTTAGTGCTCAGCATCTATGATACGATGGAAATTAGTTCAAGATTGTCAAAATCAAATCACTTCATGTCATTGTACTTGAAAGCAGTAGCACGTCTTGTATTTACATCTGCAGTCTACGTTACGGTGTACTTATAGACGGAGATCTGTTAATGGTGGACAAGCATTACACCTCTTTGCTGGAAAATGAGGAGTTTGGACCAAAGGTGAGAAAGACCTAATAACGATTGCCGACCTAGTCTGAAAGCAAACAATAAATATTTAAAAAAATCACAGAACTACTTGCATTTGAGGTAATTACCGCTAGCATGAATATGGACCATGGTAAAACGCTTGAACGTTAAATTCCTGCAGATGTCAAATAACTTCAAAAAGATTTGTATACTTCGTGACATGATATTGTAAATATTGCTCATAGTAGTTATTTTTGATGAACGGAAGGTGCAATTATAAGACGACTAAATATATGATCTGACCTTGTCATTTTGGAAATGGAAAGGAAAGTGGGAGGGGCCCGTCATTCTGTTCCTTTCTCTAATGACATTCTGTTTTCCTTGATGCTTTAGTTTTGTTTGTTATGTACTGTACTGTTTGTTATGTAACTTTTATTGTCAGAAAGATCAAGTGAATAATATTTCCTTGTCATTAATTTTGTCGTTCCGGCGATTGACCGTGATACATTTAGATGTCTCTGGTTCTTTCATAATGCAATGCATTGTAATTTAACATTTATGCGTGTTTTGTTGAATACCAGTCTAAGTAATCATCGTTATAATCTCATTTTATTTTCACTTGACGCCGTAGAAAGAAGAGGCGTAGAGACAATGGGTCATTTTCATTGTATAGCCTACTAATTTTCCTTTTCTGAGATAATTCTAAAATGGCATCACCTTTTTTAAAATTAAATTAGGATAAAACCAATGACGATGTGGTTTCTTTAGATCAAGTAAGCACATCACTTATGGTTTAAGCACCGCTATCAACTATGTTCAATTGAAGAGGGTGTACATATCAGATGCAAAGTAAAAACTGAAATTGATGTAGAAGTTAATTTAAAATTATTACAGTATTCAATTGTTCATCAAGATTTTTGCAAACATTTGTATATTTTTGGATTGTATGGAACTGATGATGGACTTCGTTCTTTTTTAATTGTACATTTCACATTTTATGCCAGTAAATTGAAGAGATACATTAAAAAACTAAAAGTATAATTTGAAAATAAATATATATTTACAAAATTGATATATAATATATATCCCACAATGTACGCCGTATGGTATGTTCTACAAAGAAATGGGAGTTACTGCTGCACTTAGTGAGGCGCGAAACTCAGTCGATAGAGCAGTGGTCTCGAAATCCGGTGACCCGGGTTCGAAACCAAGGCGATGCGCTATAGTGCCCTTTGTTAAGGCATTGATCCTCATTAATTGATCCTCATCCTAAAGCTGTCGGCCGTATGGTTGCTTACTAACAAGCATTTATTTATGCTTTCTTAGCAGTCAGGTAAAATAACCACCACCACTTAATGATGGGTTGAATTTTGATGGAAAGAAAAAGGTTTTTGATGAAGTAACGGAAAGAGAAAATAGAGAGAGAGAGAGGGAGAGGGAGAAGGGAGAGAGAGGAGAGGGGGTAGAAAGAGTTTGACAGAAAGAATGGGAGAGGTTGGTTAGAGAGAGAAAGAGAGAGAATAGGTACAATATCGATGAATATGACGAAATGCAGATCAAATAGTATTCGCTATATACTAACATGAAATCATATATTATGTTTCCGTTGTACTTCTCTTTACATTAATGATATTGACCAAGTTGTATTACTTAACTGTTGATTAAATTATATCTTTAGTCTAATCGATAGAGCCACCTTAGATCGGAAACTTCAAAGTATCAAACATCAAAACTTGCGGCATAAAATCATAAAACCTTTACGGAAAGTGTTCAGACGTCAGACATTGTCTGTACAAAGAGATCTCTTTCGTCTGTCATACACCAAACCGCTCTTTTTCAAAAGCCAGGAAGAGCTTCTAACTCAATCATCGCATTCATATTTCAAATTTTTTCTCGCTTCGCAAAAGCAGTGAAGACCGGTAAAAGGTATAATCAACGGGGTTTCATAGAGATCTACAAACGGTAATTGATCAGGATTAAACTACATAGCCTACAACGCTCAAAGCGCCAAGTCATCTCTCAAACTGGAAAATATCAAATTAGAATTATTGGCTTGAATATGACTGCCCATAGGCTAAATTTAATCTCAATGGATGGCGAGACCTTATAAATTCATTGGTGATTTCGTTATTCAATTTGTGGAGCTCAGACGCAGTGCACGCGTGCAGGAAGAAAGTAGTTTAAAATAGCCCCCGCATACTTATTTTGACTTTTTCTAGCTGGAATAGACATGATTTAATCAATACCAGTAACGTTTTTGTCTAGGTTAAATGTGTCTTTCACATAGAGGATGTGTTGTAATATACAATAGCCCCCCCCCCCCACACACACACACCCACAACAAAAAGGAATTAGTGATCGCAGGGGGCAAAGTGTCATCACCAAATGAACAAACTATACGTAACAGTGAACACATAATTATTATCTTGTATGGAGTAAGTGGAGTGACAAATATTTTTGAAATATTAGTCGGATGTCGCGTGAAAAATTAAAGACTGGGTGTGCTCAATAGGTTTTATTAAAATTCAGTTCAGTTCTTTTATTGATCAGAACAAATCTTGAATTATCTGACGAAGCGAAACATATTCAATGTATTGTTACAAAATATTACAAGTCGGGTAGGATTCTATAGGCGTATTGTGTTTCACGTGTGGGTGTATATTTTCTTTTTATTCCTTTTTTCTTAGGGGGGGGGGTAAAGAAAGTGATGGTAATTTTGGCCCCCTCATTTCCTTTTCCACAGGCCTTGCCAATACCAAGCAAAATTGGTTCAAGCAAGATAGCTTGAAAGCGATAAATAAAAGAGAGATTTAAGTCAAATTGAATATATTTTGTTTATATAATATGCAAACAGTTTTAACACAACCCCCCCTCTCTCTCTCTCTCTCTCTCTCTCTCTCTCTCTCTCTCTTTCTCTCTCATCACGGTGCATCGATGGTTAGAGTGCTTATGAAACGAATCTCACCTAGCATCCGATAAACTCTATCAATAGGTAAATACTCGTTAAGATACAGGTGAACTCATTTCTGATTAAAGCACATTTTCTAACTTAGAGTTGAATAAGATAAGCTTCTCTAAACGTCTCGTGACTGAAAGACAAGTGTGATATCACGCACATCTTTGTTTGAACGACTTTGATCATAATTTTCCATCTTCTCTTTCATCATTTGACGAGCGAAGAGAGAGGATGAGGGAGAGGAAATGATACAATCCCATCAGATCATCTTTAGATTTTAAGATTGTTTGGGAGAGCCTGGGGGCAAGGTTATGTCGTCGATTGTCTATTCTAACTAGGCTATCGTCTTCATCGTCATGAAAAGTGTTGAGTATGTGACGAAAGACTTTTGAAGATTTATCAATTTGAATCAGGTTGACCCTAAGTAATCCCTTGAAAATGACGAGTCATATTTTACTCAATTGTGTTCATTCCTGTCTATATGCTCTCTTGATGCCGTGATATGACCATCATATTCCTTTTTTCTATAAATTCAGCATTGCTACCTACATATCACAAATCGTTTTAATATTGTTATAACATTAATCATTTTGAAGACAGTCATGACCAGTTGCAGACCATCTGATGTGTGTCTGCATCAGAAACGGATTTTTAAATATTAAAAAAAAAAAACATCTGTCACATCTGGCCACTGAAGAAGAGTGTGACACTAACCTGTCTTCGACCTCCGCCTGCCGGATGGAGGGGTTTTTAGGCCGGTTTTTGGTTATTCACATTAATGATATTTGATAAAAACTACAGTAGAATAATGATACTTTGCATCACAATAAAGTAACACCAATACCACCAACAGCAATTACAACATCGCTCCCACTGACAACACAACATCAATAAAATAATAATAACATTACGATGATAAATAGATGTTTTGTATAGTTATGACAACAATTAGAAATAATCCGACGCTTTTGTAACAATCACATTAACAAAATGCACAAATCGCATATTGTATATTTCTTTCCAATGAGTTTGAACATCAGTCTCCACAATTTCTCTAGCTTCCTCACGTATTGATAGTCTGTCTATACAGGTATTATTTTGGTCTCCCCGTCTGTCTACCCGTAACTAATTCTCTCTCGATTTATTATAACCAATTATATTTCACTTCAACCCCTCCTTTTCCCCTCAGTTCGAATTGCCTTCTGGTTTCTATTCATAACCCTTTGCCCCTTACATCCTCACCGCTTCCTCTGCTACAGCAAAACTTGTTTCGAATAACTTTGCTTAACATAGGCGAGACTGTATTGGGAGTTACATCAGAGAGCTTTCATCTATTTTTAAACACACCTGAACGTTTTGCTTTCCGCGGTGTATCCGGTCTTACAATCGAATTTCAACAAATATGATTTACCCGTGTCAAGGAGCTGCCAGACTGGAGCCTACGCAGCTACATTAGGCATTAACCATTTTTACTCAAAATTAAACGTTATTGTATGCTAATAATGCCACCATGGTTGTTATTGGGACCGCATCTCAATGAACCAAGCGGAATCAATTGTTAAACGAATTTGTCATGAGTCCTGAAATTTCAAAGTGTTACTGCACGTCATATAGTAGAATTAAAAAGCAACTATGGCGAACGATTGTCGCTAAAATTCAGAAAATTTTGATTAGATTGCTTAATTCTCTCCTGAAAATGACCATGAGACATCAAGATATATTATATAGAACTATGATCAACAAACATGAAAGTGTCTTGAAAACATTCAGAAAACATGCTGCTAGTACTACCTCAACTGTCATGATTGTATTCTCTACTTAGTTCCTTTTCTATTTTATTTTATTTAAAATATATTTGCTATTTAATGAAAAGGAAGGCAATGACAAGAGAGAGAGAGAGAGAGATATGTTCTACAATGGACCATAACTGTGTTTATAATGTATAGAAATTACTATCCATTTGTATAATGCGTTATAATGCAGTGTTATAATAATAAATTGTTTCTTATGAAAAAAAGGTGGAATAAACAGGTCGTATTATTCCAATGCAAGTGCCATCCCACCCCATATAAATCGATGCCCCTGAGACACGCCTCTGCCCTTTATCCTACTGTTCACCCCTTTAAAATAATCACCTTAGCCAAGTCCCTTTAACTAGTCCACTGTGTATTCTCAGATAAGGGGAAGACCCAACCATTGATCCTAATCTCAGGATATTGTATTTTCCGCCCGAAAACTTTTTTCTCCAGAGCCCAAACCACGTGACTTCATTTCTTTATCCAATATACTCCTGTCCTTAATCCAAAGTGAAAGCTATAGCCGTCAAGTGTATGCAGAGTGTTATTAATCATGCATTATCTTTTTTGGTATTTTAGTCTTACGTCATTACGGGGAGACGCTTCTTCCCCTTATATCGTCGATTTTTGAAACATTTCCGAATCGATTTGAACGGAGGAAGCGACTCTCAATGTCCGATGAGAAAAAAATGGAGGGGAGAGAGGAAGAGAGAAAGGGGAGCAGTCAAAAGAGAAATAGAGATTGAGATGGGTGGGAGGAGAGAAGAGTGAAAAAGAGAGAGAGAGAGAGAGAGAGAGAGAGAGAGGGAGAGAGAGATGTAAAAAGAAGATGTGTAAAGTGCTACCCATTAATAATTTCTCATTTTTATATTCTTTCAGAGCTGGGTTTTTTCTAGTCTATGACTATGAACAGAGTGACTAAAAACATGTCCAAATTGGTTTTGTCGGAGGAAAAGAATCTCGGGAGAGATGATATTGTCCGATGAGGAAGAGGGAGATGGCAGTGAAAAGAGAAAGAGAGAAAGTTGTGAGAGGGGGAGATGAGGGGGAGGGGGAGAGAAAGAAGAAAAGGGTGAAAGAAAGAAAGGAAGAAAAATAGAAAAGAAGAAAGAACGAAATAAAGAAAGGAGAGAAGCCTATACACTCCTCCTTCCACACAATAAAAACAGAGAAACTAACTAAAAAATAGAAAAACACGTCGAAGAACTATTACACTAATGCGATATAATTTTGAATGTGTAGCTTGTGAGCAACTTCAATAGAAAATGCGATTGAATCCAATAAACACAACGCATCAATATACTGTATTGGCTAGTTAATGATGCTTGGAGACCAACAACGGGCTAGGATTGTCAAAAGAGGAATAGAAAGAAGAAAAAACACACATAGTCGATCATTGCTACAGTAAACTTTGAGAAAGAAAAAAACCCAAAGGAAAACCGATGAAAGCGAAACGGAAGTGCGTAAACTAATAAGACACATAAATGGGTTATTCCTGGGGGGTGATTCGACGCGATGAAATGTCAAAATGTTAAGATCCACGTCACAATTTCGATTTCCTTCTGTTTTCCTTTAGTTTCAACCCATCATGGTTTCTGTGTCAACCTGCTGGGGGGGGGGGGAAGAGTGTGTTTAGCAGCTAACGAAAGAAGCATAATTTCGCGTCTGGCTGCTCAATCGCCAACGTCAGTTTTTATTTCCTAGAGAGTTCTAGCTTTCATGTGGGTTTTTCCCTTTCTTTTTAAATAATGTCTTTTATCGAACACGTGAGTGTGAAAAGTTCACAATGCACCCTTCATCATCATCATGAATATTCCATTATCATCATAAATCATGCCACTGATATTGATCATGGGGCTTTTGTCATCAATATGATCTTCACAATCATGATTCGGATGAATACCATCATCATCATCAATAGTTCTATTGTCAATATATACTTCATGTATTACTGATAAAGATTAATACATTTTGCACTTTTTTGGTTTGTTTAATGGTAAGCGCTTTATAAGCAACGTTTTTGTTATTATTATTAATGTGATCAGTATTTTAATCATCACCATCATCATTATAGTCATCATCATTATAATCATCACTATCATCATCATCATCATCATCACCTTTGTAATCATTAGTGTTTCATTCGATACCATCAACATCACTGACATTTTCAACATCCCCCACCTCAAAACAACATCATTACTTCATTATCAAGCACAATTACTCTAACTTTCAAGCTTGCAATAACTTCCAGAGCGATCATTGCTTCTCCAAACTATCATCAGCTATCATCTTCAAAATTATCCATCTCCACAACACTGTAAACACAATGTATACTTCAAAAACTTGGATAGACATGTTAACTTTGTATTCTTTACATTTATTGCAACACACAACAGTCCACTTGATATAAATATACAAATACACACAAATATATACATACCTAGTCTCATAAATAGAATATAAAGTACTATAAGTACATAAAATTCATTATGCTTTTAAATCAGCTGATATGTTAAGTAATTTATTCCCATTCTTTCTAGTACTGGGTACAGCTCTTTCCCTTAAAGCCTATCTGCACTAGTTTGGCCAGGAGGGATTAGACCTCCCTGCATTTTCACTGACAGGTGGTTATCTCACTGCATCAAATCAGCTCTCAATTAAAATGAGAAAAAGGGGACCATGGGGGATCAATGGTCACCAATTAGGCATTGTTTGCTATATAGAGGGCGCAAGTAGCTATAACTAGTGTAGTGGTGCTTTAAGCTTTTTTGAAATCCATGCACTCTTATTAAAAAGAATAAACACGAGTACCATCAAGGTATAATTCAAGTGGATGCATAATATTTTCCAGAAAACGAATTTCGCAGGTATTTTGTCTTCTTATTCCTGATTTTTGCTGTCAAATTTGCCTCAGCATTAAAACACAAAATGCCACATTACTTATTCATGTTTAGAGTGAAACATAACTATATATTGAGTATTGAGGTCTATCTTGCTAGAAATAGAACATGTAGTCCCATATGGTGCCATCTGTTTAGGTGCACTCTAGTGATTATTTCATTTTACAGGGCCAAATACTCATGATAAGCTTCATAAATAAAGTTGAGTTCCGGACATTACCAATTAAATTATGAAAGTAACTGCCTGGAAGCTATTGGGAAAAAGTTTATTATGTAGTAAACAAGTATGGTGCATAATGCGAAGCTTTGGAATGATAAAAAAAAATATACTTGATCTTGCTGAAAAATCACATGCACTGTACACTGAAACAGTTACATGGGACAACACAAAGATATGGCATGAAGTTTGGTCCAATTTTTTTACTTATTTTTCATCACATTTTGAATATGGGGGCATGTGAGGAGTAATTCTTTTAAGTAGCCATTTCTACCATGATATTCTTCGCCACTGACATTTAGAAATAATGAGAAAGCTCATATTATTTGTCATCTTAACCAAAACTCGACTTTCTCTTTAAAGAGACACTTTGGGGAGCTTCCAAGATACTTCACAGAGTTGCCAATTTGTGTTCAATTGATCACAACTTCAAAAGTTCACAACTTTCTTATTTTTAATGAATTAAGTTTAATCAGAATTTGCTCAAACTTTTAATGACCTGCTCCTTCACATTTTCTACTTCTACAAAAACCAACTTAATATCAGGGTTGACTTCGCCCTTTAAGTCTTTAAGCCCGCAGTAAATACCCACATCCTATACAGGTGTACCGAGCTTTACCGATCACTCTGACAGGATCTGTCACGGGGGGTACTCGTTATGTGACGAATTGTCAGAGAGTGCACTACCTAGGAATGCAAGCTCTCACACTATTAAGCCCCATTCACACAAGGCACGATAACCCCCTCCCCCCCCCCCCCTCCCCCCCACCCCCACTCCCCATCCCAAGAAGAAAAAAGCTGTGGCACAAATGACATGACACAAGCATAGTGCAATTCATATTTCTGTGCCTGACAATGCACATGCACATGAGTACATGTAGCACAGCTATTTTTTGTTTCACCCCACTTGCCATTCATTTACATGTATTGTGCCCGTTATTTCTAGATGGTTTGCTTAGACATGTGTGAACGATGCTTTGAAGGTGTGGATTTGAATCGGTGTTGAAAAATCAGGTTCTGCACCTTTCACTCAAAGGTAGAGAACTCACTCACATTGCCAATTTGAAGATTGGGCATAAGGTCACAAAACACAGAAATTACATTATTTGTTATTGTCACTTTTTGGCAGTAATTACATTGCCACAAGTTGGGAAAATTAACAAACCCAAAATTTCACCATTGGTATATTTATTAAATTCATTGAATACAAAGTAAATTGAATACCAAATCAATCAATAATGATATTTATCATGTTAAATAATGACACTGGATTCTGATTTGGCACTCATTTCAGTGACACCCTGGGCACTCCACCAACATTATCCTATCTTCGACCAACATGTAGCCACCACTACAGTGCTCAAAGCATCCCAGGAATTGCATCTGGCAGATCCCTTTTCCTATCACTACACAAACACAGGTAGTACTATTATCAATGAACAAGGCTTAAAACTCTCACACTCTTTTGAGCAGCCAATCCGAGCACGTTATTCTTTTAAGCACTTTGGTTCCTTTAGTTTACATTTACCGATATATTGTCCATTTTCAGTTTTCTGTTCATTCTTGTGGTTTACTAATTACTCTGATGAGTGCAAGATGAAAAGCTTCAGAATGTCTTTATTCACTCCTATTGTCAATCTCTTATTGGCAGCCAAATGATTGAAAACAGAATACCTTTTCCACACATATGACAGTTATTATTAATAGACTGGGAGGTGGGCTGATCAGTCCCTTTAAATAAAGTGCATTACCTGTCAAGCTCATAACTATATGAATCATCAAAATCCGTGGATAGGGAGGGAGGCATGACATAACCACATGTGAATTGTGGGGGAGAATACATTCAATGGTAAAATAATTGCTTGCCAACCAGTGCCTCTATGAACTCTAAGTAGACTTAAATCACGGAAGATTCATCTCATTAATATTATAGATTAACATGGTCTTAAGAAATTACTCTCCAGGCATGTTGTACATCCATTAAAGGCCTTTCTTCACTATCTCGAGATTGCCAAATATCCAGCTATTTGAACTATCCCAATTGCAAACTATCCAGCTAATTTGCGTCTCCATCAGACCGAAGTAGCAATTAGCGGGATATTTGGTCAGGATTGTCATCCCAAGATATATTGGGATAGTTTGCAAAATATCCAGCTATTTGTCCTGTGCGTCTTCATCAGACCGAAGACTCGTACTATGCGCTAACGCTGAGCAAAATATCTCAAGCTAATTTCTTAAGGTTGAGTTTCAAGTTTCGAGGTCGAATCTCGAGCTGATAAAGACGCGATTTGTAACTTCGGGATTATTTCCCAAATTAGAAATAGCGGGCTATTTGGCAATCTCCAGATGATGAAGACGTGCCTATATATATCTATAGATACTTAGCAGCCATGTTGGTACACCCACAGGCAGCCATGTTGGTATACCCCATTTGCAAACACTTTGGGAGCAGGTAGGCTGTTCCAATTGCTAGGATCAAAGGTGTCAATGACTACAACAGATAATAAAAGTAGGAGATGTCCAGCCATGATGGTACACCAATTGGTAGCCATATTGGTAAGCCCATCAGGAGCAGGTAGTTGTAGTTCTGTCCAATTTCAAATATCACAGACACTGTTGATCACTACATCAGATATATTGATGTAATTTCTAGACACTGTACATCCATGTTGGTACACCCACTAGCAGCCATATTTGTACACCCTTCAGTAGCAAGTATCCTGTCCATTGGATATGTGTCAATGATTAGAGTCTATATTGATCAGTATGGGTAACCTGGGCCTTGCTGTGCCTGTCAGCCATATTGGTACACCCTTTAGTAGCAAGTATCCTGTCCATTTGCTATGTGTCAATGATTAGAGTCCATATTGATCAGTATGGGTAACCTGGGCCTTGCTAATAGCCATATTGGTACACCCTTCAGTAGCAAGTAGCCTGTCCATTGGCTATGTGTCAATGATTAGAGTGGATATTGATCAGTACGGGTAACCTGGGCCTTGTTGTGCCTGTGAGCCATACTGGTACGTAGGAGTGACAGGACGGCCATACTGGTCTACTGATTCAGCATAGACTTCGATGGGGTTGCCGTATTCATCTAAAGGTTGCCCGTCTTCTGTGAGATATGCGACCCTTGACCCGGGCCTCAGGGATTCATACTCTGATTGATACCTGGATGCAAAGACAAAAATATGTGATATTGAAACGTTTTACTTTTTGATAGATGTAACAAATTTCATTACCCAGTACTTTTTCACATGGCAAAACTGTGTTAATACTTCATGCAGTTGTTAGGCATGAACAGTGCAAAGTAGTTAAAGTGGGTTTGGCATATGATACATGCATTCAATTTTTAAGATAAACAAATGTAGGCAACAAAAGAAAACCAACACTTAAACACTGTAAACCATATTTATGATGCTCAAGATTTTGTAATACACATATCTTATCTTTCAAAATGTTGAAATAGATATATACACAATCTAATCCAAAAAGAGATGATTTTCAACGACTTTCACTAGTACACACATTAAACCCATTAAATACCACTTGACTCTGGTTTAACACACAATTCCTATTGAGTCCTGTCTGAGTTATATATATCTGGCTTAGTACTAGTAGTCAACCTGTTACAAAAATACAAAAGCGAAAAATCATACTTTTTTTGTTGTGCAATTAATCTCGACACAAGTTTGATTCTTTTGTTGAAAATACGGCAAAATAATAACAATATATATCATACTTTTTTGTTGTGCAATTAACCTAGACACAAGTTTGATTCTTTTGTTGAAGATAATACAAAATAATAATAATAATAATAATAATAACAATAACAACACAAAGAAACCTCACCTGTTGCCGTACAAAGCAGAGGCTGGTCTTCCCAGGTACTCGCCGTTCTGTACATTGCCGTATTCATCCACGTACTCGGGAGTCACCTGGCCATCGTACATCTCTCCATCCTCATACCCTGCAGGATATAAAATCAAGATGATTCGAAAGGAATTCATGCATCGAAGGACGAGCGGGAGAATGGGTAAACCAGATTAAATTGTCATTTAATTAAATACAGCAAAACCTGTATATAAAGACCACTAAATAGTGACAAGAAAAGTGGTCTTTTTATTGGCAGGTGGTTTTTATGTACAGGTTGTTTAGTACATGTTTCAATAAGAAACTACTGTCAAGGAAAAACAAAAATGTGGTCTTTCTATACAGGTTGTCACAAGAGCAGGTTTGACTGTACATCAAATAAATATGCCATGAAACTCAAAGTTAATAATAATCTGTGAGCAGTATTTCTGAAGTATACTTTCTTATGATCGAACCATCATTCCAAACTGTTAAACCCCACATGTAAAAGGTTGGGTGATCCCACTTGGAAAGGACATTATGAGATGATTGAGATCAGATTATGTCTTAATATAATTACGATTAGTTCCAAAGAGATATGATTTTAAAAGTTTTAGATTGATAAGATGATAAGGGATCAACATAGATCAATTGCAGCTTGTCATGAGACATTGCTATCACATGGGTGAATTTACAGACTGACATGTGGTTCTAGGTGAAAAAAAGCCCATTGCAACAATACTCATATAAAAGATCTGGGCCCTGTTGCACAAAACTTACCATTGATGGTAACTTTGCCATCAATTGTGTATACCATGGAACCCTTGATTTTGATTGGCTGTTGAGCCCTGTTACCATGGTAGTTGCCATTGATGGCGAAGTTACCATCAATGGTAAGATGCTTGCAACGGGCTCTGGTCTAACTAGGGTTTCCAATTCATAGAGGATCTCAAAGATAGTTTCTCTGTTTGATAGCCATCAGGTAGCATCTAAAGCCATTGCAACATCTGATTCCTGGATGATCTCAAAGACCACTGTTTTATAATGAGGTAATATCTAGAAATATGTTGCAACACTTACCTGTTTGTCCATAGAATAGGTCTAGTGGACCTATCTAGGATGTCTGATTCCTGAAAGACCTTAAAGTTGGCATTTCTTAGTTTAATGACCCTGAGACAGCGGCAGAAATCCATTGCAACGACTTGCCCCTTTGTCCATAAAATAGGTCTGGTAAACCTATCTAGGATGTCCCATTCCTGTAAAGTCCTTAAACTTTGCGTTTCTTAGTTAAATGATCCTGAGACAGCATCGATAATCCATTGCAACAACTTACCCGTTTGTCCATAGAATAGGTCTGGTCTATCCAGGATGTCTGACTCCTGGATGTAGGGACTGTAACTCTCATCTCCGTACATGAGTCCTCCTTCACCATCGTCTATCTGCTGAGACTCCACCATCTCAAGCCATTGGGAGTTGTGCCATCGGAACTTCTCCAGCTTGATCTTCCTCGCCCACTCTTCATCAAATTCCTGCAAATAGATCACAAGTCATGCATTAGAATTTTAACAGTACTTCAGGTATGGAAATATTTAGAAGAAAAAGAAGAGACAATATTAAAGGGGTGTAGCATGGCAAATACTGGTTAACGCCATCTACGACTTCCTTTGGACAACTGCGCGTTTTATAAACGAATAGACTTGATAACGGTCAGCACGCACTAGCGATCGCGAAACAGACCAAGGTTCTCCTCACGCTTCGGTTTCGCGTTTGTTGCACGCACATGAATACTGCGGTCGCATCGTCCGTAGTCATATTATACCCCATTGGCCCAGAGTCAGGCCAAGGGAAAGACACATAGTCTTGTCATGCAACACCCCCTATACAAACCAAGAGTAATAGAATAGAGAAAGAAGGGTGAGAATAAAGTTGTAACATAACGAATAAACAGTTTAAATGGTCATATGTATTAAAAAAAGAAGATATAAAGCAAGAAGGAGAGAGAGAGAGAGAAAGAAAAACAGAGAAAGGTGGTAAGGGAAGTGGAGAGTAAAATGAAGGGGAAACCCCTATGACATCATTTCCCCCCTTGTCACATTTTCAACTTCTTTAACGTCACACTCCATGTTTAATAACTATGACACAACAAGCTATGAAACTGAAACTTCACCAGGAGCAATAAATCAACATCATAGCAAAACCTTTCATCTCCTGATGCCTTGGGAGAGGAAAGTCCTACCTAACACTCCTTCTTAGAGTGAAAAGGCAGTTCTATTTCCTCAATGAAATATGTTGACTTATGAGCTGCAAAGCACTTCCTCCTGTTCTACAGAATGTATGTAACTCATTACATAGTCACTTATCTTGCGAGGTAACAATCTAGGTTCTACTTTGTTGATTTCATCTTGCATCCTTATCAGATGAATTGGCTCCACTTATGAATATCAACAGAATTTCAGGCTTGACTGTTAAACTTAAACAAAAAATATGATAATTATAGTCGATGTCTGATGTGGTTTAATAAAGTCTTTGATGTAAAGATTATGCAAATTCATCAATTTGAAGATACAACCTTTTTAGTTCATTCTTCTTGAATGATAGTGAAAGGGTTTTAGTAAGAAAATTGATATCCACTTTAAATCTATTGAAAATCCTTTACCCTTGAATATATATTCATCCTCACCTTCAAGCATTATTTCAAATTAAAATCCAATATCTAGGTTATAAGCCATTTAAAACATTCAGCCAGTGTGCAAGACATTTGTGTGTATGGGGGGGGGGGGGAGAGGAGCGGGGTTCTGACAGACCAAATAATCTTGCATGCTAGCCAATAATCTTCAAAAAGTAAACGTTAATATCCTCAAATTTTCAAAGAGAAAATCAAATTTGTACCTGGTAACTGGCTGGCCTCATATGGTGAGCTGAACTGTGCCGGAAGTGTTAACTTCCATAACAGTTTGTCGAGATATTAAATTTACTTTTGTACCGAGGTCAATGAAAGGTACCCCCCTCCTTTATTTCAACTTTTTTGTCATCATTTTCCAGGGACATCGAATACTGAGCTTTAAGGTGCCGTCTTGGCTACGCTCATTTTACTTCTGATCCAACTACGGAAACAGCTTTATTGTGGAAAGGAAGTTAAGGAACCACACAGGAATAAAACTTTCTTTAAATTGGAGCACATTCTCCATACCAGGGTGGCATAGTCTATATTAAGAGTCTGGAGATCACATTCTATTTCCTACTTGCCATTATCCATTAACATGCAACCATACAGCCAGTATTTAAACCGAGTCACAGACAGGGCAATTTCATGAATATCTGTGATTCGGTTCTTCCTTTTTTCTGCTTTCTTGTCATTCTCTTTCCCCATGAACTGTACAGAATTGTAACTTATTGACTTTATGTATGTGTTGAGAATTCAAACAAAAAGACATTAGAGATTTTTTTTTTTACAAATTACTAACTAAACTTGGGTTTCATCATCATACATTTAAACAAAGAGACAAACTATATTGTTTACTATTCTTTGACATTCAATTTGTAAGGGGTTAAACTGTAATAATAAATAATAAAATTATGGATTTATATATCACTTCATACATCTATGAGGTTTCTAAGCGCTCTACTGCATGCAAAGTATGCACATTCTCCACCTCCTGGGGAGTGTTAAAGCCAGGCACCGACTGTATAGGTCGAACTTGACATCAAAGCCATAACAAAATGTGAAGAGTTGAATATCCTACAAGCATAAAACAAGAAGGCTGAAACGTTCCGTTCATTTGGTTTCATTTAACTCCCATTTCCTACCATGACAAGCAACATTTTTTTCTTCTCTCTTTTTGTTTTCAATCCTACAAGAAGAAAAAAATTAGCTCACCAAGTTCTAGTACTTAAGTGGGCCTACCTGATCTAATGAAAACCACATGACATTTTCGATGTACTAGGTATATGTACAGTTATCATTTAGATCTTTCAGGGGGGAAGGGGAAACATGTGACGGGCAGACCTCGCACTGCAACTACTCTTCCACTTGCACTCTTTCAAGTGTATTATTAGATCAAGTGTTAACTAGTCTGAGATATCAGACCCTGTTTCAAGTTTAAAGGTTCTCAAGGAACATTTCTTAGCTGAAAGTTATGAAATATAATGAGTTTGAGCATTCTTTTGCGCAATAAAAATACAAGACTTTTAAGAGAGGATGCGAATCTGGTTGTGGACAGAGATGTGTGCAAATTTGCAAATGTTTACAACTTTTATCTTGAGATTACATCTGGAAAGTAAACAAGTTTTTTTTTTAAAGGGAAATCCCCTAAAAGTACCCACTTCTGAAACTAAAATAGAAATGATTACAGAAATGTTAGATTTCAGACTTGATATGAGATCAGTTGATGTCTGTTTTGTTTTCTTTCTTTCTTTCAAATACTGCATTAAATTGTATGTACACAACAAAAGGATAGGGGGGCAACCATCCCTGGTGTTACAAATATTATTATTATACCAGTAATTATTATTGGGGTATTTTTCTTTTGTTGTTGTTGTTGTTGTTGCTGTTGCTGCTTTTAAACCTACCCTAACAGGGATATTACCAATTAAGAAAAAAATCCCATCTTCTCAACAATCATGTACACCCCTCCCCCACTCAGTAGATTTATGTATAAACATTTATGTATATTTAAATGTACATGTGTTCATAAAGGCACCACAATCAATTTAACTACCCAGGTAATTTTAAAGGAGTAATTAATCATCTTAGGGTAATTATCTCAGGTTCCTAGTTCCATTATTGAAGAAGGTGAACTTCTAAGGTACGAGTAGTAAATGAGAAGAAAGTTATGTATTTTAGAAAAGTACAATTAACAGTTTATGGTAGTATAGTTTAAGCAGAGACTAACTAGTACATGTACATTCGCAGTTCCCTGATTTTTGTTAAGAAACAATGTCATTAGCACAAAAATAGGTAAACAACTAAATATTTCTGTTTTTCAATGGTACCCATTTTTTATTATTGCTATATCGTTTAAAAAGTCAATAATCGTTTACATTCATAGCCTATAGGCATATAGTCTGAGAAAAGTCATGAGGAATACATTTGTGCTGAACATGTGTCATCAAGCATATATATTAAGCACCATAGGGCCAGCTAGGTGCATGGGAAAACACTGCCAACGCCTCTAATAATATGACATAGCTGTAATTTGAAATTGGGAACCATATGCACACCATGTGGCTGGTCAGACTATCATGTCCATATATTTTCTTTTTTAAACACCCTCTAACAAAAAAACAAAAATTAATGCTGCCTAATGAATTTAAGCATATTTTGAGATCTTGTTCACAAGAGTGCAGAGAATCTATCACAACCTGTACTCATGTTTCACAGCAAGTATGGGAGGCAACAACGCATGTTTTTGTCCATTTTGTGTGATGTGAATCAAACAGCTGTGTATACAGCACATGCGACATAACCAGCTGTGAATTTAGCAAGATCATTAAACGTGATGCATCAAACGACAAAGGACAAAATATGTTAACATCCAATCTCGTTTTTTCGTGTTGACATTTATATTTAAAGGTCATTTACACTTTCGGTAAGCAAAAAATAAATAAATACAGAAATTCAAATTCCTCTCCTTATACCTGTAGTCGAGAAATAAAAATATATTCAAGTTGCTGTTAATATTTTCCTCCCTTTTTCTATTTTTTTTTATTTAGCTGATAAAATTTGAAAAATGATTTACATCCATTAATTATGTCATAAAATACTCTGTAATTTCCTTCACTTTTGTACAAAATTTCTACACAGTGAATTTCAAGTAAAGGGTACCGTATTTCCATTCAACATGTCCCATACAAAATATGTATGTTATTTATGATACAACCAAAAAGAAAGATTTATTAATGAGTGAAGATTAAGAAATAACATAGGATCTTTATCTGTGAAGTTGGTGGTCTAATCCTTAGTATTCAACACTAAACATCTAATTTCTCAAAAATGCAAGCAGTTTAGAGCAAACTATTTGGAGCCTGTGTTCTATCCTATTACCGGTAGTATATCCTAAAATCAGATTAAAATCAGCTTTTGAAAGTTGACAGAAATCAATATATTGACATCTTGCACTTCCTCTTTAAGCTCATACTCATTACATCATTTTGCATATGTTGCGGTAAGTATGGATAGTACAGTGACATACCATACTTTGGCAGAGTAATGTAACCAAACATTCTACGCATGCCAACAGATTCATTTTAAAAGTGGGCGGGTGGTATGTCTTTAGGCAATGGGAAAAAAATAAAACAGATTGCGGAAGCAGCGAAGCAGTAATGTCACTGCAGAGGGGAGTCTGAGGCTGAGCAAAACAAATCTGACTTCATTACAAGTCGTCAGGGAGGCGGAGGGGAGGGGGTGGTACTTCTTTCCTGCAAAACCAGGTGTGATAAAACAGGAAAGCTCTCTGTTGTAAATCAGTGATTCAAAATCAGTAATTTGTCTCTGGTGTCTTTTAAAAGATATCAGTGACTGTTTCTGAATAATTTGACTTAAAATGGAAACTAAATCACAATCTTTTATTTTAATTCCTAACTCGCGCAAACAGTATATGTATCTCATTGCAATGAAAATTTCAACTCTAATTCTAACATTCGGCTACTTCTTAAAGTTTGAAACATATACATTGTAGTTAAAGGCACAGTTGAAGAATTCTAACCACTAGCTCTGCTCATCTCTGAAGAATATAACAATTTTCAAATCAAGATTATCTCTACATCGCAAGTAACCCAAATAGCCAAACTAGCAATTCCTCATAATAATGCCAAGATGTGTGCCATCCAGATCATCACACTGCATGACCTTTGACCTTCAAAATTCTCAACCCCTCCCCCACCAAAGGTCAATAGTTAACATGACTAACACGTGAGAGGTGTTCAGGCCGAATGGTTAAGAGTGTTCTCAAGATTATAAAATAATAAATAAAAGCAAATAATTCACATACTTCCATAAACACACATTGACACCCAATACCTGTAGATAACAAAACTGTTTTTCATATTTTTATGAAAAACAGTTAAAGATAAACTTTAGTACTGGTAATGCGATTGCATTGTGAAAGAAAAGGTGTGGAAAGGATCAGAAACAGTTGATCATGTAGCATGTAAGTATTGGTGTGCACTGCAAGGTTCTGGAGTCATCAAAATCATAATAAATTTGGCAGAGTCTTCGTAAAGTTACAAGCACTGTACACAGAAAGATGTACCGGTATATGGGACTACGAACACATGCGCAACACATGCATTTATCTCTCACAGTCCAATAGATAAACTAATTTACCAAATTAGCAATTAGTAGGCAGTTTCCCGGCGAAAATTTTATCATCATGTATTAGTCAAAACATATTCTTTGAAATGATTAGTAATAAGAGCTTCCATTTCATTTTCTGAAATTGGGGAGTTTCCAATACTGGTCTTTACCTTTAACTAGCAAGCCCTCAAAATAATGCCAGATAAGATCATCACACTGCATGACCTTTGACCTTCAAATTTCCAACCCCCAGAAAGTCAATAGTTTACATGACTATAAACACACAGACATGTTCAAGCCAAATGTTTTAGAGTGTTCTGAAGATTTAACGGTCACAAATAAACAACATACTCCCATAAACACAGATCCACACACATAACCTGTAGATAATAAAACTGTTTTTCATATAAAGGAGCTCTTTTTAGGAGCTTTTCTCACAACAACTGTTCTTTAGATCAATTTTTTGTATCTTATCAGGGGGATGTTTCATAAAGCTGTTCATAAAGTTACGCATGACTTTACGAACGACTTGTATATGAAGTGCGAGATAGGATGCCCAAAAGATTTTTCTGATATTTCAGAAATGTTTGTTATAATAAGAATGTTAATCTACATCTGCACAGTTTAACTTTAGTTGATGCAGTTAATAATGATTGAGCATCCCATTTGGCTTTTCATATACAAGTCGTTCGTAAAGTCATGCGTAACTTTATGAACAGCTTTATGAGACACCCCCCAGAACTCTCTTTAAATTTCTTGCAGCTCCTTATGAGCTTTCCATGGCTAAGTGACTCAATGTTCCCATGAAATGTTGTCTTCATTAATAACATCCTGCATTACCTTCAAGTTTCATAAGGCCTGTTTTCACTAGCTCGAGATTGCCAAATATCCCGCTATTTGAACTATCCTGATCGCAAACTATCCAGCTAATTTGCATCTTCATCAGCCCGAAGTTGCAATTAGCAGGATATTTGGTCGGGATTGTCATCCCAAGATATCTGGGATAGTTTGCAAAATATCCAGCTATTTGTCTGGTGCGTCTTCACCAGACTGAAGACTCGCACTATGCACGAACGCTGAGCAAAATATCTCGAACTAATTTCTCAAGGTTGAGTTTCAAGTTTCGAGGTCGAATCTCGAGCTGATGAAGACGGGATTTGTAGCTTCGGGATTATTTCCCAAATCAGAAATAGCGGGCTATATGGCAATCTCGAGATGATAAAGACGCGCCTATAGATGCTTGAACAGTTGAATTCAAGAACTTGTTTTTAGGTTGTGCGAACCTACTGGCACACGTTCAAGGTCAATTGGCACAACTTCATACAAACAGAACTCAAGAAGTCATATCAGGGACAAGTGACCCAATTTTTTTTTTATGGCACATACAATACTGTGGCTGGTGACTAGCAGTGACAATCCCAAAGCCCAAATGCTAAATACCCATATATTTTCAAAACCCTAATGGTGCAAGCAGAATAATGTCTCCAGCATATCAGTGGCAAAAGCAGAAACAAAATTGAACCAAGGTCAATAAATTTTGTTAGAACTTACGGAACTGGAGAGATATCACAACCTTCAAGATCTTAGCCTTCTTATTAAGAATTAGATCTATTAGGGAAGCTAGGACCTCGAAGGAGACCTCATTTATAGATAAATAAATTCAATTCAATTCAATTTACTTTAAAAAAATTGTTTCTGTTGTAGTTTATGTTTGAATTGTTGTGAATTTTTTTTTTTTTTTTTTTTTTTATTTATTTATTTATTTTTATTTTTTTTTTTTTTTTTGGGGGGGGGGGGGTGGTCTTTTCCAGACTTTTGCAAGGAATCCAGCTTCTGCCACTAACCAAAGCCTGAAATTAGACAATTCATCCTTGTTTTCACGAAGTGACGGTAGTGAGGAAAATCGTCACGCAAAGTGAATGCAATTTCTTTTCATTACCGTCACTTCGTGAAAACAGCGACGAATTGCGTTAAAACTGGAAACCATAACCCCTGGTACAAACCCCAATTAGTGGTTCAAGCAGAAGGTGTCTCAAAACTAAGGTCAATAAACTGGGGACTCACCGAAATGATATCCAGGGTGTTATCGCAGACCTTCCTGATCTCAGAGTTCTTATCGTGCATGAGATCTATCAGGTATGCTGGGGCCTCTGAGAAGATGGAAGCAAGATACAAGTCAAGGAAACTGAAATATGAAATTGATAGGGATCAGTCGAGGAGACAGTCAACCCCAGGTCACGCATGGCCCAGTAAACCAGTCATCCAATACAGAGAAACCTGTATATAAAGACCCAGGTGTGATAGTGATACCACGCTCCCCTTGAGTATAAAAAAAAATAAAAAAATTGCAGGGTAAAAAATGGCATCAAACAACATTCCCCCTTTTTTAGTAAAAATATTGTGGAAAAATAGGGAAGAATAGAGAAAATAAGGGAAAAATTGGGATAAAATTGGGGAAAAAAAAAAAATAAATAAAAAAATAAAAAAAAAATCAGGAAATCCGTTTAAATCAGGTAATTATCAGGCCTGAAAGACCACTCAAAGGAAACAAGAAAAATGGTTTTATAGGCAGGTGGTCTTTATCAGCAGATGGTCTTTATGTACAGGTTCCTTCAGTACAGGTTTCAAAGGAAACTGAAATATGATCTTGATAGGGATCGAGGAGACATTCAACCCCAGGTCACACATGGCCCAGTAAACCAGTCATCCAATATAGTGAAACCTGTATATAAAGACCGCTCAAGGGAAACATGAAAAATGGTCTTTATAGGCAGAGTATCTTTCTTTACAGTTTCCTTTAGTACAGGATTAAGTAGAGAAACCATATTCAAGGGATGAAAAAATGTGGTCTTTACAGACAGGTGCAGGTTTGAATGTATATGCTCCAGCATCATTTGCTCAAGGCTTTCTTTAGTCAAAGGTAGACTTTAGTTGGGTAAGCCATGTTTACGATTAGGTTTAGGTTTGGAATCAGGGTAAAGACCACGACACCTCTATATTGCCGTATAAGTTATTTTGAAGCAATTTTCCCAGGTGATGTGTGACAGACAGATGCTTGATAGGGGACTGGGGAGACAGAAAGATCAAACGCTTGATAGCAAGGTTCCTGAGCCATGGGTTAAATCAGATACCAGGACTTTATTACTGTTTGTCAAATTATAGATCATAACGCTGATTGGGGTTTTGACATGGCTAGATTATAGGAGAAAGGTTCCTGAACCGGCATTCCCAGGCCTGGATTCAGTTAGGTGGATCAAATCAAAAGGTTGACTACTGAATTTGCTCATTTCTTACAGAGACAGCAAGTTTCCCTTAGGTATAGGGTTACACCTCAAATTCACTAAGTTCACTTATTTTTTTATTACAAACTTAAAAAACTAGACGTGCACTCCAAAATTAACCTGGCTCTAGCTAGGCTATTGATTTATTATCTGACTTGTTCGTTATTCATTCCTTGGAACTGTTAGAAAAGGATACGGGTTAGTTTAATGATGACTTCCCTCGTTGCTTCATGGAACACCATCTGATAGAAGACATAGACGATCTGACAAACGATCTCATCATCCTCTTGCTTTGCTGCAGGTAAAAAGAGAAGAACACAATCCAAAAAATGAGGTGATCGTGTAATCCATGCATCTTACTTCAAACAAATGCAGGTTTTTAATCCCCCAAGTTGATGTCTTTGTTTTTACAAAGTAATTATTTTAGTTACCAACCTCATTCACAGGAAATTTGACCAAAGAAAAAACCAAAAAACATATAATCAGTTTTTTATTCAACCATTGAAAAGAACTGAGAAATTTAATTGATCATACTCCATGCAATTTGCACAATCTTTTGTCAAAAGTATTTATGAGAAGAAAAAAATGTAAGAGGGAGTCGTTTCTGGAATAAAATGGATCTTGTCGAAAACTAGCCTTGTGCTAAACAAGTTTTCTAATGAAGTCCAATACTGCTCCAAATTTGGGAGATTCTAGACCACAGATAACTTTAAAAAAAGAAAACAAAAACTTGTGTTCTCTAGCTTATCAATCACTTCTACAAATGAATACATCTGTTCCCCAATTCAAGATACAATATTCAGACTCAAGATTAGGGACAAGAGCCATGACGATGACCTGGATCTAGGACTTACCGTTGAGTAGCTCAATCAGAGATTGAATAATGCCAGACTTGGCCAGCATCGCAGCACAGGAGTCATCCGTTGCCACGGTACCCACCAACATCACCACTTCTAGTACTAGATCATCTTCAGCAGCTCCTAGTTATCAGACAAGAGAGAGATAGAGAGAGAAAATTAATGTTGCTCACTGTTAAGAATAACATTTTTTGGGGACTGTAATGTTAATCGAACAGCCAGTAGATTTGACAGGATCATAATTCATCAAACAGGTAAGGTTTCATGTGCAGTAAACAAATAAAAATGTGGCATATGCAGACAAAAATATTTTAAATGAAAGAAGAAGAAAAATCAGAATTGTTATGACAAACATTCCATAAAGGTAGAAATTCGTTTTTGACAAAGCCAAGTTTTGATGCTTTAAACCCCCTATTTAATCATTTTCAGTACTACAAGATGAACTTCTCCATTCCTTCAAAATCATCTGCTAGGAAATTTCTTTTTCCTTTTTAACATCTATCTGTGAATATGAGTTCCCATTACAACATGATTAACCATAATAAAAATATTTAAAAATATTCAAAATAATAAGATTTTTTTTAAATGAATAAAAAGACAATCTTTACTTAGTTTTAAACTCTAAAACAAAAACACAAAAAATAGTGAATAATACCTGGTTCTAATTTTTCCTTGATCCATGGAACAAGACCAAATTCATTGATGATCATCTCATAATCTAGGTCTGGGATGGTTAGATTAGCCATGATACCCAACGCTTCGACCACCAGCTCCTCATCATTAGATTCCTTGATGATACGAGCAACATCAGAGATGTATTCCTAGAATTACAATTAGAAAATAGAAAGATAAACTCTGGTGTCGTGGTCGAGTGGATATGTCACCGGACTGTCGATCACAAGGTCCGCGGTTTGAGTCCTGCCATGGCACTAATGTCCGTTGGCAAGACATTGATCTACATTTGCCACACTCAACCCAGGTGATGTAAATGGGTACCTGGCAGGAATTCATTCCTTGAAATGCTAGAGCGCTGTAATGGCCGCCTTGCTAAAGCCAGGGTAATAATCGGGAGCGCCAGGAGCGTCACGATGTGACGGACATGTGCGCTATATAAGAAGCCACCATTAATTATTATTATTATTATAGAAAAGCTCATTTATCACATTACCAAATTCTTGAAAAAATAAATAATTGATGAAACGTGAGATGTGTACTAAGAAAGTATATTACATTCTTCTTCTTCTTCTTCCCATGGCCAAAATATGTGTAGGCCTCAATCCAGGTGCAAAAATATATATACAGTGATGTGCTGTTAAAATCAATAAAGCTTTGTATGCAAAACAAAGAGCTTGGCATTACACCAAAACTACAGTATAGCACAAAGGTGGTTCCCTCTTGGTTAATGTACAGCTTGCATTCCTTCAAACATGTGCTTCAATTCTAGTTGCATCAGAATTTTCTGAGGATGCCCAGATATGAAAATGTCAAATTATTTAAGACTGCTATATCGGGTTGTTCCAAGGAATTAATATGCCTTGTATCTACAGAGTTATTATCAACTGTCAAATTTAGTTGTCAAATATTATATGGTAAAATTAGTCTGTTTGAAGGCATGCAATTGAACTATTTATCGGACTGATTTTGATGGTAAAAGTTTTGTTGGTGCTTTTAATGATTTTAATCTCAGTTGTATATAGGAATTGCAGGGAATAATTTTCCTCAAATTTTTTGATTAGCACTTTCAGCCGATGGATAAATATTTCAAATGAAATTCTGTACATTTCTATGGAAGAAAACTGCTACACAAAAGATATTTTGTATAGCAGTCATGCAAAAATGCATAGCAAATTGCGATGCGATACCAGGAAAATTATTCCCTGGAATTGGGAGTGATGAATAGAAGAACAATGAGCAAGAAATCAGGTGGAAATTGATAGAGACAAAAGGAGAGAAAAGGAGAGAGAGAGGGAGATACAGAGACAGAGACAGACATACAGACAGAAAGATAGAGAGAGAGAAGAGACAGACAGACATACTCGTAGACAGAAAGATAGAGAGATATATAGAGAGACAGAGACAGACATACAGACATAAAGATAGAGAGAGAGAGAGAAGAGACATACAGACAGAAAGATAGAGACAGACAGACAGAAAGATAGAGAGAAGAGACAAACAGACATACAAACAGAAAGATAGAGAGGAGAAGAGATAGACAGACAGACAGAAAGATGGAGAGGAGAAGAGACAGACAGACATACAGACAGAAAAAAGAGAAATATTACTTACAATAAACTGTGCTTTTGATGGCCCATCATGCTGTGATATATTCCTGATCATCTTGAGCAGCAAGGGGTCCCTAAACTTGAGCGCTCTCCTCATTAATAACCTAAGCCCATTGCCCTCACAGATGAGCTGAGCGTTGTGTTTGTTACACGCCAGGTTGATGCCAAGGGCTACCAGTTCGATCTCGAGTCTTTCGGTGGGTGATTCAAGCATCATCTTCATTATCTGTGGAATGGGGGGAGACAGAAAGAACAAGTGTACTGGAGTCTCTACTGAAATAAAGAACAAGATTTATCACAATAACTCTACCAATCACCTACAAAATTGTTTGCGTACAGCTGGAATGTATGAAATCAACCTCACAAAACTTCATCCGGCATTCTATGGGTTAAATAACGGATAAGGAGTATGGAGAAAGCAAAGAAAAACTGAAAACTTTGCACACGGAACCAGAGTCAGACATGGTTTCTGTGTGGGTTCTATTTTTTCCGAGCGTGTACGGGTGCGGCGAGTTTTCTACTCACAAGTTACTTCTATCTTAATTGAAAGTGTATATAAACTTACAAGATTGCTAAAACAGAAGTAATCTTAGAAGCTCATACTTTGAATATAGTATTACAACATGGAACTATCCACGTACAGAACAATTCGTTGTTGTGATTGGTATACTTTAAAAGCTTTCAGAAATTAAGGTAAGCTGAGCACTACACATATTTATATGTTTGCACATATTCTAATCTGTGCTCTTATTAGAAACTACACGAATAGCAGTACAGAATATCAAATTAAGAAGAAGCTTGAACATTCCTTTAAAAAATTATTATTATCTGCCAGCAAATTATTTTTTTTTTAAATAAAATAATAGAATCATGTACAAGTAATCTAATTTCATCACAGAGCGGATTGGTGAAACTATATGAGCATCAATACAAGGTTCCTGTAAAATAGAGTCTTTTGGAGAGCGCAAAGTGATTCGCGACAAAGGATGTGATAAAGAAGAAGAATGAATGATTATCTTACCATAGGTATGCAGTCTGTATATGTGAACATTGACTTGGCCTTGTCATCCTGGCTTACATGGTACAGCACACATAGAACCACTAGTCTGTGATTATCATTGGCTAGGAGAAAACGAAAATATAAACGAATTAACAAATAAACATGGTTGATTGATTTTGATTGATTGATTGATTTTATTTATTCATTTCATATAACAATTGTTTGCACAATAAAGAATATAGTTGACAAAGTAAGATCAAAATTATGAAATGAAACAGGAACCTACTGGAAAGCATAGCTCGTTTTTGTAGGTTCCCAAGAATAACAAAGTCAATATTTCAATACTTGTATATCGAACAAGACTGTGAAGAAGTGGACAAATTCATAAACATAATACTGTTTCAAGTGATTTTTTTATGCCATTCGATATCACAATACGTTAAGAAACAAGCTTGTTCTTTAAAAAAAAAATATATAAAAGAGAGAGAAAAAGGGGGAAAATCAGTGGGAAAAAAGGAAAATAAACTGTACTATTGTTCATAACTATAACTATGAACACTGAATGTTCATGCCAAAACAATATTTTTTCTTCGAGAGTAAATGACAAAAAATTATTGTATCTTCTGATGTAAAATAAACATAAGAAAATAGATGAAAGACCATGTTGACTAAAACTGCATAAAATGTAGGTCTACAGAAAAACCAAACAAGGATGGACTCCACTCATAGATTGAAGTGTCACATTTCATATATTATGGGTACTTACCTAGAAGTTCAACAAACTTTGGGAGCATGCCTAGTTTGATCATCTTCCCTCTCAAATCAGTATCAAAGGAAAGGTTGAGCAGTAATCTTAATGTGATGTTTAGAAGATCCTGCAAACAAGAAAAGACATCAAGATGTGAAAAAAGGTCTCATTTCAATAGAACAGTTTATTTACTAACATATTAATATTTCATATTCATTGATGTTTGTTTCCCGGGGATCTAGTGAGTGGTATATTTGTAATAAGTTGTTTTTTAATGCTGAAAAAACCCACTATGTAATTTTTCATTCTAAATAAAAAAGGATTCCTAGTCATGTTGCCCCGGTGCGTTTTAAAGATGATGTTCTTAAGAAAACTGATATTGTTGAATGTTTAGGTATCAAACTTAATGATTCACTTGACTGGTGCCACCATATTACCCATATTTGTTCAAAAATGTCAAGGGAGGTTTGTGTGATGTCATTCTTTAAAAAGATGTTGCTGAAACATATATTATTAACTATTTACAACAGTATTGTTTTACCACATATCAACTACTGTAATATTTTTTGGGGTAATACTTACAAGACTCATTTATATAAAATTCATATTCTTCAGAAACGTGCTGTTCGTATAATTACTAATTCTAACTATATGACTTCAAGTGCTCCTTTGTTTTTGTGATTTGAAATGTTTGCCAGTCTTTGACCTCATAAAATTAAACAATTTAGTCTTCATGTTCGATTTTCATAAACAAGAGCTCCCATCAATATTTAATAACATGTTGAAAACAAATTCTTTTTACCATTCTTACGAAACCAGAAATAAATCAAACTACCATTACCCCTTTGTACGTACTTCCTTGACCCAACATACTTTAAGATTCCAGAGAATATACATGATTGGAATTCCTTACCTTATAAAATAAAAAGTAGTTCAACCCTAACAAAGTTTAAATATTCATGTAAAAAGTTCTTGTTTAAACAAATGATGTGCACTGAGTAGATTTTTCTGTACAATGTTCTGCCTGCAGTGTGTGTTTGTGTGTGTGTGCCTGTGAATGAATGAGGGTGGGTGTATGTTTGTTTTGATAAGTTTTACAATATTTTTTATAATAATTTGCTTGTATGTTTATTTTTATACAGGGCCCCATTCTCACAAGCTTTGCTTTTCTTGGGGTCCTTCCGATTTTGCTGTTAATTTGTTATGTATTTTACTTTGAATTTTAATGGAAAATAAATGAAATGAAATGAAAGTTATTCTGTCAACCTGTTATTAATAAATGAACTACAATACTTGGAATCCAGTCTGCATACATTACTTGTTGCTATGTGGGCAAGCTTGGGCAAGCTTTCAGGTACGCATACAATTAAAATATGTTAGTAAACCAGTCTATTTTGTCTATAAGTACATGTTCGTCTCACATGTGTATCTATATCTTTGTATATCTCCTACTTCACATATTCAAGCCAGTGGTTTAGTGCATCTTTGTTTCTGATTGAAGTATCAACTTGGATCCCTGACAGGTTTTTATCATTTCACAAAAATATGGTAATAAAATATTAGAAAAAATGCCATAAAAAAACAATGTACATATCGAGATATTCACATTTACAAAGCAAAAGACAAATAAGAAATCAAATATTAAAATTACCTTTCGGTGCAATATCCTTATCACTACTGATTAGTTTACAATACATCATATCAAATTTAATATATTTTCTCACCTCATGGTCACAAGGTACCAGCTTTGCCAACCTCTCTATGATCTGCTGTTCAGCCTGCAACATAAATGTATAATAAATGCATCAAATTAGCAAATAATAATTTAGTTAATCATACTAAATGACTCCATTAACAATCTTCTTCTACTATTAATTTCAGCTTCTTTATGTGAATTTTGGATCATAACAATTTTATAGAGGTAGAAAAAATAGCTGTTGCACGATTCCTGCTAAAGAGACAATTCTGAAACCATTTAAAATGAGAATATTCATGATTTTTTCAGAGTTACAACATACAAAGTCCTTTGGAAGCGCATAGAAACATTACATCGCAATCTGATATGCGCTATGCAAGAACAGCTGATTTACAGTATTATTTATTTATTTACCATTTCATTCTTGTTCTCTACATAAATGCCAAGTTTCTTGAGGAAAGAGACGACGAGGATGAGAAGCTCGGCATTGTCCCTCTCTAACGTCTTGATGAGGAGGCGGATGATGTTCTTATTCTTCATCTTTAGCTCCACTTTAGGGTCCTCCGACAGGTTGAGGAGCAGGTAGAAGGATACTGCACAAATGAAGAGAGAGATAAAATATGAGACATAATTTAGGCCTAAAAAAAAAAGATGTTGTATTGCCCTTTGCAACCCACGCAAAATTCTTGAAATCTACGGTCGGCTTTTTAAACAAGTTTTTTTTTAACGTTTAGAAGAAGAAAAAAATGTTTAATGAATAAACAAATATGTATCAAAGCATTCAAAACTGAGAAATATCAGCCCAAAGAGAGACCAAAAAAAAAAGTTTTTTTTTTAAAGTTCTCCGACTGGCATCTTTTGGCACCTAAAGGGCAATACAACATTATTTTTTTTTAAGGCCTTATAAAGATAAAGCAGTCAGGTTTCTCCATGGGGAAATTGTTCATCCTAGGGAGTGATTTGGGAGGATCAAAGCAATTTGGCAAGTTGAAAGTAGTATGCGATGAAATATTTATTACCTCGCTGTCTACGAAAAATTGCCCTGAGATTTTGTTTTCTTCTTTAAAGAACCCATGTTATGTATTAGAACCAGGGTGTTACGCATTTGCAAGAATCCCAAATTTATATGCAGATATATTTAACAAAATAGGAATGAATTTGTTATTTATCTCATTTATCAGCAAACATTACATTTTACTTTAAGTCAATTAGCTCAACTCTGTAGTGCTGTAAAACCATATACCGGTCTACTAGTAACAGCAACATATGAATAAATTGGTTGCATCATGTATGAAGTAATTGTACATAACTGAGAACTGCATAAAACTATAGATTTTTCATAAATATTAAATCCATGATGATACTTACATTAAATATTCTAGTTTTGAATATTCTTAACCTACACTTGTAATTAATAGATAATAATTAAAGAGAAAAAATTGTTTTACCTCTTAGGAGTTGTTCTTGTTTCTTCAAGAGACCATGATATTTCTTGGTGCTCTTTTCAAAGTCTCTCTTACTGGCTGGGTTTTCTTCAGGTGCACATGAAGTCAAGGAATAAGAAACATTTGTCAGTTCAAGGACACCATGAACGGTATAGTTTGTATGGGGTGCTCATTTTACACTGTTTCTACATGCAGAAGATTTTTGAAGACATTCGCCCAAACTCACAAAGGAGGTTGAAATATTCATTTACATAACCCATGGTCTAAAGTTAGCCCAAAATGAGCGCGACACAGTCAGAAGTCCAATATTAGACGCACGCAAGGCAAGGTATGCTTAATTTGCCCTAATTTTAAACCATGGGTTATGTAAATGAGGGTTTAAACAATGGGTTAAATTTAAACCTCCTTTGTGAATTTGGGCCATTATGTATTACAGTATAGGTGCATTACAATGGCTGTCTTTCACGAGAACTTTCTCTGAGCCTTGTGATTGGGTACCCAATAGCAACAACAAAACATGCTTGAATCTTAAAAGCAGAAGCCAATGGTATAATAATATACAAAACATACCCAGATGGGAAAAAATATATTAACTGCATTATGCCTCATGCATTTTCTTTTTTTCACTACTGAAGAAACAAAATTACAGAGGAAACTCATAAAAACATAAAAAGGAGCTGCATGTTTTCTAGTAGGAAGAGGACACAGCTGTTTCAGGGAAAAAAAGTGCATATGACAAGAAATACATTACATTCATTCTAAAGCTGTCTCTGGTAAGAGTAATCACTGATTTTATATTTGTTAAGGATATCAGCCTTCTTCTTTTTGAGAAGTTCCTCGTTCCACGACAGGTGTTTCTTGAGCTCGTGCTCGACCACGCCCATGACGAGGGCGCCAATCTTGAAGTGAGCCACGATGCTGTGAAACTGACTGAAGCTGGAGAAACAGAAGAAGATGTAGACAATGTTTGTGGCTAGCTCGACGCTGTGTTTCCATTCTTCACGCAGGACCCGGGCCAGCGCTCCAAGCACAGTTTCTACAAACAAAACGATGATGGAAAACTTACGATACAGTGAAACCTATCTATAAAGACCACCCAAGGGAGACAAGAAAAGTGGTCTTTATGTACAGGTTCCTTTATTACAATTTCAAAGGAAACCAAAAATGTGGTTTCTGTAGACAGGTGGTTGCTAAAGCAGATTTGACTGTAACACAGTTTCTACGCAGCAATTCAATAACAATTCTCTATAATCTTGACAAAGGGTATGAAATGACACACAAAAAAGGCTGGACGGTTTATTCTAGAACATAAATAAACTAGATGGAACTTCGACTGCACGCAGTCGAAAATGATGCCTCCGTCAAAGAGCAATTTTACAAACCAAAACAGAAGAAATTTTTCAAATTGAAGTTCAATTGTAATCCATTAACAGGTTCTCAGAATATCGTGATTACAAGCAATTTCTCATATATACATATATGACCCTTTGATCTTTGACCTCATGACCCTAAAATCTACTCAGTTCATTGGCTCTGCAAGATGTCCTGAGTTAAATAGTAATCCATCTGTCAGTTCTAATGAGAATGCATTCACAAGCTATTTTTGCATACATAATGAGCCCATGACCTTTGACCTCATGACCCAATAATCTACTTAGTTCATTGGCTCTGCACGATACATACATGATCTAAGTTTGGCAGGAATCCATCAATCGGTTCTTCAGATAACGCGATCACGAGCTGTTTTTGCATACATAATGAGCCCTGTGACCTTTGACCTTTGAACTCGTGACCCCAAAATCTAATCAGTTTATCGGCTCTGCAAGATACATACATGACCAAAGTTTGGCAGGAATCCATCAATCGGTTCTTGAGATAACGCGATCACAAGCTGTTTTTGCATACATAATGAGCCCTGTGACCTTTGACCTTTGACCTCGTGACCCCAAAATCTAATCAGTTCATCGGCTCTGCAAGATATATACATGATCAAAGTTTGGCAGGAATCCATCAATCGGTTCTTCAGATAACGCGATCACGAGAACAGGACGTACGGACGTACGGACGGACGGACAACCCGAAAACATAATGCCTCCGGATACTTCGTAACGGAGGCATAAAAAGATTAGGCCTACTGATGTTCTTTGTCACCAACTTTATAATTTGACAATTCTAAAAGCTAAACTCACAGAGACTGGATTTCAAAAGGTAATTAGCAACCTTAACAACAATGCTACCTAACAAATATTTTAAATAAATGTAATGACAAACTTCTGTACATCCTGTTGGCACTCATTAAACATCACCATACAAATGTTTGCATCAATATCTAATAAACATTTCATCAGTTTACGTCATCGTTGTGCTGATAATTATCAAGGCTACCAAAGTATATGTAAGGAAGCATGTCATGGTAGAAAATGTATACTGGCTGAGTAATGAGCATAGCAAGATAAGGAAATCAAGGTAAGTAGCCCCGACACCATTTGTGTAGTCCCATATATATATATACATCTTCCTGTGTACAGTGCTTGTTACTTTACCAAGACTGGGCCAAATTTATTAAGATTTTGATGGCTCCAGAACCTTGCAGTACACACCAACACTCACATGATACATGATCAACTTTTTCTGATCCATTCCACGCCTTTTCTTTCACAATGCAATCACATGACCAGAACTCAACTTTATCTTTAATGACAATTTACCATTTGATTGCAGTTCTTCTAAGTTGTCTGGATTTCTTGCCAGCTGTAGAATTAGAGCTGTACCTCTGACCTTCTCTGGGTTATCTTCATACAGCAGCTCAATGTAATCCTCTATGTCATTGATGTTGGCAACCTCGTTCAACTGAAATACGATTTGAGATTGCACTTGAGATGTTAGTGCCTAGCATTAGCAGTATGACCAAACAAAAACAGAGGGTCATTTTGACATGACATGGTACTTTTCCTTCTCTTCTACTTTTTCTCTTCTTCTTCTTCCTCTTCATCCTCTTCTTAATCTTACCACCCTCTTTTCTTTGCTTTCTTTACTCTACACCACCATCATGTTCTTCTTCACTTTCTTTATCGCCTTTTTATATAAAAATGAGTTAGAAAGATCAAATAATAAGAAATAAGAATTTTAAAGTTAAACATTATTTAACAATTTACTCATTCAAGTTGATGTTATTTGATATGAATGTTTTTATATATTGTATTTTACATTTGTAAAACATTACCCAATTCGGCCTTGTAGGCCACGTTGCATTGTTGTTCTTTTATTCTCAATAAAACCATTATCAATTCAATTCAATTACATAATACTGAGGTTTCATCTGTGTTGATTTGGGGTATTATATACAAGATTATGTTATGACAGGCCATGAGATTATTTCCTCGTTTGATGTTAGTGCATACCTGCATTTGGTCTTTCCAATGTTTATAATTTCATCACCATACTCACAATTTAAAAGAAGGCTGATCCCAACAACCTAACCTCAAAACAATTTTTTCATTTACTGCATTATCACTAATTGTGCACATAACATTGACACAATGTATTTCAAAATAAAATTTCACTCAAATTACCAACAACTGTGTACAATAACATCAATACTATGTCAGTGTCAATGAATTTCATCCAAAACGGTACGAAAATCAGATTTTTGTTGTTGTTGTTGTTGTTGTTGTTGAAAAAGAGCGAATAATTACCTCTGTTCCTTCATATGGTGGGGGATCCTTGAGTTTGCCCGTTAGTTCTCCCTTCTTAGCACCAGCTGGGTAATGAAAAGACAGATGGAAGAGAATAAAACATGTGAGTGGATATTACGTTTTAACTCTCTTTGTGACAGAGTAAAATTTTCTTCCTGTACAAAGCTACGTGTACAGTCAAACCTGTCCGTAAAGGCCACCCAAGGGAGACAGAAAAAGTGGCCACTGTAGACAGGTGATCTCTCTAGACAGGTTCTACAACACATATTTCTTTCTTGAGGGAGACAAAAGATATGAGTATGACCACTACAGACAAGTGGCCTTTAAGGAGAGGTGGCCACTGTATCAACAAGTATCATTCAATGAATATTTAACTCCAGATGGCAATTGTACATTGAAAAAAGTCTGAAACCACTTTTTCCAAGCCAAGGACAAATATGACATAAATAAATAAATAACACAAATGTACTTCCTTCTGAAGACGATTAAAAGTAGCCTGTGAAAATACAGGTTTTCTGATAAGGATAAATCATAAACAGATCAGCAAGCTCCCTTGCTGTCATGGAAGTTCATAGTTTCTTTTTCTTGATGGTGTATCATTTTAAACTTGAGCTTTGCGAAAGACACTAATTTATCTTCAAGGAGTCATAACCCTTTGAGGAGAAAAATAAATCACCTTTTTGTGTTGTTTCCTTTCTATTCTGAAGGTAATATAAGAGCTGTTCTACTTCTGGCAGTTTAGATGGGTGGATGAGCTTGCATTTCTCAACTACTTCTCTCGCCAGGGCTGCAATGTCTGTGGTGGAGTTCAAACTTCTTAGACGAATACTGCATGACAAAGAATGATGATATAATATGAATGATGATAAACACAACAGCTTTCAATTTTTGTCAACCTATTTGAAAGGTCAAGCCCCTCCTACTACTCATCCTGTCCCACCGGTGCTATAGTTCTCTTTAGAACTATAAGCTCAAGAAAGATTACCAACAGTCCTTTTCAGAACTCCCCAATCCTCCCCTCTCACATGGTACAACAGTAAAGCCTACTGTATGAATGTTGTGATGTAGCTGATCTATCCCTTACCATTAGCTTTCTATCCTTTTATATGAAAAGTAATTTGACTATAATCATAATTCAACAAAGTCAGAATTCTTCAAATAAAACAAGCTTGACATTAGTTTACCCATCTCCCGCCAATCCTTTGCTGATAATCATGAATGACTTTTACAAGACAATTTAAACAAGTCATAAGAGAAGTCAATTACCATTGCAATCATTATAATCTATGAACATCCAACATACGGTAATGTTTGCATCAATGCCAAGACACTGCAGTTTTGTTTTCATAATACCAGATTTAACTTCAATAGAAATCAGTTCTTTTAATACTTTTTTGACAATAGTTTTTACATGAGCATAATCATTAAAGTTAATTATTGACGATTGAAATGTAGGGGACATTCCATTTTGTAGAACAGGGGGCCGTTTCTCGAAACCGTCATAACTACAAGATCAACGACATCTCGCCACTGTCACGCAACTTGTCAGCAAAGTGTTTCACGAAGCCGTCTTTGCCAAGATGAGCGACAACTTCCGCGACAATGAGTTGTCACTGCTCCGAACCCGTCATATCTTTTTAATTGCTGTAAAGCGCCATCACAAGTCAGTTTGTTGCTATTCCTTGGGCCGCGAAATGTACGATTAGTTTCACTCTCATTTTGAGAAAAATATAGACGAGTTCGGTACGTAATTCTCTGGGATGCGAAATGAAAATGTACAGAAGTGATAATACAAATTATATAGACATTTTAAAAAGCTGAATATAAACATTAAATCACAAATCATTAAACTATAACATATAAATAAAAGAGATAAGAATGTTACACACCGTTGTCCATAGTCATTCCATAGTCTTTCTTATGATACCATCATACCTTTGGGGCCTATGTGCATTATTATTCCCTCTCTAATTACTTCTTTTAAATTATATTTTAAATATCAAATCAATTATATAACGAGTATTTATGAGACTCTAGAATAAATACTGGCTGAAAAAATGTATTTTGCCTAAAATTCCTCGTCACAATAAACAAAAAAAGTACGTATTGATAAACTATCACATTACGGTATCCTTCAACTACCTTTTGAGTGGATTGTCGAGGAAAAAAAACTCACCGGTTTTTCTTCAATTTAAGAATCTTTACAGAAATATGCAAATCGTTTGATGATCTACATTTGATAATGACACTATTTGTTATTTATTTTAGGAGAATTAATATGTATATGTTTCTTTTTGAACAATTTTAGCCCCAAAACTTGTTTTGGGTTATTCCTGATAAATCAAATGGATCGTGACAAAGACTATGTTCTTGAGCTGCTAGTATCGCGATATATCGATATCATGTCTGTCATGGCTTTGTGAAACGGTTTATCCACTCCATGACATCTCCGTAGGTCGCCGACAAAGATATGACTGTCATGGAGTTGGTTTCGAGAAACGGCCCCCCGGGCCCCGTCTTATATAGATTTGATATCAATCGCAACTTATTTGTGATTGATATCAATCGCTTCTATATACATATGAGATGGGAGACTGCAAACTTGTGATTGATTTTGATCAATCATAACTCTTTATAAGACGGGACCCAGCATGGTTATGATGGTACACATGCAAGCACTGAATGACATACTCACATCTTTTGGCATTCTTTTCTCTCCCCGAGCATGGGATCTCCCATCTCACCCAAGATGGTTGCCTCCAGCTCATAGTTGACAACAAGGGCCTTCTCAGTAGGGTGAACATCGATGCTCCCTCCTTTCACCTTCCTGCAATGATTAGAGGGACAAAAATGAAATTACCATTAGGAATACTACATGTTGCTCTTAATGAAATCAATTCTAACTCAACGTTTATTGTATTTCTACTCTGTTCTCTCGACGACACAATCAGACAGTCAAGGTATTTTGATACCATGTACCTTCATATTAAATTTCATTAAAATCCATTAAATATTACTAAAGTTATCGAACGGAAACCAGATTTGTTACGGAAGTACCCTCCGACCTCGTCTGCGAGGGGTTAATAACCTTAAATCCAGCTCCACACTTTCTCGTTTTAGAACTCTATTCAAACGTTACAGTTTTCAAAACATGTAATCCTTGACCGAGTAGACCCTTTTGTATCTTTCTCATTCTCACCTCTTCCCTTTCTTCTCTTTCTCATTCCCACCTCTTCCTTTTCTTCTCTTTCTCATTCTCTTTTTTTTTGTATAGCTCTTGTGCATTTGTGATATCTGCTGATAGTTAATGGTCTGTCTTTCTGTATTTCTTCTTAATGTACGTACCATATATACATGTACATGTGTACCTACTACCTAGTAATTTTTATTTATTTCTCTATTTAATTTATTATTACGTTTAACTTGTCGGGGACCTCATACAGAGCACAAGTTGCTTTATACAGGTCCTGGCCTATTATTTATTCTGTAAATGTGTTTTATAATGCCAATTAAACTGAACTATCATAACATTTAATTTAGAGGAATACGACCCTTATTAATTTGTTCCAAATACGTAGACTTTGTCAGAGGCACTATTTCCTTACTCTTTCTCTCTCTCTCTCTGACCCTCTCTCTATCTCCCCCTCTCTCGCTCTCTCTTTCTCCCTCTCCCCTTCTCTCCCCCTCCCTTTCTCCCTTTCTCTCTCTCTTCCCCCCCCCCCCCCCCACCCTCTCTCTCTCTTTTTATATAGTTTATAACTTTTTAATAGTTCTCTGGGAATTTTGTAGACTAGCTCTGTTGATTCCTAGATCATCTGAGTCGACATCTGCTTCCGGATGAGGAAAGGAAGATCATGAGAGTTCAAATAACATTAACAATAACAGGAAATAACACCCACCTTTAAATTATATTCTGCCTAGGCCCTAGATCTAGGGATCTAGACTAGAGTTAAGAGTAGAATCTAGGCCTATTTTGTGAAAATATGGGGAAAGTCCCGAAACATGATCTGGCAAACAAAGTATACTATCTTTGCTGCAGGCCTACTTGTACTAGGCAGATGTCCTGATGGTTTGCAGACACGCAGCTATGCCTATGTCATGATGTGTGCCCGTACCCGGCATTACATTACAAGGCGAAGGGTTATAAATATCACCCCAGCAGGTCAGGCGTAATGAGATGTCAGTAACCGCACAGCATTTTATTTTTCTGCAGAGTCCTACGTTAGTTGTTTTTTCGTAAGAAATCTACATACCTCTTCAAATATCTTGCATCCTCAGCCTGCATTTTCTCTCTTCTTTACCAACAGTCAGTCAAAATTGTTGTCGGATAGTTTCATAACATATGTCCCGTGAAAACATGTATTTTTCTCCATCCACTAGAATTTGATTCAGCTCATTAGGGAATGTACGCTGTGCATTATGGGAAATGTTGTGATACAAAAATAGTAGTCTGTAATTCAGACATAGTCGTTAGGTTTACTTTGCCAACTTTTGTATGCTTTTCAGGGAAATAATTTAGATTGCTCGCAAGAATTTATAAAGTGGTCAAGTGTGACGTCATCACATTAATTTCAATAGGAAATATGGTGTGGTTCATAATAATACGAACCAGAGCAAAATAACAGTGATTTCCTTTTGAAACAGGCCTATATTTATTCGGATGGGCATAATCTCAGCCAACTTAAGTCACATATTAAATTGTTTTTCAATATAATATTGTATGCGCTTTCGGATCACACGACTGCAGCTATGTAACGCCACTGCCGCTGGAAACAACAGTTACTATATTCAAAATAATGTACAAGGGGAAGATGAAATGGAATCGTGAGATATAGTTATAGTTTACCGTTTCTGATGTACTATATGGGAATAATGTGGGTTTTTTTTTCTTCAGTAGGGTATGCCTGCATGCTGTTATGAACGAAGGCAATTTTGTAAATAGGAAATAGGAATAGGGTGGCTATGTACAGTACACACCCCGTACATACCACTCTAAATTTATTATTATTTATTGTGTTTAGGCTATTCTTAGGCCTTCCCCTCCAGGGATCCCCATCATCGGCAGTAGTTTAACGCTTAAAGGGGAAGTCGACCCTGATATAAAGTTGGTTTTTATAGAAGCAGAAAATTGAAAGGCACAGGTCATTGAACGTTTGAGCAAATTCTGATTAGAAATAAGAAAGTTTTGAATTTGTAAAGGTGCGATCAATCAAACACAAATTGGCAAATCTGTGACATATCTTGTGAGCTTCCCTCCCGTTTGTCATGTACTTAAAACTTCAGAAATGCATATTTTTAATCATACATTCACCCTTAATATAATTACTGCAAATATCTTTTGATACAACTCCTGTATGAAACAAATCCTTTCCGTCATCAACTCCTAAGAAAATAACAATTTATCACATTTTCTGTACAGAGTAGATTAGATTATGGTGTCCAAGCATTCTTATCATAGGCCTGGTATATTGGTGATGATGTCATTTTGTCATGAAAGAAAGTACGTGCACAATGATTTTTTTTTAAAATCTTATTGGGCGGCAATTGCCCTATTATGAGATATAGTGGATACCCGAATACTGCCTGGTATTTCGGAGGCGGGGGGGGGGGGGCTGCGAATCTCAGCATGCTGATGTCTGTACGCCTATATAATGCCTGCGATACAGTCGCATCAACCCCCCTCCCCCCCCCCCCCCCCCCCCCCCACCCCTCACATCCTCTATTCCATATGCATGAATTCCCCTAGCTTTCAACCGTAATAATACTTCCACAGCCTGTGTAGGAGTCTATGGCGCGCCATATGCCCAATAACCCCGAAAAACACGGTTTATCGCCGATAAACAAGGTTTATCGACGAAAAACAAGGTTTATCGACGAAAAACAAGGTTTATCGAGCGAAAAACAAGGTTTATCGAGCGATAAACCTTGTTTATCGTGAGAAAATCTGTATATCGACTGATAAGCACAGTTTCTTTCGATAAACAAGGTTTATCGACGATAAACAAGGTTTATCGAAAAACACGGTTATTCGTATTTCGTTAGGAGAGGGCGCTTTTTAAAGTTGCACCCAGCTCAGAGCACTGCTCCGCACGTGCGCTTTACACCGTAGAATATACCAACACCGTAACACTTGCTCGCGCTCATGACCACGATCGACATTTTCTGAGTGGAGGTATGGCGAAGTATTCCAGGCTTTTTCCCCAATTTTTGAAATGTTATGTTTATAATATTTTTATATCTCTCTCTCTCTCTTTCAAACTTTCTAGGTTTTCCCCTTCTCTTATCTCTTTCACTCTCCCCCTTTCTTTCTCTCACTCTCTCTTTCTCCTACCCTCTCAATATAACCCTTCTGTCTTTCCCTCTCTTTCTTCTAATTCTCTCTTTCCCTTTCTCTTTCCTTTTTCTTTCTCTGCACTCCCTCTCTGCCTCCTCCCCTTTTATCTCTTTCCCCTAGTATGAGAAAAAGGGTAGAGATAGATGGTTGGAGAGAGAGGAGAGATAAATGAGAGATAGAGGAGAGATAGAGCAGGGGAAAAGGAGAGATAGAGCGGGGATAGATGGATGGATATAGATGGAGAGAGAGAGAGAGAGAGAGGAGAGATAGAGGAGAGATATTTTAAAGATAGATGGATGAAGACAGAGGAGAGGTAGAGCGGGGATAGATGGATGGTTATTGAGGATAAATAGAGGAGAGATAGAGGAGAGATCGAGCGGGTGAAAGATGGATAGAGATAGATGGAGAGAGAGAGAGAGAGAGAGAGGAGAGATATAGAGCAGGGATATATGGATGGAGATTTGAGAGAGAGAGAGAGAGAGAGAACAGATAGAGCAGGGAAAGATGGATGGTGAATAAGGGTAAATAGAGGAGAGATAAAGGAGAGAAAGGATAGAGATAGAGAGATAGAGCAGGGATAGATGGATGTAGAAAGAGAGATAGAGAAAGAGGAGATATAGGGTAGAGATAGATGGATGGAGAGAGAGGAGATATAAATGAGAGATGTAGGAGATAGAGGAGAGATAGAGCAGGGAAAGATGGTTGGAGAGAGAGAGGAGAGATAAATGAGAGATAGAGGAGAGATAGAGCAGGGGAAAAGGAGAGATAGAGCGGGGATAGATGGATGGATATAGATGGATAGAGATAGATGGAGAGAGAGAAAGAGAGATGAGAGATATAGAGCAGGGATATAATGGATGGAGATTTGAGAGAGAGAGAGAGAGAGAGAGAGAGAACAGATAGAGCATGGAAAGATGGATGGTGAATAAGGGTAAATAGAGGAGAGATAAAGGAGAGAAAGGATAGAGATAGAGGAGAGATAGAGCAGGGATAGATGGATGTAGAGAGAGAGATAGAGAAAGAGGAGATATAGGGTAGAGATAGATGGATGGAGAGAGAGGAGATATAAATGAGAGATGGAGGAGATAGAGGAGAGATAGAGGGGAGATAGAGCGGGGATAGATCGATATCTCTCCTTCATCTCTCCTCTCTCTCCATCCATCTACCCTGCTCTATATCTCCTTTATCTCCATATATCTATCCCTGCTCTATCTCTCCTCTATATCTCATTCATCTCTATTCTCTCCTTTATCTCTCCTCTATCCCTGCTCTATCTCTCCTATCTCTTTCTCTCTCCGTCTATCTCCATCCATCTTTCCCTGCTCTATCTCTCCTCTATCTCCTCCATCTCTAATTTATATCTCCTCTCTCTCCATCCATCTATCTCTACCCTACATCTCCTCTTTCTCTATCCTCTCTCTCTACATCCATCTATCCCTGCTCTATCTCTCCTCTATCTCTCCGCTATCTCTCATTCATCCCTCCTCTATCTCTCCTCGATCTCTCCTCTATCTCTCGTCGATCTCTCCTCTATCTCTCCTCTATTTATCCTCAATAACCATCCATCTATCCCCGCTCTACCTCTCCTCTATCTTCATCCATCTATCTTTAAAATATCTCTCCTCTATCTCTCCTCTCTCTCTCTCTCTCTCTCTCTCTCTCCATCTATATCCATCCATCTATCCCCGCTCTATCTCTCCTTTTCCCCTGCTCTATCTCTCCTCTATCTCTCATTTATCTCTCCTCTCTCTCCAACCATCTATCTCTACCCTATTTCTCATACGGGGGAAAGAGATAAAAGGGGAGGAGGCAGAGAGGGAGTGCAGAGAAAGAAAAAGGAAAGAGAAAGGGAAAGAAACAATTAGAAGAAAGAGAGGGAAAGACAGAAGGGTTATATTGAGAGGGTAGGAGAAAGAGAGAGTGAGAGAAAGAAAGGGGGAGAGTGAGAGAGATAAGAGAAGGGGAAAACCTAGAAAGTTTGAAAGAGAGAGATATATAAACATAACATTTCAAAAATTGGGGAAAAAGCCTGGAATACTCTGCCATACCTCCACTCAGAAAATGTCGATCGTGGTCATGAGCGCGAGCAAGTGTTACGGTGTTGGTATATTCTACGGTGTAAAGCGCACGTGCGGAGCAGTGCTCTGAGCTGGGTGCAACTTTAAAAAGCGCCCTCTCCTGACGAAATACGAATAACCGTGTTTTTCGATAAACCTTGTTTATCGATAAACCTTGTTTATCGATAAACCTTGTTTATCGATAAACCTTGTTTATCGATAAACCTTGTTTATCGTCGATAAACCTTGTTTATCGAGAGAAACTGTGCTTATCAGTCGATATACAGAGTTTCTCACGATAAACAAGGTTTATCGCTCGATAAACCTTGTTTTTCGCTCGACAAACCTTGTTTTTCGTCGATAAACCTTGTTTATCGGCGATAAACCGTGTTTTTCGGGGTTATTGGGCATATGGCGCGCCATAGGAGTCCATGCTTCGTACAGTATATAAGCCGTCGCCACATTAATAAATTGCCTTTCTGATGTAGTATTGCCTCGAGGTATTGACATTGATTAGCGGAGCCTGTATACGTTGATAAATCATCTACCGTGTTTAAACGCAATTAATTACATGTCATCTCTTGTGTCTTATTGTACTTTATGCATAATGTATCGTATACTAATTCGATAGTGGGCCCACCCAGATAGCAAAATGTTGTGGGGCCCATCTGGGTTTTATCTGGTTACAACTGGGCTGGCCCACTTGGCCCAGATGGGCCAGCCCATCTTTTGCCCACTTGGCCCATTTGGCCCAGATGGGTCCCAGATAGGCCCCATGTGGGGCCCAGCAATCTGCACCCGGGTTATAGAAGGGCCCCAGATGGGCGGCCCAGATTGTACCCACTTGGTCCAGATGGGCCCACGTGAAACCCAGATGTACCCCACAATTGGCCCATCAATATACACAAGGGTTACCTATTGGGCACCAGATGGGCCATATGTGGGTTTTATGTGGGACCTACCACATTCTATATATGGGTCAAGTGGGTTCTATATGGGCCCCATATGGGCTATAAGCGGGTTTTTATATGGGATCCATATGGGCCAAGTGGGTTTGATCTGGTCCCATATGGGCCAATGTGGTTTTAAATGCATGGGCTTCATATTGTTTAAATGGGTTCCTATTTTTCCCAGTTGAATTCATTTATCCCATTTCAATTTCCAGGGTTACCAGTTGGGTTTAACTGAACCATGCAGTCGTACCATTTGGCACAACTTTTACCACTGCTTGAAAGCTCCTATTAGCAGACATAATTAGTAGGTTATGTAGCACTTGTACTAATTAATTTGTTCAATGGCAACAACACATCGTCTAACATTTCCAATGTAAAGGCATTGGTGTTAAGAAGACTTGGTTAATTTGCTGTGATAAGACATTTCCATATACTTGTATTTTATTGAATCTATTTTAGATTATGGTTAGTGTTTTTTCTAATTCATGTTTAATTAAATGTAATTTAAACAAAGTGGTGAAATTTCCTAATAATTGGCAATTTACATTTTGTAGTATTTTCGAAATGAATTGCAAATAACTAAATCATCAGTAATTAAGAAATATCCTGTAAATTTAGATAAATTGTTAAAAAACATAGATGTGCACGCACCCCATACTCATTATGCAAATGATGGGATATATTTGTGGGTTTGGGGTGGGAAGGCCCATCTGGTATACATCTGGTTTTCAGCTGGGCGAAGACAATGTTCGACGTGCGATTTTCACCACTAAAAACCCACATGGAACCCATATGGGCCCTATATGTGTTGGTACTTGTGGGTTCTGGATGGGAAGGCCCATCTGGTATACATCTGTTTTTTATATGGGCCACGTGGGCTCCGTATACCTGTGGGTTCTTGGTGGGAAGGCCCATCTGATATATATCTGGTTTTCAGCTGGGCGAAGACAATCTTCGACGTGCAATTATCACCACCAAAAACCCACATGGGGCCCATATGGGGCCATATGTGTTGGTACTTGTGGGTTCTTGGTGGGAAGGCCCATCTGGTATACATCTGGTTTTTAGCTGGGCCCAGCCGATGTTCGACGTGCGATTTTCACAAACAAAAACCCACATGGGGCCCACATGGGGCCCATATGTGTGGGTTCTGGGTGGGAAGGCCCATCTGGTATACATCTGGTTTTTGTATGGGCCACGTGGGTTTTAGTCAGCCCATACAAAACCCAGATGGGCCCCAGATATTTTGCTATCTGGGCAGTCATGAGGGGCGGAGGGGTGGCGCCGGGGTGGCGGGGGAGGGGGGCATTGGTCTTACTAGATGGATGTATGAGCTAGGATTTGAGAGCCGATTTTGTGATTAATTTTCTTCTCACATTCTGTTTATTTGTACTGTCCTGGACCTGCTTAATTCACCTTCCCCCATACCCCCCCCCCGGCCTCTCTCTCTCTCTCTCTCTCTCTGTCTGTCTGCTTCTCTCTCTCTCTCTCTCTCTCTCTCATTCTCATTATGCTCAGACTATGTCTGCTACATGGATTATCATACATCAATTAAAAATAGTGCATCCACAAAACAGATGCAACAGCTAGACATGACAATGCACAGCATATCTTTTAACCATGCTCTAGGCCTATTAACATGAGGCTATTCTAACTCAATTAAGACAGAGCGGTATGTTAAAGTCTCTTCTTGTAGCATCATTCTATACTAATGGCATCACGACTTGGCGTGCCCTCATAATATGACTGCGGCCCATAAAACACATGCAATATAATTAAATGTAAAATATAACATCTTTGAACCATAATTTGATCTCTACCTCTAAAAATAGTGTATTCTAACTCAAGACGAGACTGTATAAACCTCCTCTTTAAGCATCTATACTCTAACACTCCCCGTCTTGGCTTGCCCTATACCTCCACGGCTCCGTGATGAATTATTCACCGAATTTGATCACTCTGTACAAGTATTCGAGGGGCCACTGCCTGGGGATGCAATCCATGCAGTGATGTGCATACGTAGCAACACATTCGACTCGTTGCCTTCAGTAACTTGCCGCTACAAACTGTATACGTATACTCCCAAACACTATATATACGTGATATAATACGTGATATATATTTGTAAAAAATATATCAACTGCCTTGCCTTCTGATAAACGCTTAGGCTGCTGTATTTTGAAATGGTAAAGGAAAATATGCGATGACGATGAACTGTAGCTGTATTTTTTGTTTGGTTATTATTTTGATGTATTACACAATAACAATAATTACATTAAATGTTTAAGTCAGATTTTACCCCAGTGCACGTTTCAATTGTTTATTTTTTATTGATTCATTTTTTTATCACAAAGAATTTGTATGAATCAGAATCGGTAATGTCACAAACACCATTTGCTTTGTTAATGTAATGTTCTTATACAAGTTTGATGACCATTTTGCTATTTTTGCTATCAATAAGTTGCCGAATTCTATTCTTTTTCAATAATAGTTCGACTGGCAACAAAACACTTTGAAATTAAATTAATTTACGGCAAATTTACCGCAGAAGAAATGTGAATTACCCTCCCATGCCGGATAAGCTATGAATATCAATATCAATATCCGGAAACTCAAATTTTCTATTTCATGTCCGAGTAAACAGATTAATACAGTTTCAGGTAAACAAGTCTATTGAATTATACATTTTACAAAGTTAAAATCAAATATATATATATATATATATATATATATATATGGGTATATATACATGTATTATCCTATTGATAATGATAATAGTTCTATTGTAGTTCAGAAACTTTCACTATTAGGATAAAGTAATTGACTTTCACCGACGTAATGATTAGCGGCGACAACGCCAAGTGGCAAAGTCAATTACCAACGATTGGTTTTAGTAATTAATTTATTAAGATTATCTTCATAATGAGTGATGATTTTACCTGACAGTAAAAATATGTGATCCATCTCTATCCAAATCATTTCCGGTAATTCCTTCTTCACTGTGCCCACTTTCACTCCTTTCCAGAGACGGTGCGAACGCCATATAGGAGAAAATTGACAATAATGTTCATTGGCGGGAAAGTGCGACGGAGGTCTGTATCGTCTCCGATCCAAGAAGTGCTCTATGTGTAGTCTGCTTCAAATCCCGACGAATCACAGAGTCGCCTGCACAAACAAATCCTCCGAATTTAAAGAATGGTTTGACCAACTGGCCAATTGTCACTTCTGATCATTTCAAGCTTATAGTTTGACATTTAGAAGCGAGATCGCGTTATTTATAACACGGGATATAATATGATGTGTTCCGAAATGTGTACACATTTTGTTGGCGCCACGATGCAACACAATTCGTATTGCCAGTGTTATATTTTCAGTATTTCAGATTCTCTGCTGGCGAACGAAGAGCTAACATTAAGGCTCAAGTCTTCGTGCAAAATAAAAACATAATTATGAGTCACATCGACATGAAATGAGGCAGGCAAATTGGAGATGTTCGATTGAGCAACGTCTTCAAAATAAAAGCGCAATGTTTTAGCAATAATGCCTGCATAAATCGGTAGCAGATGCATCCATGTATCCATCGTTCCATGGAGAAATCAGTCGAACGGTATATATGACAACTTCAATACTCCCTTGGGGCATATGGGGAAAGTCTTAAGTAATTACTCCATATACAGCCCTACTTAAAAATGCAAATGGTTTAGTGCGTCGTTTGCATGACCTGAACACAAACCATCTGCTCGTGAGTGTATAATACACAAAAATAAGGCCAAATTAAATTAATACCTAGTTTCTCGTTCCCTTTTCTTCCTTTTTTTGTTCAGTCTGCTTCGCTTTATTGTTATTTTTGTTATTTGATAGTTTTAATTAAAATAGATTACAATATGAGGGCAACTAGAATGAGTTTGAGAACAAAATACATTTCCACATTGTTTTGAGCCCTTGAAATGCAGTATACAAATTAATACAATCAATAAAATATGTCTCGGATTTCACCCAGAAGCATTCTTATGTACACACAAAGACAGTATCCTTTTACCTTACAATATGGAAATTTCAGTTGTCATGAATTATAACGTGTTCGGTATCCCAGACTTTAAAATGTTCCACTTGATACTATCTGAATGCAACTCTTCCCTCTCCCTTTCACTTTCTTACATTCTTTCTTTCTCTCTCTCTCTCTTTTTTTCATTTTTATGTTGGGCAACCGCTATTCCATTATGCATTGTTAATATATTAATTATATATATTATGAACATATTTTGCTTATGACAACGACGTCAGTTCAAGCTTAGCTTATGACGACCCCTTTTTTATTTGTGTAATTTTATTAGACCATGTTAACATTTCATAAATTTGTGATGATGTATCAGATGTACATTGTTCAAGACAGTTGTTTGTCCCCCTTACGATTTCTACAATATCATATGGGCATAGAGCATTTCAATATGCAGTCCCTCAACTATGGAACAAACTTCCTATTAATATCAAAGAATGTTCTTCTCTTGATATATTCAAGCCTCTGTTAAAGTCTTACCTTTTTCAAATGTAATTTTTTACCATTCTTTATACAATACGATATACTATACATGTACATGTAGTTTCAGTTTGGATATTCATCATGCTATTATGTTCTTATCATTTCATTTCTCCTGTACTCACTTCTTGAATTGTTTCTATTTTCACAGCGCTTAGAGACTTAATTGTAATTTGCGCTATATAAAAACTGAGTATTATTATTATTATTATTATTGAAAATGAATGAACATCAATCAATATTTATCAAGCAATCAAATATCAAATAATATGAAACTAGCTCCTCCATCTTTTCGGAAAATTCGAACAAGAAACTGGGAATCAATTTATTTGGCCTGATACTCCTTTTCTCTCTTCCCTTTGATTCCAGGTTCTTAAATTATTCATCGAAGTTAACAGGTGAGCTTTGCAAATGGAAGACAAAAATAACTAGCCAACCTACTTTCCTTCTCACGTACTTAAAATAACATGCAACCTGTTCCACTTAGTACCAAATAATTAACAGGGCAAAATATTTCAGCTAACATTGTCCTCGATTACATTTTGTCAGAATACAGATAACTACACAATCTGATGATATTATTATGCTCTTACCTTTGCTTTGCAATACCACTTTTGTTCTCGAGCTCTATAGCCAATCATTCAGTAGAATGAGTACGGTATACAAGACTAGATCTCATTTTATTTGTTTTCTTCTTTTGTTCTTCCCATTCCTGGAGAGATCATCTTCGTTTATATTCCAATATTATTTTCATAATTATGTATGTAAGCACTATCATCGACTAGATCTTAAACAAAATAAAATCATGACGTATTTTTTTGTAATAATGATGAAGACGAAGGATGCCGGGGGAGGGGGTTACATGCATGTCTCCAATTGAATGGCGATAGTACACACACAAAACAGAAAGAGCGAGGGAGAATTTGGGAGAGAGAGAAAGAGAGAGAGAGAAAGAGAATGGGAGGAAAAGAGAGAGGCCATTCAGGGCATTTGCTCGCCACTCCCTCCCCTCTCTCTCTCTCTCTCTCTCTCTCTCTCTCTTCGTTCTCTCTCTCTCTCAGTCTCTCTATCTCCGTTTTCTCTCTGTGTCCCTCTCTCTCTCTCTTCGTTCTCTCTCTCTCTCTATCTCCGTTTTCTCTGTGTGTTTCTCTCTCACTCAGAACACCTCAACACTCTCACATTCGTTCTCTTCCTCCCTATCCCTCTCTGTGTCTCTCATTGTCACTTTCTGTTTCTGTATATTGATCTCAGTTGAACACAAGTGACATGCCTCATCGAAAATGTCAATGACCTCCTTTTTATCTCTCTCTCTCTCTCTTGTCTCTGTCTCTCTCTTCTTTATTATCTCTCTTGTCACGATCTCTTTTCCATCTTTCTCTATACCTCTCTTTTCTCCCTCTCCTCGTCCGTCTCCCCTCCCACACACTCTCTCTCTCTCTCTCTCTCTCTCTATATATATATATATATCTGTATTTGTTTTTGGGGGTGGGGTACTTACATAAATATGTTATGACATGCGGGGATATGCCGCTCTTAGAATGGGTCGCTTTTTCACAAAAATTTCTCTAAAAAGAGGTCAATTTTTCCAAAATTTTCGGGGGTTTGCATGGCGAACACCCACAAATATTGTCAAAAATGGGCCTGTATTTTGCGAAAAAAACCTAAAATGGGTACCCTTTTCTGCCAAAATGATCCTTAAAAATGTAGAAAAATTGAGCGGCACACCCCCATCCGAACCAAATCTGCGTAACCCCCCCCCCCTATAGTCTTCCTCTTCATCTCTGGTCCACTCCTTTTGACATCCATAATTATGTAGGAGCTCCGACTCTTTCTTTTCCCCTTTCAAAATACCATCTACGATAAAGTTAAGATAATCCTGTACGATGTACAAGTTTTTTCCTTTGTTTATTAAATCAGTAATAAACTTTATTCACTATATCATAATGTATACACATAAACATTTTTTATAAACAATCTATTTGATAACAAATAAAACTACTAATATGGTAAACTTTAAAATGAATGAATATGTTTATGTATATTAATATTCAATTTTCTGAAATAGGCATAATGCTTTGAGCTTATATTTCCTTAACAAATGCTGCTCTTGACGTCCAAGGTATTTGCTCGTGGCTTGACCGATATTTTTTTTAGTTCATTTGTATTATATTTGTATTTATTAACATTTATTTCCTTCTCAACAGTACAATATAAAACACAATGTATATATACATGATATAATTATGTAACAATTATTTCAACATAGAGTATACAGTAAATAGTTCAGATACGGAAGGAGGCGAAAACCCGGAAAGCATAACTTGAGTTGGGAACGTCCATAATAAGTTAACACAGTTACCGAGAGAACATTATAGACATTATTATGAAAATTACATTTTATTTCCACATTAACAGCAAATAAAATTTACAAAGTCATTCCGATTAAAATATTAACAAACGAGAAATATACATAATATGGTTTAAGCAATGCAGTAAAAGTATACAATTGAGACTAAGGAAATGTTTGCTTGCTATATTGCGGAGGAAACTTAAGAAAACATAGCTTGTAATTATTTTAGGTTCCCTAACATAACATATCATAGTACAATGTATCATAAAGTAGAAAATACAAGGAAAAGATGGGGAAAACAGGACGAAACAAAACAAGACAATACAATCAAGACAAGCAAAACAACAACAGCATAAGAAAGGGACACTTGCATTCTGCAGCTATCATGCACTAAAATCATTGCTCAACATTGATTGCTATAAATCAAATTCCAAGGGAAAGTGTGTATTGTAAACATGAATAATGGCTTGTACTTGAAGCAAATGACCATAGTGTTACATTGATTCTTTAAATCTAGCTTTAACTTCAGATTACGTTTAGATGCAAACAGACTTGGTGAGACTAATCAAGAGAATTCCAAAAGATCGGGCCAGTGTCAATTAAGGTTTTCTGTTTACAAAGAGTTCTTAACATTGGAATATGGTAATAAGACGATTGTCTCGTTGGGTAATAATGTGAAATATCTCATTTTTTTTTAAAACAACAAAGTTAATGCATGATGCAACTCGTCCAGATTCAGTTGATACACAATACAATCCAGACGCAGATTAATGTAAATCAAATATTTTTAAAGCAATAATGCAATAAAACAATTGATCTGAACGGACTAATCTGTTCTTATGACAAATTGTTCTCATTGCCTTGTTTTGTAGCAACAATAATTTATCCAGTTGATTTATGGAGGAGTTGCCCCATGCTAATATCCCATAATTAAAATATTGAAGGATAAGGGTAGTAAATATGCAAATTAAGCAATATATTGGAGGGAAATATCATTTTTAGTTAATTACTCCAACATTTCTAGAGCAACCTAGATGAAAGGTAGATGTACTCTGCCATGGGGTCGCTATACAAATACATTAAAGGAGAAAAATGTCTAGTCATCTAGAACATTAATTGAATAAGATAAACAGTTATTTTTCTAAAGCACAATAACAAACATTTCGTCAGTTCAAATAGTTGATGTTAAATTATGATATAATATAAAATACATTTTTGGAATCTGATTTGTTAAAGATAAGTTAAAGGTACTATGTCCATTTTGCAGCCAACCTCAAATTCTCTAGAACTTTGCGGCAGGAATTATTAATATGTCATGTATGTCCTATCTGTGAAATTTAAACGTTAGCAGTGTCCTAATATTCAAATTATGCAAGGAAACCCGTTTACTTGCTAGACTTCACTGTCAGACACTATTGAGTGACTGACTGACTGACTTTTTTCTTCTTTGGTAATAGCATACATAAAATGAGCTGGAAAGGGTACATGTGCATTTGCCTACATCAATAACCCACTTCTTGTGATGGCCAAATTTAAACTGAGTGAATCTTTGCGCAGCATAAAACGTATGACCATTCTGTACAATGGTCTGAAAATCAAGACTATTACTTATTGGCTCTATAGCTCCTAAGTCGATTTGACAACTAATAGTCGTTATTTTCCCACTTGAAGACATTTTCAAGCCCCACCTTTTTTTAGGGAAGTTCTAAATTAGTATTATCTTTCAAATGCCGTTGGAATTTAACCTTTTCATTTGTTTGGCCTGCAAATGGGACATAGTACCTTTAAGGGAGGCGCGATAGCTCAGTCGGTAGAGCAGTGGTCTCGTAATCCGGTGACCCGGGTTCGAAACCAAGACGATGCGCTAGTGCCCTTTGGTAAGGCATTAATCCTCATTACAAGGTCCTTCGGAGAGGACCTAAAGCCGTCGGCCGTCTAGTTGCTTACTTACAAGCATTAGGGACTTTTAGATTTGCACGAAGACAATGTGGATTGCTACGGTCGACGTCCTTTTAATGCACTGCCTTGAATGGACGTCACACGTATCAGTCCACGCAAAACTAAAAGTCCCTATTTATACTTTCTTAGCAGTCAGGTAAAATAACCTGAGTTACTACCTGCGTGTATTTTAGCCATGATGGGAGAGCATGTCTTCTGCAACTCATTCAACTTGAACGACAGTTCTTCCTTCTTTGCCAAAGAGTTGTCATCCATCCAAGTAATGACGTCATCAACTGCTTTTGTAACGACTTCCTTGTCGTTGGAGCTAAGCTTGCTCCCTGCTGATGCGTGTCTGATTGCGGACTTGACTTTGTAGGCATAGTACTCGAGTTGGTTGCTGGCTGCGATGCGTTCCCGGTGAGCATCATCCTCGGCCTTGAATCTCTCGGCATCGTTGATCATACGCTCGATTTCGTCTTTAGATATCCTTCCTCTGTCGTTGGTGATGCACCATGCGATACATGAATCGTGGACATACGACATACGAACCGCTGCATAAATTACGGCTAAAATCACTGTTTTTTTAATTTCGTCGGTTGTTTTATTTACACCACATCGTTGAAAAAGTATTGGTTATCGTTATGGGACAAGTTGAAAGGTAATCAAATCGATTATTGAACCTGATTTCTTAACAAATTTGTCGCTAAAATATCCACCATGAATTCCAATGAAGGACACAAGAAGTCGATTCGAACCCGTGGCCAGAGCAGGGGGCAGTCAGAACCCTCCCTGACCCAGGGTAAACCAGCTGGTCAGTCGACTGAGACAGGAACAATAGAACTTGACCGAACCCTTGAATGTGCTATTGAAACACGAATAAAAGAAGCGTTGCTATCTAAACCAGTCATGGCGGCCTTAGTAACCGCCGTGAAAGAAGCAGTATTAGAAGACTTCACTCAACGCGTCTACTCCTCGATCTCGATGGATATTGAAACATACAAAAAGGAAATTCAAGCGCTATCAAAGCAGTTGAAAGACATGAAGAAGAAGTTTCAACACGTCGACTACGAGATCGAAAGCCAGGAACAATATAGCAGAAGAAACAGTCTACGTTTCTATGGGATCAACGAATTGCCTAATGAAAATACGGACACACTGATTATCAACACAGTCAAAGATAACCTGGGGATTGAACTACATCCTACAGACCTCGACAGAAGCCATAGGATTCAACGCAGAGACAAAGACCAGCATCTTATGGGAGTACATGGTGCGAATGCTAAGAAACCAAGGGGTATCGTTGTAAAGTTCACCAGATACAACGTTAGGCAGTCAGTGTTCCAAGCCAAAACAAAGTTGAAAGGTAAGAACATACACATCATGGAATCCTTGACTTCAATGAAGCAGAGCCTCATGTACAGAGCCCAGAGACACGCCAATGTCCTGAGGACATTTTCTCAGGATGGTAGAATCACAGCCCTAACGAAAGAAATGAAAAAGATTCGCATCTTCTGTGAAGGTGACCTTGAAAAGCTGGGTGATGAGATGGTAGATGTGTGAATTTCTAATTTGTAACAGTTAATAAAGTAGAAAAGATTTTAACTCATGCCAGTACGATACCCGTGCCTCAAATGCTGTCAACCAGTCAAGAAAACCCAAAATGCCCTCTTGTGTGTGACGTGTGAACTGTGGTGTCATCTCAAATGTACGCCATCGAGTGAAAATGTGTTTCGATTACCATGTGATTGGATTTGTGAGATCTGCATTTTTCGACAATTACCGTTCCCTCCAGAAGATGTGCATCCCGTTGACCCAGACAAGACAGGAGAGCGAATTCAACGAAACAGAGCAACTGAAACGCAGGAGACATGTGATGTTGAGCTCCAATTGGCAGCCTTGGCATCTAAAAAAGGTCGCAAAATTGTTCACTTGAATATTGCTTCTTTACTGAAATACCTAGATGAATTGAAAATACTAATATATAAATGTCCTATTGATGTGATTACATTAAGTGAAACCCATTTAGACGAATCCATATGTGACGAAGAAATTGCAATAAGTGGATACACCTGTGAACGTCGAGATCGAAACCGTTCAGGCGGAGGAGTCGCCGCATGTACGTGAAGGGCTCAATTATATAGTTAAACCGGAATTTATGCCAAAAGACCTGGAAATCATTGTAATGGAAATACATGAAGATAAGCAAAAATCGTATCATGTAGTAACCTGGTACAGACCACCCTCTTCAAGTTCTGACTTGTTCACTAAATTCGAAGACAACCTTGAGATGATCGAAGGAACTGGAACAGATTTTATCATCCTTGGCGATATGAACTGTGACATGAAGAAGAAAAACTCCCAGTGGCAAGCTAAGCAACTCTTTGAAATATTTCACAATAATAGATGTGAGCAACTTATAATGGAAGCAACTCGCGTAACAAATAACTCAAGTTCATTAATTGATTTGATTGTGACGAACAATTCTCAGCAAATTCAGTCAAGTGGAGTATTGTATGTGACTCTGAGTGACCACTATATGGTATATTGTGTAAAAGGGAAACTTTCTAATTGTAATGTAATGCATAAATATAGAATGATGAGGAATATAAAAAAAACTGAAGCCCGACATTGTGCAAAATTTCATTCAACGTATTAATTTTGATTGTATCCAAGAATATGTTTGCCCCCAAAAGGCGTATGGAGCATTCGAGAGTAAATTGAATTCTATATTAGATGATATAGCACCCATAAAACGAATGAGAATCAAGAATAAAACATCAAAATGGATTAATCAAAACATCCTAGATTTGATTGAAGAGAAAAATGCTGCTAAACAGACTGCCAAAAAGTCAAAAGATGACGTTGACTGGCGCATTTACAAATCTTTAAGAAATAAAGTCATTGCTGTTATTAGGAAAGCAAAACGCGAGTATATTGGAAATTGTATTGAAAACAGTTCTGATAACAATACTCTTTTTTCATCTATGCAGCAATTCTTACCTACTAAGAAGAAAGTCTGCAATAATATTCCACAGTTACTTATCAATGAAGAAATTATCTATGACCATAAACAAATTGTGAATGAATTCAATGACTATTTTGTTTCAGTAGGTAAAAATATACAAGCCCAACAAACTTGTCCTTCTCAAGATATGACGTTTAAAAATTATTGTTCTGATGTTTCCGCTGGCGAATTCAATTTTGCCGATGTTTCCGAAAGCACTGTTTTAAAGGAATTAAAAGAAATTTCTGTCAAAAAGGCTACAGGGCCAGATGAGATCCCAGCATTGTTTATAAAGATGATTTCTCAATATATTGCCAAACCAATGTGTCATATTATAAATATGTCTTTGACTCAAGGAATTGTTCCGCTTCAATGGAAAATATCACGTGTAACTCCCATATATAAAAAGGGAGATAAACAAGAAAAAAGCAATTACAGACCAATATCGGTTATTCCAGTACTAGCCAAAGTAATAGAAAAGATTGTTTTCAAGCAGATATATGAATTTTTAAATGACAATAACTTACTATGTGATAATCAGTCAGGTTTTCGGCCAAAGCACTCAACGACTACTACACTATTAAATATTACAGAAGATCTATTTGATAATATAGACAAAGGGTGCACAACAGGAATTGTTATGCTCGATTTAAAAAAAGCATTTGACTGCATTGATCATCACATCCTTCTGCAAAAATTACGTTTCATCGGTATGTCTGAAAAAGTCACCAAATGGTTTGAAGGTTATCTAATAGGGAGAAAGCAATTTATTACAATGAATGGTATAAGCTCGAATACTAAGGAACTTACATGCGGAATACCGCAAGGTACTATCGTAGGACCCATGCTATTTTCAATATATGTGAACGACCTACCAACTGCAGTGAAGCATTCTAAGGTATTAATGTATGCTGACGATACGTGTTTATATTTCAGTAGTAAAAATGTTCAAGAGTTGACAACGACTTTAAACAAAGACCTAGATTCCGTATGTGAATATCTAAAATGCAACAAACTGAAATTAAATGTTAAGAAATGTGAGTTTCTTGTCGTAGGTACCAGGAGTAAGTTAAACAGACTTGATCCTAATATACATTTACTAGTAGAGAGTATACCCATTCTGAGAGTTTCATCGTGTAAGTATCTTGGCGTAATTATAGACGAGAATCTAAGTTGGAACCTACATATCAACGAAATAAGAAGAAAAGTTTTGTTTAAATTGTATATATTAAGGAGAATTCGTCCGATTATTACACAACGCCAAGCGGAATTGTTTTATAAATCCATGATACAATGTCATTTTGATTACTGTGATATAGTATATGCAAATACAGGGGTTACGAACTTAAGAAAACTTCAAATTTTACAAAATAAAGCGCTAAAAACTGTCTTAAGGAAAGACCCAAGATTCCCAACAGATCAGTTGTTCATTCTTTTGAAGTTAGATAACATTTTAGAAAGATTTAAAAAAATATTATAATACCCGACACTCTTTTCATAATTTTGCATTACCTAAAGGCCAAACGAATTATAAAATAAGGAGTTTAAGTTATAGAGGAGCGAAATGCTGGAACACAATTTTACAGGAACTGAAATCCATAGAGAATAAAAATATTTTTAGAAAACAGATCATGTCACCACCTAGGTAGCGGGGGGGGGCTGACCCTTGGGAGGAGAGTCAATCAGACTCTCTGTTTACAATACACCTCTCTGATAATTATTTACTTTTTATTCATTATTGTTAATTTGTATTTTGTACATTATAATAATTCATGTTTTCTTTGTTTATTTTTAGTTGTTACTGGATTTTGATTTGTGATATAATTTGTATATTTTTTATTCAGTCAAGGATTTTCTGAAAATCAACCGGTAGGCTGAGACCGTGCTTAAATAAATAAATAAATGAAATGGTGATCTTTTTGCTACGACCCGTGCTCTCGTCCGTGGCAGTGAAGGCCATAATGCCGTTGGCGTCGATGTCGAAAGTGACTTTGATCTTAGGGACGCCCCGAGGTGCAGGAGGGATACCGGAAAACTGAAACTGGCCAAGTCGATTGTTTTCTTTAGTCATAGCTCTTTCTCCTTCGAACACTTTGAAGGTAATGGCAGACTGGTTGTCAGCTATAGTAACGTAGTTTTTGGTTGCCTTTGTAGGGATTGTTGTGTTCCTCTCAATGAGCTTTGACATCACACCTCCTATTGTTTCAACGCCAAGAGAGAGAGGAGCCACATCGACTAGAATAACGTCTTTGATTGCTTCGCCTGGGTCGTTAGATAGGATGGCAGCTTGGACAGCAGCACCATAGGCAACAGCTTCATCAGGATTGATAGACTTGTTGAGATCCTTGCCGTTGAAGTATTCCTGGAGAAGCTTCTGGACTTTCGGGATTCGTGTTGATCCACCGACAAGTACCACGGTGTCAATCTTGTTCTTGTCGATCTTAGCATCAATGATGGCCCTTTCTACTGGTTGTAAACACTTTCTGAAAAGATTTGAACACAACTCCTCGAAGCGTACTCTGCTGACACTGGTGGAGAAGTCGATACCTTCGTAGAGTGAGTCAACGTGGATGTTTGCCGAAGGACTGCTTGACAGTGTTCTCTTTGCTCGCTCTGCTGCTGTTCGGAGGCGACGGAGCGATTTGGGGTTGGACCTCATGTCTTTCTTATGCTTTCGCTTGAACTCCTCAGCAAGATAATGGACTAGTATATCATCGAAGTCTTCTCCTCCGAGATGAGTGTCACCGGCTGTCGAAATTACTTTGAAGATATCATCATCAATGGCCAGGATCGAGACATCGAACGTACCACCACCGAGATCGAAGATGAGGACATGTTGCTCCCCCTTCAGCTTCTTATCGAGTCCGTAGGCGAGGGCGGCAGCGGTGGGCTCGTTGATGATTCTGAGGACGTTGAGGCCAGCGATCACACCTGCGTCCTTCGTCGCCTGTCGCTGTGCATCGTTGAAGTAAGCTGGAACAGTGACGACGGCATCGGTGATCTTCTGGCCAAGATAAGCCTCGGCTGTCTCCTTCATCTTGGTCAAGACCATAGAGCTAATTTCTTCTGGAGCCAATGTCTTCTGTTCTCCCATGTACTCTGCCTGTATCATTGGCTTGCCTCCTTTATTGATGACGGTGAAAGGCCAGTGCTTCATGTCTGATTGCACGTTGTCATCAGTGAATCTCCTCCCAATAAGACGTTTGGCATCGAAGATTGTGTTCTTGGGATTCCTGTAACGATATTAAATAAGAATAGGTTATTGTCACATGTAATTGATACATAGCTTAATTACACGAGCATAGGCCGTTGTAAGTACATGTACTAATCAGTGTAAGTAGCAGCGCATGTTTTATTATCCAATCAAATAATAAGTAATTACAGTTATATATTATAAGAAATACACATAATTTAGAACCAGTCATGAAATGTTGGTGATAAGAGAGTATCATTACAATTTGAAGGGAATATTGAAATGCAAAATGACTAAATTATTTTAAAAAAATGCTCCCTGTTCCCTGTCAAACTCTCCACTGCACACTTTTAAATTACTGCATGGTCACCCTTTTTGGGAGATTAAAGATACTATGTCCCTTTTTGCAGCCAATATCAAATTCTGTAGAACTTTGCAGGAATTATGAATATGTCCTATCTGTGAAATTTGAACGTTAGCAGTGTCCTTATATTCAAATTATGGAAGGAAACACGTTTACTTGCTAGACTTCACTGTCAGACACTATTGAGTGACTGACTGGCTTTTCTTCTTCTTTGGTAATAACATAAATAAAATGAGCTGTAAAGGGTACATGAGCATTTGTCTACATCAATAACCCACTTCTTGTAAAATGGCCAAAATTAAACTGATTGAATCTTTGCGCAGCATAAAACGTACGACCATTCGGTACAATGGTCTGAAAATCAGACTATTACTTACTGGCTCTATAGCTCTTAAGTCGATTCGACAACTAATAGTCGATATTTTCCCACTTAAAGGTACTATGTCCCATTTGCAGGCCAAAAAAATGAAAAAGTTAAATTCCAACTGCATTTGAAAGATAATACTAATTTAGAACTTCCCTAAAAAAGGTGGGGCTTGAAAATGTCTTCAAGTGGGAAAATAACGACTATTAGTTGTCAAATTGACTTTAGGGCTATAGAGCCCAAAAGTAATAGTCTTGATTTTCAGACATTATTGTACCGAATGGTCATACGTTTTATGCTGCGCAAAGATTCAATCAGTTTAATCTTGGCCATCACAAGAAGTGGGATATTGATGTAGACAAATGCTCATGTACCCTTTACAACTCTTTTCATGTATGTTATTACCAAAGAAGAAAAAAAGGCGGTCAGTCACTCAATAGTGTCTGACAGTGAAGTCTAGCAAGTAAACAGGTTTCCTTGCATAATTTGAATATGAGGACACTGCTAACGTTTAAATTTCACAAATAGGACATACATGACATATTCATAATTCCTGCAAAGTTCTACAGAATTTGAGGTTGACTGCAAAAGGGACATAGTACCTTTAAAGACATTTTCAAGCCCCCCCCCCTTTTTTTTTTTTTTTGGGGGGGGGGAGAGTTCTATAACTAGTATTATCTTTCAAATGCCGTTGGAATTTAACCCTTTCATTTTTGTTTGGCCTGCAAATGGGACATAGTACCTCTAACACCTAGTGAGATTATTGTTTATAAAATGATGTTTTAATTCGTCCACCCGTCATTGAAGTTATATATTTTTCAATTATAGTTTTAGATGCTGCTTATAAGTATTGGCTTGCATGGTGATGTTGAACTTGATATACAGGCTTACAGTTGCACCATGTGAGAGAGGGGAAGGATAGGGGAGTCCTGAAAAGGTTTAATTTTGGTTCAATTTTGTTTACACTATTCAATTTCATTGTAAATCAACCATTATGAGTTCCTGAACTTTACGTGTTGATGTTTTTAAAACCGAATAAATAAATAAAATAATAAATAAATAAATAACTGTCGGTAATCTTTCTTTCTTGAGGGTACGGTGTGTGTAGTAAAGGACTTTTGGTAATCTTTCTTGAGCTTATAATTCTAAAGATGTATAGCGCCGATTGGAGAGGATGGGCAGTATGAGGGGCTCGACGTTTCGAACAGGTTGATTATCCGTCGTCAGGAGTGGGGAATAGTAAACAAATATACCATGCATTGAGAGGCTCTTGTTGAAATTATAGATCGAGGTGGCAGGAATAGCACTATTTTCTGTCGCCGAGGAATCCATAATTTCACTAGTGGCTTGAAATAGTGCATGATATATTTGTTTTATATTTTTCAAACCAACCTTATATATTAAATATCAATAGTACTATTTCCTGTCACTGAACTATTGTATTGTGCAGGTGCTCTGGCTGGTGAGAGCAGCGCAGACGGACATACCGCGACCACGCCCGATAGCACATAGATCTTGATCGATCGCATATGTATGACGTCATCCATGGTATAGTGCTATGGTGTAGTGCACTATACCATGGATGACGTCACGGTAACATCATAGCAATGTTATGTTGGGGTCACGTGATGCTCTGTTAAACAATCACTGGACAGGATTTCATTGATCAAAAATATAAAAAATGTTATAATAAACTTACATTGCCACCTGATTCATTGCAGCTTCACCGATCAATCTTTCTGTATCTGTGAAGGCAATACAACTAGGTGTGATCCTGTTACCCTGATCGTTAGCAATGATCTCCACCTTCCCATTCTGAAACACTCCAACACAAGAATAGGTGGTACCCAGATCAATTCCAATCGCTGGTGCTTTTCCTTGTGCCATTTTATTGTTCTTGTAGAAGTTTTTGATGATTAAACCGTCTGCAAATATCTGCGTATCTGTTTATATCAGCAGGAATTCTGGTCTCAATGAAGCAGCTTTCAGTCAGAGAAGCTTCGAGAGTGAACACAATAATACTAGATACATAATAAACAACAAGGACTGCGAGGTCAAAGAAGGGAAGTGGGGAAAACCCAGCTTGTTCTCGAACGTCTGGCCGCGTCGACATGACTATTGTGACGTCGTAGTAGACTGTGCTCTTTTCTCGGCAAATATGCGACGTGCATTGGTTCATTGGTTGATACTAAACACAAGTCACAAGCAAACAGTAATTGATAACAGTCTGTACGTTGTATGGTGGATTGACAGTATCGTGGGTAGGCATTGACAAGAAAAGAAATCAATCTCTACCACTGTGACAGAAACCCACAGTAAACATGTCATTTATTATCTAGGTAGTTATTCTACTGACTTATTCATTTTTCTAAATAAATCTATTCATTAATTTCTGCAAAATTATGTAGTTTGATTATTAGAAAGAAATAAGAACAGGCCTAAGTAAAGAATGGCTGACTAGAATTTCAAATGTGAATAAATTATGTATATGCCCCCTCCGCCTCTCTCTGTTTTTGCTCTCTCTCTCTCTCTCTCTCACACCCAGAACACCTAACACTATCTCACATTCCCCTATTCGCTCTCTTTCTCTCTATCCCTCTCTGCATGTGTCTCTCATTGTCACTTTCTGTTTCGGTATATTGATCTCAGTTGAACACAAGTGACATGTGCCACATCAAAAAAAATCCTCACCTCCTCTCTATCTGTCTCTCTTGTCTCTCTATTTCTCACCTTTCTATCTCTCTCGTTCTATCTCTCTATCTCAACTCTTCTTCATTATCTCTCTTGTCACGATATCTTTTCCATCTTTCTCTACCTCTCCTCCTCCGTCTCCCCTCCCCTTCTTACTCTCCCTCTCCCTTCTCTCTCTCTCTCTCTCTCTCTGCAGTCTCACTCTTCTCCTGACTGTTCCACTCCTTTTGACATCCATAATTTATGTAGATACTCTTCTATTTCTTTCCCTTTCCATCTATGATAAAGTCCAAATAATACGATGAACAAGTTTTATTCTTATCAAATAAGTAATATACTTTATTCACTTAAGCATAATTTATAAACATAAACATTTTTTATACATAATTAAGTTGATAAAAAATAAAACTACTATTATATGGTATACTTTAGAATAAATTTACTTCCTGAACAAACACTGTTATTGACGACCCAGATATTTGCTCGTGGCTTGAACGACATAGAGCAACATAGATTATAGGTACATGCACTCCCTTATGGCGTCGCTATATAAATACATAAAAGGTGAAAAACATACTAAAATGCCTAGTCATCTGGAATATCATTCGAATAAAATGAATAGGTTTTTCTATAACATTGTAACGAGAATTTCGCCAGTACAAACAGTTGATGTAAAATTTAACTTACATTAATGAGCTACATAATTTTTATAAGATAATGTAAAACATACATTTGGGATCTGATTGTCAAATTTAACTCGTTAAAATCACACTTGGCCCGACATGTAAACGGATATCCATTGTAAATTTTCATTTTTCATCGCTTTTATGCAGCGCTTTACATTGGCAATGTCTCTAATGGCACAGTCACACGGCCACTTACGGTAGCTGCGGATGGTTACGGATAAAACTCCGTAAGCATCCGCAAGGATCCGTATCATCCGTAAGCATTCGTATCCATCCGTAATTCAATCCGCAGGATCCGCAGACATACGCAGATCCGCAGCGGAATTTTGAAAATCTCAACATTTTGCTGCGGATGAAATATACGTAAGCATCCGCAGAATATACGTTATCCATACGTAAAATACGTAACTCATACGTAAGATACGTAAACTCATCCGCAGGATACGTTAGATACGTAACTGATCCGCACACTTTGTCGGGTGTGCGGATGCCTGCGGATACATAGGGGTACGTAAACACTATTACGTAGGAGTTACGTATGTTTAACGTATTTTTGACATATATATTGCGGATCTTACGATAGGACTTGCGGTAATTGCGTATGCTTGCGGATGGGATACGAATATTACGGATGGGATACGGATGTTACGGATTGGATATGTATGTTACGGTTGAGATACGGATAATATGCGGAATTTTTACCTATGTCTTCTTTCATTTCGGCGGATGTCGCCCATGCCAAATGGTCTTCACTTGGGTATGCAACCCTGGATGCTGCCAGCATCCTCATCATTGTCAGTTCTTCAACTGTAGACTTTCACAGGTCACTCAAGATGGAGAGAGAACGCCGCCTTGTGTTGCTGGATTGTTTGATGGCCATCCAACACAATCAGATGCAGATGAAGATCCTGATGGCCAAGATGCAAGCCATCCTTGAAAGGAGAAAAGAGAGGATGTGTTGGGTTCGTCACTGGATCACATTGCGACCACACCAGGGTGCCTATGGTAACCTGATGCACCTGCTACGCAATGAGGATGTTCAGGGCTTCCGCAACTTCACCCGCATCACACCTGCCATGTTTGCCGAAATGGTCACCCGCCTCACTCCTCGCTTACAGAAGTATGATACCTGGTACAGGAAGGCCCTTCCAGTAGGCTTGAAGGTCGCCATCACCATGCGCTACCTTGCCAGTGGGGACTCCTACCACAGCCTGATGTACCTATTCTATGTACCCCACAACACCATCTCACTCTTGGTGTTGGACGTGTGTCAGGCCATCTACGCTGCGTATGGCGAGGAGACCATCAGCAACCCATCTACTCCAGAGGGGTGGAAGGGCATTGCCCAGACCTTCTCCGACCGGTGGAACTTCCACCATTGCCTGGGAGCCTTAGATGGCAAGCACATCCGCATCAAGGCACCCGCGAACTGTGGCTCCCAGTTCTACAACTATAAGGGGTACAACTCGATTGTACTCCTTGCCCTGGTTGATGGCAACTACAAGTTCCGGTGGGTGGAGGTGGGAGCAGGTGGTGCGAGTTCTGATGCCCAGATTTGGAACACGTGCAGTCTGAAAGAGGCAATTGACGATGAGAACATTGGAATACCACCAGATGAGCCACTGCCTCATGACGATCGAGACATCCCTTATTTCGTGATTGCTGACGCTGCATTTGCACTACGCACCACCCTGATGAAGCCTTTTGGTGCCAAGCCACTGACCATGGAGGAGAGGATATTTAACTATAGACTTTCCAGAGCCAGGAGATGTGTGGAGAATGCCTTTGGCATTCTTGCAAACAGAGTGCTATGGCACAGGTGCCTTCCACAGTGGAGACCATCGTCCTCGCCTGCCTGTGCATCCACAACCTCCTGAGAGACCAGGCATCCGCTGAGCAGAATGGCATGATGGACAGAGAGGACGACCAGCACAACATCATCCCGGGTGCATGGAGAGAGGGGGGCGTTCTGGATGACATGCAACAGAGGCTTGCTGGCAACTACACCACCAAGATTGCCAAGCGCCAGCGCCTGTACCTCAAGCATTACTACAATGGCACCGCCGGAGCAGTTCCCTGGCAGCAGCGCATGGCCTAAGCAGTTGGCCAAACATAACAAACAGACAAATCATGCAACTCTTGATGCTTAAATTTGACAACAAAAAAATTGAACAAGGTAACGAAAGGATGTAAATTTATTTATAAAATCTGTGTTGAGAAAATCTTTAAAACTCCTATTTCACAAAACAAATGGAGGAACATTGTTTCAAAACCAATTGTTACTTGGGACAAAATTTATATGATTCCTTTTAAATGTTCTTTATCAAGAAAACTTAGATATTTACAATATAAAATTCTTCATAATATCCTTGGTGTTAACAAGTATCTGAAAACTGTTGGTATATTAAATTTGTGTTCTTTTTGTTCAAAACACTCTGAAACTATTGCCCATTTATTTTGGGAATGCCCCTTCAATCGTCGATTTTTAGATGATTTTGAAAAATACACTCTCAAAAGTGAAATAATGTTATCTTTTAATGTCATCCGTAAAATCCGTAAGTCATCCGTAAGTCGTCAGTAACATGTGTCAGCGGGTTGGCAGCGGATGGGTTCATCCGCAGGTTTTACCCGTAACATCCGTAATTCATACGTAACATCCGTAACTAATCCGTATCGTCCGCAGAATATAGGTAACTTTTGCTCAAATTTCCGTATTGGGGTTAAAAATTACGCATTTTCATTATCCAAATATACGCAGGCATCCGCAGGTCCGTAACATGGCCGTGTGACTGTAGCATAAGCGCTTTACAAATGTTACCCCGGTCATCGGATTCAGGCTTGCCCGTACACAATGTAAGCACAATCTTATGGGCGGCCAAAAGGGCCAATATTAACATTCACAAAAACAAAAAAAGATGCATACAAACAAACAAAGAAGCATACAAACAAACAAAGGACAGAGCAAAATAGACAAAGTACCCAGAAGAAAGGACCAATTAACAAAGAATAAATCAAAGGTCAGAGCAAAATAGACAAAGTACAGGTCAGAAGAAACAGAGGGCGTTTTGGTTTACGTAAGCAAATAGACATCAGTCACGAAAATGACAAAGGACAAACTCAAACAGACATCACATCATCGTACGAACTGACCCTCAAAGGACAACAGAGGGCGTTTTGGTTTACGGTAAGCAAATAGACATCAGTCAAGAAAATGAGAAAGGATAAACTCAAACAGACATCATATCATCATACGAACTGACCCTCAAAGGACAACAGAGGGCGTTTTGGTTTACGTAAGCAAATAGACATCAGTCACGAAAATGAGAAAGGAAAAACTCAAACAGACATCACATCACCGTACGAACTGACCATCAAAGGACAACAGAGGGCGTTTTGGTTTACGTAAGCAAATAGACATCAGTCACGAAAATGACAAAGGACAAACTCAAACAGACATCACATCACCGTACGAACTGACCCTCAAAGGACAACAGAGGGCGTTTTGGTTTACGGTAAGCAAATAGACATCAGTCAAGAAAATGAGAAAGGATAAACTCAAACAGACATCATATCATCATACGAACTGACCCTCAAAGGACGACAAGAGGGCGTTTTGGTTTACGTAAGCAAATAGACATCAGTCACGAAAATGAGAAAGGAAAAACTCAAACAGACATCACATCACCGTACGAACTGACCCTCAAAGGACAACAGAGGGCGTTTTGGTTTACGGTAAGCAAATAGACATCAGTCAAGAAAATGAGAAAGGATAAACTCAAACAGACATCATATCATCATACGAACTGACCCTCAAAGGACAACAGAGGGCGTTTTGGTTTACGGTAAGCAAATAGACATCAGTCAAGAAAATGAGAAAGGATAAACTCAAACAGACATCACATCATCGTACGAACTGACCCTCAAAGGACAACAGAGGGCGTTTTGGTTTACGGTAAGCAAATAGACATCAGTCAAGAAAATGAGAAAGGATAAACTCAAACAGACATCATATCATCGTACGAACTGACCCTCAAAGGACAACAGAGGGCTTAGGCTCGCTAGTATTAACAGCTGCGTTAATGTATTTTATTTAATCAATGATCCATCCAATTGCATATATTCATGAAATTATCGTTACCGGCCGGATACTAGAGCCATTTTTGGTACAGGGCTTCCTTAGGACTTACTGAACGATATAAGGGTAAGAGCCCCCGGCAATTTTTTTAAGGCGCCTTGGATTAATTCTCATGTGCGAGAAGCTGCGTGTTTTTAACCTGAGAGCGCATGCATGAAAGCCGTATTGAGTTAATCCCGGATGCACGATTTGCCCACGAGAAGACGCATTGTGTGTGTCCGAACACCGTAACGTCCTTTTCAAGCCAGAAAATTTTCAACCCATTGAAAGATTCGTCATACTTGTTTAGCTCCCTCTGCGGCTAAACTAAGTTATTTAGCTTAGCTTGAGTTCGTGACTAATTAACACTGTACTCTGTATGTTTGGCATGGATCATTATGCACAATAAAAACACCGTTTAAAAGGGTTGTTTACAAGTAATAAGACCTGTTTAAAAAAATTCAACAAGCTGTTGTATTGTAATGAACTGTTAGAATTTTAAACAATTGCGTTTTATCTGTGTATATATAACCGAATTAATTTTTAAAAAGTAGATTTTTTTCGGGGAGGTAACTTGGAGGTGTCAATCTAGACACACGGGTTATGGGCGCCCCATTCAAATTTAATTCTCCAACAATTAATGGAAATAAAGACTAGTGGGTTTTTTTCTATCTCGCCGTTAAAAACAATTACGTGCTGGCCATAAAGCCAATGTGTTGATTCATGAATTCTTGTTTGGAGACTATGCTATTCCATTGTCATTTAACCCGTTCAGCTCGGAATTATTCAGCCTGATAGCCACCTCACAAACGAGATTAAAAATCGAACATGCCGTACCTTGAGACCGCTCAGCGCGAGGCACAATGCGTGTGCGTTCAAGCGGCCGGCTAGGCTTCGACTAACGGGAACCTAGCGCATGCGCAGATCGTTTGGCAATCTGGCTTTGTCTCGTCGAGTGCACGTTGCTCTTCTGTGCTCCAAGCCTCTCAGTTCTTTCAGCTCTTTCGTAGGGTTTTCTTCTTCGTTATCTTTTCTTCTTCTTCTTCGCCTCCTTCTTATTTTGTTTCTCTTCTTTCTCTTCCGCATCTTTTCTTTTTTCTTCTCACTCCTATCCCCCCCCCCCTTCTTCTTCTTCTTCTTCTTCTTCATCTCTTTTTATTTAGATACTCAATTTTATGAGAAAAATACAAAATTTATAAAAAATAAAAGATTTGAATGTATATCTTTCAATGTTGCATCAAATTAATATGAAATAGTATATCAGCCTAAATTGACGGTTATAATGTCGGACATTAAACTTTAGCGAAAATATACAAACATGATAAAATGAAACTAAAGAATAATCCAGAACGGGGGGGGGGGGAGGGGGGGTGAAAGGAGAGACAAAATAGCATAATAATGAATAAATACAGTACAGACTATAACACGATGCGTCCAACTTTCTCTCTCTCTCTCTCTCTCTCTCTTTCTTTCTCTCTCTCTCTCTCTGTCCGTCTGTCTTTCTCTCTCTGGCTTTCTCTCTCTTATTTTGTTCTTCTTCTTTCTCCTCCGCATCTTTTCTTTTTTCTTCTCACTCCTTTTCCCCCTTCTTCTTCTTCTCCTTCTTCTTCTTCTTCTTCTTCATCTCTTTTTATTTAGATACTCAATTTTATGAGAAAAATACACAATTTATAAAAAATAAAAGATTTGTATGTAAATCTTTCAATGTTGCATCAAATTAATATGAAATAGTATATCAGCTTAAATTGACGGTTATAATGTCGGACATTATACTTTAGCGAAAATACACAAACATGATAAAATGAAACTAAAGAATAATCCAGAACGGGGGGGGGGTGAAAGGAGAGACAAAATAGCATAATAATAAATAAATACAGTACAGACTATAACACGTTGCGCCCAACTTTCTCTCTCTCTCTCTCTCTCCCTCTCTCTCTCTCTTTCTTTCTCTCTCTCTCTCTGTCCGTCTGTCTTTCTCTCTCTGTCTTTCTCTCTCTTATTTTGTTCTTCTTCTTTCTCCTCCGCATCTTTTCTTTTTTCTTCTCACTCCTATTCCCCCTTCTTCTTCTTCTTCTTCTTCTTCTTCTTCTTCTTCTTCTTTTCCCTCTTCTTCTTCCTCTTTATCTCTTGTTATTTAGATACTCAATTTTATGAGAAAAATACACACAATTTATAAAAAGTAAAAGATTTTGTATGTAAATCTCTGTTGCATCAAATTAATATGAAATAGTTTATCAGCCTAAATTGACGGTTACAATATATGTCGGACATTATACTTTAGCGAAAAGATATAAACATGATAAAATGAAACTAAAGAAGAATCCAGAACGGGGGGGGGGGGTGAAAGGAGAGACAACATAGCATAATGAAAAATAAATACAGTACAGACTATAACGATGCACCCAGCTTTCTCTCTCTTTCTCTCTATATATATTATATATCTCTGTCTATCTGTCTGTCTTTCTCTCTCTTTCTCTCTCTCCCTCGCTCTCTAAAAAGATTATAGGGAAAACGAAATAGTGTGTAAGAATTTGGAGAGCAAAATAATTAGTTTGTTTTATTTACTAATGTAAAGCGCTTTGAGCATGTTTATGCTATATAAATATCAATATGTATGACTATATTGCAAAATTTTGACAATTGTAGTTTGTAAGTATATGTATTGACAAAGTACATACAAATAAAACCGACACAGAAATGTCGGCAAGTATTTGGGTCCTAATAATGTGCGAAAAGAGCTATGTCTTTGTCTTTGGCCCATGCATGTTCACACGGCTGAGTTACGTAAGAGGAACAATGAACGTTGCGGAGGGTACCGGTCGTTGTCATGGCTATAAACTTCAAAGAGCGGAAGTAAGGTAAGGGTATAATTGGATGACAATGAACTGACTTTGTATACATGTATAACCCTGGTTTATGTTGTTTTGGGGGAGGGAAGGGTCTTGTTGTTTTTGCAGTTGTCGTTGCTGTTTTTAATTTGTTTAAATGGGATCACGTTCCGACATTCTCATAAATAAAAATCATATAACGTAAAGCCAGACTTTACCCTATCTGAAACAATCATTCAAAGACAAAAATCATGCACGATAAAGGAATGGACAAGAATATGTGATAAGATAAAATGTCACAGACAAATAGATGATTATAAGAAATAATTTATCTCTCTTTTTCTCTCTGTTTATGTCTCTCTCTCTCTCCCTCTATCTCTCACTCGGTCGCTTTCTCTGTCTGTCTGTCTCTCTGTCTATCTGCCAATTTTGTTCCGCCGTTTGCTTGTATGCCGGCACCATTCCTTTTTTGAGATACATTATTATAAAATAATGATGATGTACACAATTTATTATACCTTATATTTATTATAGGGAGCGAAGTAAAAAACTAGCGGCTGATAATGTCGAAATGCGAAGAATATTACTGTACAATAATTATATTTCCAAAGTAAAACTTTTGAATGAAAATCTCTGTTGCATCAAATTGATATAAACAATGTTTATTATGCTATATTGACAATACTGTTATACGTCGGACATTATACTTCAGCGAAAAGATATCTATATGATAAAAAAAAGGACAGACTAAAGGGGGGAAAAAATCGGAGCTGGGGGGGATGATCGGAGAGACAAATATTATATAAATAAATACAGTACGGACTACGTCCAACTTTCTATCTCTCCCGCCCCATTTCCCCTCCCCTTTCCCTCTCTCTCGATCTCTCTCTCTCTCTCTCTTCCCCTCTCTCTCTCTCTCTATGTCTGTCTCTCTGTCTATCTGGCAATGTCGTTTTCCATCTTCATCTTTTTTTATAATGTTTTCTATTCCTCCATTTGCTTGTACGCCGGCAGCATCTCTTCCTTGAGATTAATTATTATAACGTAATTATCTCTGATGATGTACACATTATATCTTATATTTATTATAGGAAACGAAATAGAGAACGAGCGGCTGATAATGTCGAAATGAGAAGAACATTACTGTACAATAATTATACCAAGTAAAACTTTTGATTGTAAATCCCAGTTGCATCAAACTGATAAAAAAAAAGATTATTATGCTATATTGACGGTACTATTATACGTCGGATATTATACTTTAGCCCAAAGATATAAACAAAACAAAACAGGGGGGGGGGAGTCGGTGAGAAAAATATCATAATAATAAATACAGTACAGACTACGTCCAACCTTCTATCTCTCCCCCCCCCCTCTTTCTCTCTCCCTGTCCGTCTGTCTCTCTATGTCGTTTTCCATTTTCATCTTTCATAATATTGTCTATTCCGCCATTTGCTTGTATGCCGACATCATCTCTTCCTTGAGATTAATTATTATAACGTAATTATCCCTGATGATGTACACATTATACCTTTTATTTATTATAGGAAACGAAATAGAGAACGAGCGGCTGATAATGTCGAAATGCGAAGAATATTACTGTACAATAATTATATTTCCAAAGTAAAACTTTTGAATGAAAATTTCTGTTGCATCAAATTGATATTAAAAAATGCTTATAATGCTATATTTACAATACTATATACGTCGGACATTATACTTCAGCGAAAAGATATCTATATGATGAAGAAAAAAAGGGCAGACTAAAGGGTAAACAAAAATTGGAGCTGGGGGGGGGGGATGATCGGAGAGACAAATATATAAATAAATACAGTACGGACTACGTCCAACTTTCTATCTCCCCCCCCCCCCCCCCCCTTCCCCTCCCCTTTCTCTCTCTCTCTCTCTCTCCCTCGTTCTCTCTCTCTCTCTCTCTCTATCTTTCCCCCTTTCTCTCTCTCCCCCTCTCTCTGTCTGTCTCTTTGTCAATGTCGTTTTTATCATATTCATTTTCCGAGTCAAGGATCGCTTCTCGAGCATCTTCAACGCTAAAAAGAGCCTTTCTCCGATGACGAGACATTTTGAGAAACTATCTTACATAGATAAAGAGCAGTTATAAGCAAAGAATTGAGAACTCATTTGTGCAAACAACTATCATGAAAACAAGAAGCTGTACTAAATAGTAAAACTCCGACACTTTATAGCACGATAAGTAAATAATAGCCGACAACCTTGAAACGAAACAATGGGATGGACTACTAGTATATCGAGACTAGCTAATCTCCCCAATAATAGGTCGGCCCGGTACCGTACGCATGAGTGACCTGAACTGAGAGCGCTAGGTCGAGCGAGACTGTAATATACTATAAGCTTTTCAATAATCGGCCCGTTACCCTGAATAGAAAATATGACCATATGACCATATAAGGCCAAGGCTCATGTATTGTACGGTGTATCCGCGCGTGCCGTGTACAAAGCATCCAGAGCGAGTGTGGAATTCGCTGCAAAGGGAGGGGGGGGGGGGGGGGATTTAAGTTTTTTTAGGGGGTTTTACACATATAAAAATACCAAAGGGGGGGGGGGTTGAACCCCCCAAAACCCCCCCCCCCCCCCTGCGTACGCCCCTGGTTTCTATTCTTAAATAGACAAACTTCTAGAGTTTTTCCCCGTTGTTTTTAGAATGATTACAAAGATAATAATAATAATAATTTTTCGTTGGGGGGGGGGGGGGTAAGGTCACTTTACGTTAGCCGTGGGCATAATTTTTTTTTTTTTTTTTTTTTTAATAAAAAAAAACAAAAAAACAACAACAACAAAGGGGGGGGGGGTTTAGTTTTTTTGTAGGGGGGTTTACACATATAAAAATACCAAAGGGGGGGGTTGAACCCCCAAAACCCCCCTCCCCCCCCCCCCCTGCGTACGCCCCTGGTTTCTATTCTTAAATAGACAAACTTCTAGAGTTTTTCCCCGTTGTTTTTAGAATGATTACAAAGATAATAATAATAATAATTTTTCGTTGGGGGGGAGGGGGGTAAGGTCACTTTACGTTAGCCGTGGGCATAATTTTTTTTTTTTTTTTTTTTTTAAATCTAAAAAAAAAAACAAAAACAACAACAACAAAGGGGGGGTTTTAGTTTTTTTTTAGGGGGGTTTACACATATAAAAATACCAAAGGGGGGGTTTGAACCCCCGACCCCCCCCCCCCCCCCTGCGTACGCCCCTGGTTTCTATTCTTAAATAGACAAACTTCTAGAGTTTTTCCCCGTTGTTTTTAGAATGATTACAAAGATAATAATGAAAATGATATTAATAATGATAGTACTGTAGTACAATTATAATGAAGCGTCTAACTTTCTCTCACTCTCTGTCTCTCTTTCACTCTCTCTCTCTCTCATCTCTCTCTTTCTCTCTTTCTCTCTCTCTCTCTCTCATCTCTCTCTCTCTTTCTCTTTCTCTCTCATCTCTCTCTCTCTTTCTCTCTCTCTCTCTCCCTCTCTCTCTGTCTGTCTGTCTCTCTTTGTCTATATCTGCCAATGTCGTTTCCATCTTCATCTTTCATATTGTTTTCTATTCCGCCATTTGCTTGCAATATAAAAATACACATTCAATTCATTCTGTCCGTATCATGGACATAATCATAATCTATTTTAAGCAAAGCGTGACCAAGGAATGTAATATATAATTATATATCTTAAAAACAGATATTATTTATATATTATTCATAATATACACGCATATTATGTGAGTGCATATACGTAAATTAGAATTTAAAACAAAATTGTTCATATTATTCGGCAATAATGGTCATAAACTGACTGAATTGCCTAAATAAAACAACAACAACAACGACAGTCCATTCACCGGCCTGTTTGCGTGAGAAGATGGAGCTGGTGGATTATTCCAATGATAGAAAACAATAGCCGGATTATCTGAACTACGGTCTGCCCATTTTCATTCGCTTTGTTATGATCTGCAGTGAAAAAGCAGGAAGTCTATTCATGTTATTGATTTTCGAACCCATCAGTTGCAATGTTTTGTTTGCATCCACTAAATACTAGCTTCTGGTGTTGATATTTCATCAAGAGATTAAGAAATATAACGTAAACATTCAGAAGAAGCTAAAATGAACGGAGAGAAGAATATAACAGTACAATAATAATTATCAGAAGTAAACTTTTAAATATAAATCTCTGTTGCATCAAACTGATATGGCAAAAAATGTTGATTATGCTATATTGAAGGTGTTAATATACGTCGGACATTATACTTAGGCGAAAATACATAAACAAACAGAACAGAAAGACAAAAAAAAAGAGCCCAGGGGAGGGGGGGGGGGGGTAATTAGAGAGACAAATATCATAATGGTGAATACAGTACAGACTTCGTCCAACTTTTTGTCTCTCCAACCCCTCTCACTCATATTGTTTATTTCTGAACTCTAAATATGAAAGCCATCTTCCTTCGCTTGCTTTTATGTCAACCTCAACTGGCAATATGATTTTGTGTGTCTTGTTTCCCTGTTTAATACTTTTTTCCCATCTAATTACCATTCTTTCGCTCAAAATCTATCACAATCACTAACATAATGGCGCATAAAATGTTAACGCAACGTATTACCATAGCATGAAAGGCGAGTTTGATAGAGAGGGGAGAGGGGAAGGGGGGGGTGGGGACTGGGGAGGGTGTCTAATCAATAAACTACTGTTTGCGCGGAGTTGGGCAAAGGCAACGTTGAATGTCCGAGATAAAATCATTAGGAGCCAGAGCAAATAACACTGAGTTCCCATAGGAAATATATTTATTCAGATGGTCATATCTCAGCCAATACTGTTATAAATATTAGGACATTATTTTTGATGCTCTTTCGGAAAATTAAGAAAAATTGAGAAATTCAAAACATAGATTATTGATGACGTCACACTTCACCACTTATTTTAAATTTGTTTATTACCTGTGTAACTGTGTTAGATTCTTTTCATTTCATATACCTGGGGACAAACCTTTGATTTTTCCTTCCTCTTGATCACTCCTATTGTTTCATTTCATATTGTTTATTTCTGAACTCTAAATATAATATCCATCTTTCTTCGTTGATAAAATGTTACTTTAAAACGATTGTCTAGTCTGAGTCGTTGGTAAGATTTTTTTTAGGCATGATTGTGCAATCAAAGAAAATAATACTAAGCTGGTAGAATTGTTGTGTATACTTTAATTTTGTATGTCATGTTTCACTCGTTTCACTCAATCATTGAGTAATTAATGTAAATATGTATTGAAATTATGGAAATAAAAACCTCGCTTGAGGATAAAAGAAAAAATGAAGTCTGCTGCTGTTGTTGTTGTTACTTATTTTTTTACGGCGCTTTCATTTAAAAAGCTCATATTTTGCGCCATTCATTTATAGATATTAAACAATCTTTTCATGATTAATCAAGCGTATTGCCCATAAGTTTATAAATGTTCCAGAAGTCAAATATTGTTTAAGATAACCCAACACAGATTAATGAAGTTTAGAAACGAAAACGAGACAAATGAAGCTACAACAAAGCGAAACATATCAAAGGAAGAAAAAGCATTAATATATGACTTGTATAAATGTGTGATAAATAATTTTTATTAATCAGTTACCCCTTTCAGAAAGGGAATCTGAATTCTGACCCTAAAAAGCAGGGGCCGCGGAGCGTTTTTGAGAGTAGGGTGGGGGGGGGGGGTGGGCTGAACATGAAACGTGTCTACTAAAAAAAAAGACCCAGCAACCCGCTTCCGCGGCCCCTGCATAGTTTGAGAGTTACATGGCAGACTATAGAGGGCGGTCAACTGGTATCGGTTGAAAACACTACGAGTAGGTCACGCTACGTTGAAGCGGACGCACCTTTACACGGGATTTTCGCATCCGGCTTTTGAATAGACGGGGTGCGGACGATTGTGGCTTTAACGCAAACTAGGCCGCGTTGCATAAAGCCGCGTGTTTACTGCCACTCGAATTAATCCAAGGCGCCTAAATAGGGGTGTGGTGGGCGGGGGTGTCGTCCCGGAGCCCCCAAATAAGAAATAAGGTGAGATAACATTGATTTGTTGTTGTACAAATGCAATTTGTGGTACAGGGCTTCCTTAGGACTTACTGAACAATATTAAGATATAGTAGTCCCCAGCAAAAAATTTAATATAAGGGTGTGGTGGACGGGGGCGTCGTCCCAGAGCCCCTAAATAAGAAATAAAGGTAAAATAACATTGATTTGTTGTTGTAAAAATGCAATTTTCAGCACGGGGCTCCTTTATGACCTCCTGTAAAAATACACATTTTATTTTCCCAGGATTTCCCTGGATCCGCCACTGATGAAGACTTCGTTGGCGTACCCATCAAAGTACTGCATGGTGTCGAAAACAGGCGGACAGTGGACGATGACAGCTCCAACGGAGACTTATTTACAGCATGACTCTGGTTGGTCAAGCTGCTCAAGGCAATGCAGCAGCCCAGACTTTGTACCTGGTAGATGAAGAGAGAAGAGCGATGTAGAGTTGGTTAAATAGTGCTACATTGTTATAAAGCACGTTGATCTTCTTGTCTTTCTTCTGAATTATCTTGCAGTGAGAATTTCGGAAGAGAGCCAGTGAATTTCTCTTAAATTAGATCGTGGATTGAGTGGGTGGGTGCGCTCATTAAGCACGGTCTTGAAAAACTCTTGGTACTGTTTCCTTCCATAAGTCTCCTCCAGGGTGTGGACTGTGGTAGTAACGGCTTGGTCAGTGCATTTGCAACTGTCAAGCGTTACCAGATCATTAAACTCATCCGAAAATGGAGTATCCGTTTGCCTGATGCTTGTAGAAAGGGCATTGATTGTTTCTGGAACACCTTTTGTGATGAGAGACCTTGGTCATGGTGCTGGAAGTTCTTAGCCGGGATTCTCCATTTCATATTCCGTGAAGAATTCTTCCTCAAACTCTTTCAGCATTCTAACCATCCCTAACAGTTTTTTCCTTTACTCAGCTGCTCCCCCACCTTCACCATAGGCCCTTTTGGGCTTTAAAACAAAATACACTAGCTGGGGATCGAACCCGATACCTTCCACTTACTAGGCGATTGCTTATCCACGAGACCACATTGCCTCACTGCGATTACCTGGTTCACTTTTAGTTGTTAACACTGTGCTTTTGAAAAAGAAAAAAAAAGACCCCCCCCCCAAAAAAAAAAAGACCCCCAAAGGGGCTCCCTAACAGTTTTTTTTCCTACACTCAGCTGCTCCCCCCTTACCATAGGCCCTTTTGGGCTTTAAAACAAAACACACTAGCTGGGGATCGAACCCGATACCTTCCACTTACTAGGCTATTGCTTATTCACGAGACCACTTTGCCTCACTGCGATTACCTGGTTCGCTTTTAGTTGTTAACACTTTCTGATGCTGATTTAATGATTGTTATGTTTTGAAACAGGTGCATTCAAACTAACATGCCATTGAAAGTAACATTTCGTTGAAGCTAACTTAGAATTGCAGTGCAGCTGTATTAAGGCACTGCTCATTGTTATTCATATTAAAGATGCAGGATATTCGATTCATTTTTTTAATAGCTCGCATCGGCTATATTTGAATATTTACGTAACAAACTACTCAGCTCTTTCTAACATGGCATCAATTGATGAATTGAAGAAAAGAACGGGCACTCCCTTCATTGAGTGGATACTTTTGTTATTAGGAGGATTTCCAAAGAGGTAGAAATAGCATTCCTGACATTGCAACAATGACCGCATTATTTTGATGTATTGTCCCTAAAGGTACTTAATATGGCTCTTTCTCCTTGTCTGCATGGAGGACAAGGTCTTTCAATACGCCTACATGAACAGAATAGACTGGCTGTAGTGTCATTTCAAGGAAGGAAAACAACTTAAGTTCAAGACAGTTCAAAATAATGTTGGGAGATGGAAAGTAAAATGACACCGTTTTAAAAACCAGTTAGATATGTTTTTTGGACAAGAAGCAGGAGATAATTCATTGCTCGGCAATCTGGACTGTATTTGAAACAGAGCATCCAATATTCCTGATATTTAATAGTATACTGTCAATGAAAAAATATAACTAAATTTTAAAAAATAAAATGGACCTCTTTCCCCAAGGCTGTGTGTCTTTGTTGAGCATAAAATGATTCTGCTCGGGTATGCAGGCCAGTTGTTAGCCCATATTGGGCTTGAATAGACTTGAATTTGAAAGACCCTTTGTTTCATCTCGTGAAGTTTGGGCGCTTTCATATGCGAGGTAAAACCCTGCCCATCATTGAATTCATGTTGTAAAGTTGTTTACAGACTGGAAAAGGATAGCATGGTAGGAGTGTACAGAGTAATAAAAGGAAGAAAGTAGAACTGAAAATGTAAAAAAACTTGTTTAACCTGGCAATAAGGGACTCTTGAATGTAGTTTAAAAATTGGACATGGCTTTGGGGCTAACGCTGACGACCGCCAGCTAGCTGACTAGCTGACTAGCTGGCTAGCGTACGCGCCTGTAGAGGGAGCAAGTATTTTTTTTTTTTTTTTTTTTTTTTTTTTTTTTGGGGGGGGGGGTCATTTGCCTCCCTCCAAGGACCCCCTATTATTATTACTAGTAATACCCTCCCTCCACCCTTCCTATTATTTCATGATCATTCATTACGCAGGGTCGGGGAAAGTCTAGATTCTCTTGAATATTCAATATGGTCGAGGCGGGAACAGCTGTAGATGTAGCATGCGCAGCATCGAATATCGTGTGTAACCAGGCATGCAAAAAAAAACAACAACAACAAAACAAAACAAAACAAAAACGAGTGACTGACAATCACAATAAAAAAAGATAATCGAAGACGAAGCGATAATGATTAATCAACAGGGCATTTTGGCCCCAGTCTTAATTGGGCAAAATGGTCTATGCAATTGGATGGATAATCATTGATTAAAGCCCCCGGTACTGTCCTACTTGTAATGTTGTAGCTACTTGCTCCCTCTACAGGCGCGTACGCAGGGGGGGGGGGGGGGGTGTTTGTGGGGTTAAACCCCCCCTTGAGTTTTTGTTATGTGTGTATTAATATGTGTATTTTTTTACCAACCCCCCCCCTTGAATAAAATCCTGCGTACGCCACTGTCCCTCTATATAGAAAACTTCCCCAATCGGTGCCTTTTGGTCCCCCATCCTCTTTTTCTTATGTTAGTTGAGAGCTGAGTTAAAGAGATAGCCACCTGTCAGTGACCTCGCTGTGTGGTCTAATCCCTTCTGGCCCAGTATTGACGGTCTTTAAATGATATACATACGGAGCTGTTAGTACTTGCGAGCCTGAGCCCTCTGTTGTCCTTTGAGGGTCAGTTCGTACGATGATGTGATGTCTGTTTGAGTTTATCCTTTCTCCTTTTCGTGCCTGATGTCTATTTGCTTACCGTAAACCAAAACGCCCTCTGTTGTCCTTTGAGGGTCAGTTCGTACGATGATGTGATGTCTGTTTGAGTTTATCCTTTCTCCTTTTCGTGCCTGATGTCTATTTGCTTACCGTAAACCAAAACGCCCTCTGTTGTCCTTTGAAGGTCAGTTCGTACGATGATGTGATGTCCGTTTGAGTTTATCCTTTCTCCTTTTCGTGTCTCTTGCTTGCCGTATATAAACCAAAACGCCATCTGTTTCTTCTGGCCTGTACTTTGTCTATTTTGCTCTGACCTTTGTTTGATTTTTTGTTAATTGGTCCTTTCTTCTGGGTACTTTGTCTTTTTTGCTCTGACCTTTATTTGTATGCTTCTTTGTTTGTTTGTATGCATCTTTGTTTGTTTGTGTGAATGTTAATTTTGGCCCTTTTGGCCGCCCATACAATCTCTACTCCCTGGGGAGTGTTCCAGCCAGGTGCCATTTAATAGACGCTCAAAATGCTGAGCAAACTACATTAACGATTACATCATGGTGCCCATTGACACATGGGTGGAGAGTGGCAAAAGTAGATTATCGACTTGCCAAAGGACATTAGTGTCGGGCTGGGATTTGAACCCCGTACCTGTCTGTGGTCGGATGACTTATCCACTAAACCACAATACTTGATGACGATGGCTGGAATTTAGTCCATCTCATCAACAGTAGGCCCACCACTGCCTGATGAAGATGAATTGGCCTGTGGTCCGGGGTTACCCGAGCTACTACCTGCGTGTAATTTAGCCATGATGGGAGAGCATGTCTTCTGCAACTCTTCAAACTTGAACGAGAATTCTTCCTTGTTTGCCAACGAGTTGTTATCCATCCAAATAATGACGTCATCAACTGCTTTCGTCACGACTTCCTTGTCGCTGGAACTGAGCTTGCTCTCTACCGATGTGTCATTGATTGCGGACTTGACGTTGAAGGCATAGCTCTCCAGTTGGTTCCTGGCCGCGATGCGTTCCCGCTGAGCATCATCTTCGGCCTTGAATCTCTCGGCATCGTTGATCATGCGATCGATGTCGTCTTTAGAGATCCTTCCGCTGTCGTTGGTGATGGTGATCTTGTTGCTTCGACCCGTGCTCTCATCCTTGGCGGTGACGTTCATGATGCCGTTGGCGTCGATGTCGAAAGAGACTTCGATCTTAGGGACGCCTCGAGGTGCAGGAGGGATACCGGATAACTCAAACTGGCCAAGTCGATTATTGTCTTTGGTGATAGCTTTTTCTCCTTCGAGTACTTGGATGGTAACGGCTGGCTGGTTGTCAGAGTAGGTTGTGAATGTCTGGGTTGCTTTTGTTGGGATTCTTGTGTTCCTCCCAATGAGCTTTGTCATCACACCTCCTGCTGTCTCAATTCCAAGAGAGAGAGAGGAGCCACATCGACTAGAAGAACATCTTTGATTTCTTCGCTCTGGTCGCCAGAGAGGATGGCAGCTTGGACAGCAGCACCATAGGCAACAGCTTCATCAGGATTGATAGACTTGTTGAGATCCTTGCCGTTGAGGTATTCCTGGAGAAGCTTCTGGACCTTCGGGATTCGTGTTGATCCACCGACAAGTACCACGGTGTCAATCTTGTTCTTGTCGATCTTAGCATCAAAGATGGCCCTCTCTACGGGTTGTAAACACTTTCTGAAGAGATCTGAACACAGCTCTTCAAATCGTGCTCTGCTGACACTGGTGTAGAAGTCGATGCCTTCGTGGAGTGAGTCAACTTCGATGTTTGCTGAAGCACTGCTTGACAGTGTTCTCTTTGCTCGCTCTGCTGCAGTATACGGAGGCGACGGAGCGATCTTGGGTTGGACCCCGTGTATTTCTTATGCTTTCGCTTGAACTCCTCGGCAAGATGATGGACTAGTCTGTTATCAAAGTCCTCTCCTCCGAGGTGTGTATCACCGGCTGTCGACTTCACTTCAAACAGGATCGAGACATCGAACGTACCACCACCGAGATCGAAGATGAGGACATGTTGCTCCCCCTTCAGCTTCTTATCGAGTCCGTAGGCGAGGGCGGCAGCGGTGGGCTCGTTGATGATTCTGAGGACGTTGAGCCCTGCAATCACACATGCGTCCTTCGTCGCCTGTCGCTGTTCATCGTTGAAGTAAGCGGGAACAGTGACGACGGCATCGGTGATCTGCTGGCCAAGATAAGTCTCAGCTGTCTCCTTCATCTTGGTCAAGACCATCGAGCTAATTTCTTCTGGAGCCAATGTCTTCTGTTCTCCCATGTACTCTGCCTGTAGCACCGGCTTGCCTCCTTTATTGATGACGGTGAAAGGCCAGTGCTTCATGTCTGATTGCATGCACGTTGTCATCTGTGAATCTCCTCCCAATAAGACGTTTGGCATCAAAGATTGTGTTCTTGGGATTCCTGTAATGATAATAAATAAGAATATGTTATTGTCAGCTGTAATTGATACATAGCTTAATTACACGAGCACAGGCCGTTGTAAGTACATGTACTAATCAGTATAAGTAGCAGCGCATGTTTTATTATCCAATCAAATAATGAGTAATTACAGTAATATATTATAAGAAATGCACAGAATTTAGAACCAGTCATGAAATGTTGGTGCATAAGACAGTATCATAATCACAATTTCAGTCATGGAATTATGATACTGGAAAGAATACATATATTCAAACACTGTACAAAGATTCTTCATTTATGTTCTAAATAAACGAACATGAAGAATACAGGTGACATGCAGGTCTGGAGAGAATCAAACTAAACAAATGAGATTTTAATTTTGAAATGCAAAATGACGAAAATCTAACACATTTTGCTCCCATTCCCTGGTAACACTCCACTGGACACTTTCAAATTACCAACTGCATGGTCACCCTTTTTTGTAGATTAACACCTCGTGAGTCGTGAGATTCTTGTTTATAAAAAGATGTTTTAATTCGTCCACCCGTCATTGAAACTGTTATATCTTTTTCAATAATAGTTTTAGATAAACAATTATTTAAACATAGAATATGTTAGATGTTGCTTATTATTATCGGCTTGCATGGTTATGATGATATTACAGGCTTACGGTCGCACCATGTGAGAGAGGGGAAGGATAGGGGAGTACTGAAAAGGACTTTTAGTAATCTTTCTTGAGCTTATAATTCTAAAGATGTATAGCGCCGGTTGGAGAGGATGGGCATTAGGAGGGGCTCGACGTTTCAAACAGGTTGACTAACCGTCATCAGGAGTGAGGAATATGAAATTTTTAATATACTTTCGTTGCCACTTGATTCATTGCGGCATCACCGATCAATCTTTCTGTATCTGTGAAGGCAACACAACTGGGTGTGATCCGGTTTCCTTAATCGTTAGCAATGATATACACCTTCCCATTCTGAAAGACCCCAACACAAGAATAGGTAGTACCCAAATCAATTCCAATCGCTGGTGCTTTTCCTTGTGCCATGTTATTGTTCTTGTAGAAGTATTTGATGAAAAAAATGTTTCAAAATGTAAAGTTCTCACTGATTAAACCGTCTGCAAATGTCTGCGTATCTGTTTAACAACTATCACCAGGAATTCTGGTCTCAAAGTGTTTGAACAGCTGTAGAAATAAAACAATATCGTAGTAGAATGTTGCAGTTGAAAATGTCTGGCTTTTTTTACTCTCATAGGGTCGTGTGAACTATGAGAAGTCGATATTCTGATTGGAGTTTGTGAAACGTGGCACCAAACACCGCGTCTAGATCAGCTTCTAGTCAGAGAAGCTTCGAGAATGAACACAATAATTAGATAGGAAACAATAAACAACAAGGACTGCGAGGGCAAAGAAGGGAAGTGGGGAAAACCCACTCCAGCAAAGCATATATAGAGAGAGTCAATGCTAATGCGTATTGACCTTTAGCGCTGCACTACGTGCTCAGAGGCAGCGATTGCACACATGAATAGTCAACACACACGATACACAAATATTACTTACTTACTTACTGCCCATTATGCCTCCTGGCACATAGGGCAGCAACAAAAGTCTTCCACTCCTTCCGATCCTGGGCCAGTCTTTGGATTGTATCCCATGTGTGGTTCAGGTCTTTAATCTCTCCTTCCACAGTTCTTCGCCAAGTGGTTTTAGGACGTCCCCTCTTTCTTTTGCCTTCTGGTGTCCAGTGGAGGGCTGTTCGTGTGATGTCATCTCTGTCCTTTCTCATTACATGCCCGATCCATCTCCACCTTCTTCTCGTGATGATGCTCTCCATGCTGTCTTGATGGCATTGGGCATACAGTGCTTCATTTGAGATGGTGTTTGGCCAGAAAATGCGGCATATTCTTCTAAGACTCTTTGTGTGGGAGACTGATAGCTTGCTGAGGTCGTTTTTAGTCATTCTCCAACATTCAGAGCCGTACAGGAGAGTGGAAAGGACACAGCTCTGGTACAATTTTAGCTTGGTCTTGGTGCTGTACTGTTGCGATCTCCATATATTATTGAGCATTCTGAGTGCATTTCTGGCTTTATTCAGACGGTTCTTAATGTCTTTACCTGCGCCTCCATCGTGCCTGACAGTGCTGCCCAGGTAAGTAAACTCCTCAGTTATAGGTAGATCTTCCCCGTTTGCTTGAATTGGTAAAGGATCCGAGATGTTCAGGGTCATCACCTCTGTTTTCTTTTGGCTGATCTTCAAGCCAATTTGCTGGGCAAAATCACTGAGTCTGGATGTTTTTTTCTGCATATGCTGGTGGGTGTGTGAAAGTAGAGCGAGATCATCTGCAAAGTCGAGGTCCTCAAGTGTAGAAAAGAGGGTCCATCTTATGCCTCTTTTTTGGTCTTCAGTTGCCTGTCTCATCACCCAGTCTATGGCGATATTGAAGAGCAGTGCCGACATGACACACCCTTGCCTAACTCCAGTCTTCACTTGGAACTTATGGTTACTGTTTCCAACTCTGCATGTGAAATTGGTGTAAAAGCTCTTAATTACAAGAACTAGCTGCTCTGGTATCCCATATTTGCGTAGTATTTTCCAAAGGCTGTCTCGGTGGATGCTATCGAATGCTTTTTCAAAGTCAACAAAATTAATATAAAGTTTCCTCTGCCATTCTGTGCATTGCTCTATGATGTTACGAAGTACAAATATCTGGTCAGTGCACCCTTTTTCCCTTCCGAAAACCTGCCAGTTCCCTTCTGAGATTTTGGTCAACAGCATCTATGATACGTGTAATAATTATCTTTGCTAATATTTTGCTTGGTATTGACAATAGAGTGATGCCACGCCAGTTATTGCAGTTTTTCGGGATCCCTTCTTTGGTAATTTTATGATAACTCCCTCTGACCAATCGCCAGGAACTGCCTTCCTTTCCCATATAGCTGTGAAGAGTGGCAAAAGAATTTTTGCTGCTAATTCTGGGTCCGCCTTAAAAAGTTCTGCGTTGAGATTGTCAGAGCCAGGGGCTTTACCATTTTTTAGTGATTTAATTGCAGCTATTACTTCTTCTTTAGTTGGTGGTATGCTGCTGACATCCAAGTCCACCTCTGCCTCTTGTATGTCAGCCTCTACTGTCGGTGGTGGTCTATTCAATACCTCGTTAAAGTGCTCGGCCCATCTAGCTTCCTGTTCTGCTTCTGTTGTAAGAAGCCTCCCCTGTTTGTCTTCAATAGGTGAATTTGTGGTTCCTCTATACTTGCCACTGATTATTTTAGTAATTTTATATACCTTTCCTTGTTCTCCTTTAATGGCTGCTTCCTCTGCCTGATTTACAAGGTCTTCAACAAAGGCACGTTTGTCTGCTCTTGTCTTCGTCTTTACGGCCTTGTTTGCCTCTCGGTACTGAAGCTTATACCTTTCTTTCAGTCTGACTGATTTTGCTTCCATGGCTTGTTTCTTCGCTCCCCTCCGTTTATCTATGGCTTGCCAAGTATCATCAGTTATCCACTCTTTCTTTTCCTTCTTTTTGACTCCTAGACATGATTCACTAGTTTTTAAGTAGGCTGTCTTAACCTGTTCCCAGTTGGTGTTGACGTTGTCTGTGTCAGCATCCATATTTGGTTGATTGTCAGTTTCTAGTTCCGCTAATATCTGGAATCTATTCTTAAGCTGCAATACGAAAGAGCTCTTCACTCTAGGATCTCGCAGCTTGTCAACTTGATACACACATATGCCTACAATAAATATGATGTGTTTGATCGGCAAGTTTGACATTAGACTCACGATTTGAACTTTTAAATTATTCTTTCTAACATTGGTAAGTTTAAAAAAAAGTGTTTTATTGCTATTTAGGTGTCATCATTATTGTCACAAAAGTACAGATTTTTAGTGAAATTAGTTGAGCTTTGTACAGTGGTGTTTGAAAGGTTGAGAATCGATAAAAAAAGCTTTTACACAGCCAGGATTAATGTAGCTATATGTGGGAAAAACCCAGCTTGTTCTCGAACGTCGGGCCGCGTCGACACGATTGTGACGTCGTAGTAGACTGTGCTTTCTTCTAGGCAGATATGCGACGTGCATCCTAAAAACACGTCACAAGCAAACAGTAATTATTAATAATCTGTATTGGTGTATTGGTGGATTGACAGTATCGTGGGTACGCATTGACAAGAGAAGAAATCAATCTCTACCACTGTGACAGAAACCCACAGTAAACATGTCATTTATTATCTAGGTAGTTATTCTACTGGCTCATTCATTTTTCTAAATAAATCGATTCATTAATTTCTGCTAAATTATGTAGTTATTAGAAATAAATAAGCACAGGTCTAAGTAAAGAATGGCTGACTAGAATTTCAATTGTGAATAAATTACTTGTCTATATACCCCCTCATCTCCTCTATATCTGTCTCTATCTCTCTCTATCTCCTTCCTCGTCTCTCTATTTCTCACCTTTCTATCTCTCTCTTTCTATCTTTCTATCTCAACTCTTTTTCATTATCTCTCTTGTCACGATATCTTTTCCATCTTTCTCTATACCTCTCTTCTCTCCCTCTCCTCGTCCGTCTCCCCTCCCACACACTCTCTCTCTCTCTCTTCGTTCTCTCTCTCTCTCTCTCTCTCCGTTTTCTCTGTGTGTCTCTCTCTCACTCAGAACACCTAACACTATCTCAAATTCCCCTATTTGCTCTATTTCTCTCTATCCCTCTCTGTGTCTCTCATTGTCACTTTCTGTTTCTGTATATTGATCTCAGTTGAACACAAGTGACATGCCTCATCGAAAATGGCAATGACCTCCTTTCATCTCTCTCTCTTCTTTATTATCTCTCTTGTCACGATCTCTTTTCCATCTTTCTCTATACCTCTCTTTTCTCCCTCTCCTCCTCCGTCTTCCCTCCCACACTCTCTCTCTCTCTCTCTATATATATATATCTGTATTTGGGGGGGGGGGGGGGGTGGGGTACTTACATAAATATGTTATGACATGCGGTGATATGCCGCTCTTAGAATGGGTCGCTTTTTCACAAAAATTTCTCTAAAAAGAGGTCAATTTTTCCAAAATTTTCGGGGGTTTGCATGGCGAACACCCACAAATATTGTCAAAAATGGGCCTGTATTTTGCGAAAAAAACCTAAAATGGGTACCCTTTTCTGCCAAAATGACCCTTAAAAATGTAGGAAAAATTGAGCGGCACACCCCCATCCGATCCGAGCTCCGACTCTTTCTTTTCCCCTTTCAAAATACCATCTACGATAAAGTTAAGATAATACTGTACGATGTACAAGTTTTTTCCTTTGTTTATCAAATCAGTAATAAACTTTATTCACTATTATCATAATGTTTACACATAAACATTTTCTATAAACAATAATTTTGATAACAAATAAAACTACTAATATGGTAAACTTTAAAATGAATGAATATGTTTATGTATATACAAATATTCAATGTTCTAAAATAGGCATAATGCTTTGAAATTATATTTCCTTAACAAATGCTGCTCTTGACTTCCAAAATATTTGCTCGTGGTTTGACCGACATTTCATTTCATTTAATTCCACAATAACAGCAAATAAAATTTACAAAGTCATTCCAATTAAAATATTAAGAAACGAGAAATGCACAATAATGGTACATGCAATGCAGTAAAAGTATACAATAGAGACTAAGAAAATGTTTGTTTGCTGTATTGCGGTGGAAATTTAGGAAAGCCTAGCTTGTAATTTAGGTTCCCTAACATAAAATATCATAGAACAATGTATCATGAAGTAGAAAATACAAGGAAAAGATGGGGAAAACGGGACGAAACAAAACAAGACAATACAATCATGACAAGACAAGCAAAACAACACAGGAAAGGGACACTGAAGTTTGAATTCTGCAGCTTTCATGCACTTAAAGCTTTGATCAACATTCAGGGTTGCTATAATTATAAATCAAATTCCAAGGTAAAATATGTATTGTAAACATGAATAATGGCTTGCATTCAAAGCAAATGAGCATAATGTTACACATTGATTCTTTAAAACTAGCTTTAACTTCACGTTTAAATGCAAACAGACTTGGTGAAACTAATCAAGAGAATTCCAAAAGATCGGGCCAGTGTAAATTAAGGTTTTCTGTTTACAAAGAGTTCTTAACATTGGAATATGGTAATAAGAAGATTGTCTTGTTGGGTAATCGAGGAATCTCTCGGTTTTTTTTAACAACAAAGTTAATGCATGGGGCAACTCGTCCAGATTCAGTTGATACACAATACAATCCAGACGCAGATTATATAAATCAAATATTGTTAAAGCAATAATGCAATAAAACAATTGATCTGAATGGGCTAATCTGTTCTTATGACAAATTATTCCCATTGCCTTGTTTTGTAGCAACAATAATTTATCCAGTTGATTCTTGGAGGAGTTGCCCCCATGCTAATATCCCATAATTAAAATATGGAAGGATTAGGGTATTATGCAAATTAAGCAATATATTGGATGGAAATATCATTTTTAGTTAAATACTCAAACATTTCTAGAGCAACCTAGATGGAAGGTAGATGTACTCTGCCATGGGGTCGCTATACAAATACATGAAAGGTAAAAAAAAAAAAAAGTACTAAAATGACTAGTCATCTGAAACATTATTTGAATAAAATAAACAGGTTTTTTTAAAGCATTATAACAAAAATGTCGCTAGTACCAACAGTTGATGTTAAATTATAATATAATATAAAATATATTTTTGGAATCTGATTTGTTAAAGGTAAGTTAAAGGTACTAAGGGTGCGTTTAATCGACACTTTTTCACCCTAGAATCACGGTTTCTAAAGACGTTTAGTTTAAAACGCAATGCGTTCAAGCGATTTTTTCGTCGGTCGTAAAAATAAACGTGTTTGAAAACACAAACATGAAACGCTGAAAAAGATGCGTTTTGTATCATGATTCAAAAGAATCACGGTCGCTAAAATTCGATTGAACGGACGGAGTTCTCAATCATGATTGTATGACGAAGCCTCTTCCGGTTTTGGAAAAACCGCGCGCCCGCTTTTTTCTCTTTCTCTTTCTGTCTTTCCTTATGTTATTCTTTGTTTCTTCCTTCTATTCTTATGTTATTCTTTTTTTTCTTTTCCTTCTATCACCTTTTCTTATGTTATTCTTTGTTTTTATCATTCTATCATTTGCTCTTTCTGTCTTTCCTTATGTTATTCTTTGTTTCTTCCTTCTATACTTATGTTATTTTTTGTTTTTTCCTTCTATCACCTTTTCTTATCTAATTCTTTGTTTTTATCATTCTATCATTTGCTCTTTCTGTCTTTCCTTATGTTATTCTTTGTTTCTTCCTTCTATACTTATGTTATTCTTTGTTTTTTCCTTCTATCACCTTTTCTTATGTAATTCTTTGTTTTTATCATTCTATCATTTTCTCTTTCTGTCTTTCCTTATGTTATTCTTTGTTTCTTCCTTCTATTCTTATGTTATTCTTTGTTGTTTTTTCCTTCTATCACCTTTTTTGTAACGGCGTTTTGAATTGTGATTCATGTTTGTGATTCTAGCTTCGAAAATTCGATTGAACGCACCCTATGTCCCTTTTGCAGCCAACCTGAAATTCTCTAGAACTTTGCAGGAATTATGAATTTGTCATGACTTTGTATGTCCTATCTGTGAAATTTAAACGTTAGCAGTGTCCTAATATTCAAATTATGCAAGCAAACCCGTTTATTTGCTAGACCTCACTGTCAGACACTATTGAGTGACTGACTGGCTTTTTCTTCTTTGGTAATAACATACATAACATGATCTGGAAAGGGTACATGAGCATTTGCCTACATCAATAACCCACTTCTTGTGATGGCCAAAATTAAACTGAGTGAATCTTTGCGCAGCATAAAACGTATGACCATTCTGTACAATGGTCTGAAAATCAAGACTATTACTTATTGGCTCTATAGCTCCTAAGTCGATTTGACAACTAATAGTCGTTATTTTCCCACTTGAAGACATTTTCAAGCCCCATCTTTTTTAGGGAAGTTCTAAATTAGTATTATCTTTCAAATGCCGTTGGAATTTAACCTTTTCATTTTTTGGCCTGCAAATGGGACATAGTACCTTTAAGGGAGGCGCGATAGCTCAGTCGTTAGAGCAGTGGTCTCGTAATCCGGTGACCCGGGTTCGAAACCAAGACGATGCGCTAGTGCCCTTTGGTAAGGCATTAATCCTCACTACCAGGTCCCTCGGAGAGGACCTAAAGCCGTCGGCCGTCTAGTTGCTTACTTACAAGCATTAGGGACTTTTAGATTGCACGAAGACAATGTGGATTGCTACGGTCGACGTCCTTTTAATGCACTGCCTTGAATGGACGTCACAGTCCACGCAAAACTAAAAGTCCCTATTTATGCTTTCTTAGCAGTCAGGTAAAATAACCTGAGTTACTACCTGTGTGTATTTTAGCCATGATGGAAGAGCATATCTTCTGCAACTCATTCAACTTGAACGACAGTTGTTCCTTCTTTGCCAAAGAGTTGTCATCCATCCAAGTAATGACGTCATCAACTGCTTTTGTAACGACTTCCTTGTCGTTGGAGCTAAGCTTGCTCCCTACTGATGCGTCTCTGATTGCGGACTTGACTTTGTAGGCATAGCACTCGAGTTGGTTGCTAGCTGCGATGCGTTCCCGGTGAGCATCATCTTCGGCCTTGAATCTCGCGGCATCGTTGATCATGCGCTCGATTTCATCTTTAGATATCCTTCCGCTGTCGTTGGTGATGGTGATCTTTTTGCTACGACCCGTGCTCTTGTCCTCGGCAGTGACGTCCATGATGCCGTTGGCGTCGATGTCGAAAGTGACTTTGATCTTAGGGACGCCCCGAAGTGCAGGAGGGATACCGGAAAACTCAAACTGGCCAAGTCGATTATTTTCTTTAGTCATAGCTCTTTCTCCTTCGAACACTTTGAAGGTAATGGCAGACTGGTTGTCAGCAACAGTAACGAAGTTTTTGGTTGCCTTTGTAGGGATTGTTGTGTTCCTCTCAATGAGCTTTGACATCACACCTCCTATTGTTTGAACGCCAAGAGAGAGAGGAGCAACATCGACTAGAATAACGTCTTTGATTTCTTCGCTTGGGTCATTAGATAGGATGGCAGCTTGGACTGCAGCACCATAGGCAACAGCTTCATCAGGATTGATAGACTTGTTCAGATCCTTGCCGTTGAGGTATTCCTGGAGAAGCTTCTGGACCTTCGGGATTCGTGTTGATCCACCGACAAGTACCACGGTGTCAATCCTGTTCTTGTCGATCTTAGCATCAATGATGGCCCTCTCTACTGGCTGCAGACACTTTTTGAAGAGATCTGAACACAGCTCTTCGAATCGTGCTCTGCTGACACTGGTGGAGAAGTCGATACCTTCGTAGAGTGATTCAACTTGGATGTTTGCTGAAGCACTGCTTGACAGTGTTCTCTTTGCTCGCTCCGCTGCTGTTCGGAGGCGACGGAGCGATCTTGGGTTGGACGTCATGTCTTTCTTATGCTTTCGCTTGAACTCCTCGGCAAGATAATGGACTAGTCTGTTATCAAAGTCTTCCCCTCCGAGATGAGTATCACCGGCTGTCGACTTCACTTCGAAGATCCCATCACCGATGGCTAGGATCGAGACATCGAACGTACCACCACCGAGATCGAAGATGAGGACATGTTGCTCCCCCTTCAGCTTCTTATCGAGTCCGTAAGCTAGGGCGGCAGCGGTGGGCTCGTTGATGATTCTAAGGACGTTGAGCCCTGCGATCACACCTGCGTCCTTCGTCGCCTGTCGCTGTTCATCGTTGAAGTAAGCGGGAACAGTGACGACGGCATCGGTGATCTGCTGGCCAAGATAAGCCTCAGCTGTCTCCTTCATCTTGGTCAAGACCATCGAGCTAATTTCTTCTGGAGCCAATGTCTTCTGTTCTCCCATGTACTTTGCCTGTAGCACCGGCTTGCCTCCTTTATTGATGACGGTGAAAGGCCAGTGCTTCATGTCTGATTGCACGTTGTCATCTGTGAATCTCCTCCCAATAAGTCGTTTGGCTTCAAAGATTGTGTTCTGGGAATTCCTGTAATGATAATAAATAAGAATATGTTATTGTCAGCTGTAATTGATACATATGGTTCTAAATTCTGTGCATTTCTTATAATATATTACTGTAACTACTCATTATTTGACTCATTATTTGATTGTATAATAAAACATGTGCTGCTAATTACACTGATTAGTACATGTACTTACAGTCCTGCCAGTGTCAAAAATAAGGTATCAAAATATGCTCATATGACCGTAATTTATTGCCCGAAACCCCTGGGCTTCAGGGGTCTCCGCCCCCTGGACCCCACGACAATTCGTGACTTGCCAGTTTCACAAATAAGGTATAAAATTATGCTCATCTGACGATAATTTGTTGTATAAAACCCCTGAGCTTCTGAGGGCTCCACCCCCTGAACCCAACACCAATTTGTGTCCTGTCTGTGTCACAAATAAGGTATACAAATATGCTCATCTGACCGTAAATCATTGCCCAAAACTAACCTACCCAAAACCCCTGAGCTACCGGGGGCTCCGCCCCCCGACCCTACGCCAATTCATGACCTGCCAGTTTCACAAATAAGGTATAAAATTATGCTCATCTGACGATAATTTGGTGTATAAAACCCCAGAGCTTCTGAGGGCTCCGCCCCCTGGACCCAACACCAATTTGTGTCCTGTCTGTGTCACAAATAAGGTGTACAAATATGCTCATCTGACCGTAATTTATTGTCCAAAACCCCTGAACTCCCGGAGGCTTCGCCCCTGGACCCCACGCCAACTCGTGACCTGCCAGTGTCACAAATAAGGTATAAATTGATATGCTCATCTGACGATGATTTAATGTATAAAACCCCTGAACTTCCGGGGGCTCCGCCCCCTAGACCAACCACCAATTTGTGTCCTATACCGGTGTCACAAATAAGGTATCAAAATATGCTCATCTGACGACAATTTGATGTATAAAACCTCTGAGCTTCTGTGGGCTCCGCCCCCTGGACCCAACACCAATTTGTGTCCTGCCAGTGTCACAAATAAGGTATCAAAATAATTTCATCTGACCGTAATTTATTGCCCCAAACCCCTGAGCTTCCGGAGGCTTCGCCCCTTGGACCCCATGTCAATTTGTGACCTGCCAGTGTCACAAATAAGGTATCAAATTGTGCTCATCTGACCGTTACTTAATGTATAAAACCCCTGAGCTTCGGTGAGCTCCGCACCCTGCACCCCACACCAATTTGTGTCCTGTCATTGTCATAAATAAGGTATCAAAATATGCTCATCTGACAGTAATTAAATGCCTATACCCCTGAGCTTCTGGGGGCTCCACCCCTTGACCCTCGCCGAGAAACATTCAGCGGGGCCTGCATGTAAGAGTGGGGTGATGGGGATTTTTTTTCTACCCCCCCCCCGAACGTTTTTGCAACTGCCATTACGTACCAATATGTGGCTCGCATAATTTCAAATTTGGGCCCCCATAAGAAATCCTGGATCCGCGCCTGGGCTTACGGTCGCACCATGTGAGAGAGGGGAAGGATAGGGGAGTACTGAAAAGGACTTTTAGTAATCTTTTTTGAGCTTATAAGTCTAAAGATGTATAGCGCCGGTTGGAGAGGATGGGCATTAGGAGGGGCTCGACGTTTCAAACAGGTTGACTAACCGTCATCAGGAGTGGGGAATATGAAATGTTTTAATATACTTACGTTGCCACCTGATTCATTGCAGCATCACCGATCAATCTTTCTGTATCTGTGAAGGCAACACAACTGGGTGTGGTCCGGTTTCCTTGATCGTTAGCAATGATCTCCACCTTCCCATTCTGAAAGACCCCAACACAAGAATAGGTGGTACCCAAATCAATTCCAATCGCTGGTGCTTTTCCTGGTGCCATTTTATTGTTCTTGTAGAAGTTTTTGATGAAAAAAACGTTTCCAAATGTAAAGTTCTCACTGATTAAACCGTCCGCAAATATCTGTGTATGTGTTTAATAAATTATTTGCAGGAATTCTGGTCTCAAAGTGTTTGAACAGCTGTAGAAATAAAACAATATCGTAGTAGAATTTTGCAGTTGAAAATATCTGCCTTTTTTAGTCTCAGAGAGTCGTGTGAAGTCGATATTCTAATTGGAGTTTGTGAAACGTGGCACCAAACACAGCGTCTAGAGCAGTTTCTAGTCAGAGAAGCTTCGAGAGTGAACACAATAATACTAGATACACACACAATAAACAACAAGAACTGCGACTTAAAAGGAGGGAAGTGGGAAAAACCCAGCTTGTTCTCGAACATTTGGCCGCGTCGACATGACGTCGTAGTAGACTGTGCTCCCTTCTCGGCAGATATGCGACGGCATCCTAAAAATACGTCACAATCAAACAGTAATTGACAACAGTCTGTATTGGTGTACGGTGGATTGTATCGTGGGTACGTATTGACAAGAAAAGAAATCAATCTCTATATACCTCTGTGACAGAAACCCACAATCAACATGTCATGTATTATCTAGATATTAATTTACTGACTTATTCATTTTTTTAATTAAATCTATAAAATGATGTAGTTTGATTATTAGAAAGAAATAAGAACATGCCGTTAAAGTAAAGAATGGTTGACCAGAATTTCAAATGTGGATAAATTAGTACCTCCCCCAGGCGCGCCGGAAGCAGTTTGGGATGGGGGAGGGGGGGCAAACATTCCAGGGGGCTCAACTACCAGGGGCAATGGCGTAATGAGCGAAACGTTTGGAAGGGGGGGCAGAAGAAAAATCTGCATCACCACCACTCTTACACGCTACATGCAGGCCCCGCGGAACGTTTTTTAAAAATGGAGTATTAACGATCAGGTAGAGCGTAAGTTGGAGTAGGGGTCCAGGGCTTGAGCTCCGGTAGGGAGTTCAAGGGGCTGAGCCCCTGGAAGCCCTTGGTAGAGTCCGGGGGCAGAACCCCCGAACGCTAGGGGATTTTAGGTATTTAATTACGGTCAGATGAGCATCTAGGGGACCGCCTTAGGGCCCTTGGTGGGGTCCGGGGGGCGGAGCCCCCGTAAGCTCTGGGGTTTTAGGCATTTAATTACGGTCAGATGAGCATATTTTGTCACCTCATTTGTGACATTGGCAGGTCACTTATTCCAATTTTTCCAACAAACAAAATTGAGAAAAAATACCGGAAATCATGTCATTTCAGCAACATTTGTATCGAATAAGAAATACCCCCCCCCCCCCATCAGTACGCCAGCGTTCAGGGGCTCATGTCTTCTCACCCTATAACCAAAAAAAAACACGCTCTCCCATCCTCCCACAATATTTCCAGGATATGCGCGTATCGCTATTATAAAAACCTCCATTGATAGATATAGGTGGCATGCAGAATGTTTAGGAAATTTGATTCCTGCTAATTTTTCTTTTCTTTGAATGGAATTTTATATGTGATTTAATTCACGTTTTATTATTGTTTTGTTCTTTTGGGTTATAAGTACAAACCATGTTTACCTCTTTACTGCTTTTCTTTTTTTTTGGAGGGGGGCGTTTTTTTTTTGGTTGTAGGGGGGCACTCTGCCCCTCCACTTCCGGCGCCTATGCCCTCCCCCCTCTCTCTCTCTTTCTCTCTCTCTATTTATCTGTAGTGGGGGGGGGGGGGGTACTTACATAAATATATATATCATATATGCATGGCGAACACCAGAAAATAAAAAATGAGCCTGTATTTCGCGAAAAACCCTATAACGGGTACCCTTTTCTGCCAAAATGACCCTTAAAAATGGAGGAACAAATTGAGCGGCAAACCCCCATCCAAACCAAACCTAGTCTCCCTCTTCATCTCTCTGGTCCACTCCTTTTGACATCCATAATTATGTAGGAGCTCTTCCTCTTTCTTTTCCCCTTTCAAAATACTATATATGATAAAGCTCAGATAATATGTAGGCCTACTGTAAGATGTACAAGTTTTTTCCTTTGCTTATCAAATCAGTGATAAACTTTATTCAATATATCATAATGTAAACACATAAAGAATTTCTATAAATAATAATTTTGATAACAAATAAAACTACTTATATGGTAAACTTTAAAAAGATTGAATATGCTTATGTCAATGTTCTTAAATTTAAGTTCTAAAATATTGCTTTGAACTTATATTTCCTAAACAAATGCTGCTCGTGACGTTTTTTTTGCTCGTGGCTTGACCGACATTTTTCATTTCATTTATTTCCACAATAACAGCAAGTACAATTTACAAAGTCATTCCAATTAAAATATTAACATACGAGAAATATACATAATTATGGTACATGCAATGTAGTAAGAGTAAACAATGAATAGAGACTTAGAAGATGTTTGCTTGCTATATTGCGGAGGAAACTTAGGAAAGCACAGCATAGCTTGTAACTTAGGTTCCCTGACATAAAATATCATAGTACAGTGTATCATAAAGTAGAAAATACAAGGAAAAGATGGGGAAAACGGGACGAAACAAAACAAGACAATACAATCAAGACAAGCAAAACAACAACAGCATAATAAAGGGACACTTGCATTCTGCAGCTATCATGCACTAAAATCATTGCTCAACATTGATTGCTATAAATCAAATTCCAAGGGAAAGTGTGTATTGTAAACATGAATAATGGCTTGCATTTGAAGCAAATGAGCACGATTTTTACATTGATTCTTTAAAGCTAGCTTTAACTTCAGATTACGTTTAGATGCAAACAGACTTGGTGAGACTAATCAAGAGAATTCCAAAAGATCGGGCCAGTGTCAATTAAGGTTTTCTGTTTACAAAGAGTTCTTAACATTGGAATATGGTAATAAGATGATTGTCTCGTTGGGTAATAATGTGAAATATCTCATTTTTTTAAAACAACAAAGTTAATGCATGATGCAACTCGTCCAGATTCAGTTGATACACAATACAATCCAGACGCAGATTAATGTAAATCAAATATTTTTAAAGCAATAATGCAATAAAACAATTGATCTGAACGGACTAATCTGTTCTTATGACAAATTGTTCTCATTGCCTTGTTTTGTAGCAACAATAATTTATCCAGTTGATTTATGGAGGAGTTGCCCCATGCTAATATCCCATAATTAAAATATTGAAGGATAAGGGTAGTAAATATGCAAATTAAGCAATATATTGGAGGGAAATATCATTTTTAGTTAATTACTCCAACATTTCTAGAGCAACCTAGATGAAAGGTAGATATACTCTGCCATGGGGTCGCTATACAAATACATTAAAGGAGAAAAATGTCTAGTCATCTAGAACATTAATTGAATAAGATAAACAGTTATTTTTCTAAAGCACAATAACAAACATTTCGTCAGTTCAAACAGTTGATGTTAAATTATGATATAATATAAAATACATTTTTGGAATCTGATTTGTTAAAGATAAGTTAAAGGTACTATGTCCATTTTGCAGCCAACCTCAAATTCTCTAGAACTTTGCGGCAGGAATTATTAATATGTCATGTATGTCCTATCTGTGAAATTTAAACGTTAGCAGTGTCCTAATATTCAAATTATGCAAGGAAACCCGTTTACTTGCTAGACTTCACTGTCAGACACTATTGAGTGACTGACTGACTGACTTTTTTCTTCTTTGGTAATAACATACATAAAATGAGCTGGAAAGGGTACATGTGCATTTGCCTACATCAATAACCCACTTCTTGTGATGGCCAAATTTAAACTGAGTGAATCTTTGCGCAGCATAAAACGTATGACCATTCTGTACAATGGTCTGAAAATCAAGACTATTACTTATTGGCTCTATAGCTCCTAAGTCGATTTGACAACTAATAGTCGTTATTTTCCCACTTGAAGACATTTTCAAGCCCCACCTTTTTTTAGGGAAGTTCTAAATTAGTATTATCTTTCAAATGCCGTTGGAATTTAACCTTTTCATTTGTTTGGCCTGCAAATGGGACATAGTACCTTTAAGGGAGGCGCGATAGCTCAGTCGGTAGAGCAGTGGTCTCGTAATCCGGTGACCCGGGTTCGAAACCAAGACGATGCGCTAGTGCCCTTTGGTAAGGCATTAATCCTCATTACAAGGTCCTTCGGAGAGGACCTAAAGCCGTCGGCCGTCTAGTTGCTTACTTACAAGCATTAGGGACTTTTAGATTTGCACGAAGACAATGTGGATTGCTACGGTCGACGTCCTTTTAATGCACTGCCTTGAATGGACGTCACACGTATCAGTCCACGCAAAACTAAAAGTCCCTATTTATACTTTCTTAGCAGTCAGGTAAAATAACCTGAGTTACTACCTGCGTGTATTTTAGCCATGATGGGAGAGCATGTCTTCTGCAACTCATTCAACTTGAACGACAGTTCTTCCTTCTTTGCCAAAGAGTTGTCATCCATCCAAGTAATGACGTCATCAACTGCTTTTGTAACGACTTCCTTGTCGTTGGAGCTAAGCTTGCTCCCTGCTGATGCGTCTCTGATTGCGGACTTGACTTTGTAGGCATAGTACTCGAGTTGGTTGCTGGCTGCGATGCGTTCCCGGTGAGCATCATCCTCGGCCTTGAATCTCTCGGCATCGTTGATCATACGCTCGATTTCGTCTTTAGATATCCTTCCTCTGTCGTTGGTGATGCACCATGCGATACATGAATCGTGGACATACGACATACGAACCGCTGCATAAATTACGGCTAAAATCACTGTTTTTTGAATTTCGTCGGTTGTTTTATTTACACCACATCGTTGAAAAAGTATTGGTTATCGTTATGGGACAAGTTGAAAGGTAATCAAATCGATTATTGAACCTGATTTCTTAACAAATTTGTCGCTAAAATATCCACCATGAATTCCAATGAAGGACACAAGAAGTCGATTCGAACCCGTGGCCAGAGCAGGGGGCAGTCAGAACCCTCCCTGACCCAGGGTAAACCAGCTGGTCAGTCGACTGAGACAGGAACAATAGAACTTGACCGAACCCTTGAATGTGCTATTGAAACACGAATAAAAGAAGCGTTGCTATCTAAACCAGTCATGGCGGCCTTAGTAACCGCCGTGAAAGAAGCAGTATTAGAAGACTTAACTCAACGCGTCTACTCCTCGATCTCGATGGATATTGAAACATACAAAAAGGAAATTCAAGCGCTATCAAAGCAGTTGAAAGACATGAAGAAGAAGTTTCAACACGTCGACTACGAGATCGAAAGCCAGGAACAATATAGCAGAAGAAACAGTCTACGTTTCTATGGGATCAACGAATTGCCTAATGAAAATACGGACACACTGATTATCAACACAGTCAAAGATAACCTGGGGATTGAACTACATCCTACAGACCTCGACAGAAGCCATAGGATTCAACGCAGAGACAAAGACCAGCATCTTATGGGAGTACATGGTGCGAATGCTAAGAAACCAAGGGGTATCGTTGTAAAGTTCACCAGATACAACGTTAGGCAGTCAGTGTTCCAAGCCAAAACAAAGTTGAAAGGTAAGAACATACACATCATGGAATCCTTGACTTCAATGAAGCAGAGCCTCATGTACAGAGCCCAGAGACACGCCAATGTCCTGAGGACATTTTCTCAGGATGGTAGAATCACAGCCCTAACGAAAGAAATGAAAAAGATTCGCATCTTCTGTGAAGGTGACCTTGAAAAGCTGGGTGATGAGATGGTAGATGTGTGAATTTCTAATTTGTAACAGTTAATAAAGTAGAAAAGATTTTTACTCATGCCAGTACGATACCCGTGCCTCAAATGCTGTCAACCAGTCAAGAAAACCCAAAATGCCCTCTTGTGTGTGACGTGTGAACTGTGGTGTCATCTCAAATGTACGCCATCGAGTGAAAATGTGTTTCGATTACCATGTGATTGGATTTGTGAGATCTGCATTTTTCGACAATTACCGTTCCCTCCAGAAGATGTGCATCCCGTTGACCCAGACAAGACAGGAGAGCGAATTCAACGAAACAGAGCAACTGAAACGCAGGAGACATGTGATGTTGAGCTCCAATTGGCAGCCTTGGCATCTAAAAAAGGTCGCAAAATTGTTCACTTGAATATTGCTTCTTTACTGAAATACCTAGATGAATTGAAAATACTAATAAATAAATGTCCTATTGATGTGATTACATTAAGTGAAACCCATTTAGACGAATCCATATGTGACGAAGAAATTGCAATAAGTGGATACACCTGTGAACGTCGAGATCGAAACCGTTCAGGCGGAGGAGTCGCCGCATATGTACGTGAAGGGCTCAATTATATAGTTAAACCGGAATTTATGCCAAAAGACCTGGAAATCATTGTAATGGAAATACATGAAGATAAGCAAAAATCGTATCATGTAGTAACCTGGTACAGACCACCCTCTTCAAGTTCTGACTTGTTCACTAAATTCGAAGACAACCTTGAGATGATCGAAGGAACTGGAACAGATTTTATCATCCTTGGCGATATGAACTGTGACATGAAGAAGAAAAACTCCCAGGGGCAAGCTAAGCAACTCTTTGAAATATTTCACAATAATAGATGTGAGCAACTTATAATGGAAGCAACTCGCGTAACAAATAACTCAAGTTCATTAATTGATTTGATTGTGACGAACAATTCTCAGCAAATTCAGTCAAGTGGAGTATTGTATGTGACTCTGAGTGACCACTATATGGTATATTGTGTAAAAGGGAAACTTCCTAATTGTAATGTAATGCATAAATATAGAATGATGAGGAATATAACAAAAACTGAAGCCCGACATTGTGCAAAATTTCATTCAACGTATTAATTTTGATTGTATCCAAGAATATGTTTGCCCCCAAAAGGCGTATGGAGCATTCGAGAGTAAATTGAATTCTATATTAGATGATATAGCACCCATAAAACGAATGAGAATCAAGAATAAAACATCAAAATGGATTAATCAAAACATCCTAGATTTGATTGAAGAGAAAAATGCTGCTAAACAGACTGCCAAAAAGTCAAAAGATGACGTTGACTGGCGCATTTACAAATCTTTAAGAAATAAAGTCATTGCTGTTATTAGGAAAGCAAAACGCGAGTATATTGGAAATTGTATTGAAAACAGTTCTGATAACAATACTCTTTTTTCATCTATGCAGCAATTCTTACCTACTAAGAAGAAAGTCTGCAATAATATTCCACAGTTACTTATCTGGTTCTGGTTCTGGTTCTGGATTATACTCCGACAAAGCGGGATCCCGCATCGCGTCAGAGGGTTGACCTGGGGGTTGACCTGTTGGAATTATTTCCGATTGGTGTTTGTGAAAAAATCGCAGAGCCTTTTCTTAAAAATGTCTATGTTTGGGGCGTCTAGGATGTCATGAGGCAGGTCGTTCCAATGTTTAACAGTCCATGGGAAGAAGCTATTTGAGTAGATTGTTGAGTTGGTTCTAGGTCTCTGGAAGGATGATGGGTGTGTGCGTCTAAGTTGGCGAGATGGTCTGGATAAGTAGGGGTTCCAGTCAACGTCTACGAGGTTTGCGTTGATTTTGTACATCATATTGAGTCGGGCAATCTTTCGTCTGGTCTCGAGGTCAGTCCACTGGAGGGAGGTTATCATGGCTGTCACGCTGGATTCTCTTGAGTAGTCGGTGAGGTACATTCTTGCAGCAGCTCTTTGGACCATGTCAAGCTGATGTTTTTCTTTTTGTGTGCTAGGGTACCATGCAGTCGTGCCGTACTCTAGTTTGGGTTGTACAAGTGAAAGATAAAGTCGTGATTTGACGTCAACAGTACATGCCTTGAAGTTGCGTCGGATGACTCCCAGTACCTTCTTAGAGCTCTTGGTGATGGTGTTAATGTGAGAGTTCAATTTTAGATCGCTGCTGAAGGTGATGCCCAAGTAGGGGTGGCTAGAAGTCACCTGTAGAGTGTTGTTACATAGTTTATAGGGGGTAATGTTTGGAGATTTCTTCGATGTGAAATGCATGGTAAAGCATTTGTCCGTGTTAAATGCCATCTGCCAGTCGGAGCCCCATTTGGAGAGGGCGTCGAGATCCTTTTGAAGAGTTTGGGGGTCCATTTCTGAATTTATTTCCCGGTAGATTAGTGCATCGTCAGCGAATAAACGTATCTTGGTACCTTTGGAGATACAGTCAGGCATGTTGTTAATGTAGATTAAGAAGCACAGAGGGCCGATGACAGTACCCTGGGGGACACTTGATGTAACCTCTGCGGCTAAAGACGGCTATCAATGAAGAAATTATCTATGACCATAAACAAATTGTGAATGAATTCAATGACTATTTTGTTTCAGTAGGTAAAAATATACAAGCCCAACAAACTTGTCCTTCTCAAGATATGACGTTTAAAAATTATTGTTCTGATGTTTCCGCTGGCGAATTCAATTTTGCCGATGTTTCCGAAAGCACTGTTTTAAAGGAATTAAAAGAAATTTCTGTCAAAAAGGCTACAGGGCCAGATGAGATCCCAGCATGGTTTATAAAGATGATTTCTCAATATATTGCCAAACCAATGTGTCATATTATAAATATGTCTTTCACTCAAGGAATTGTTCCGCTTCAATGGAAAATATCACGTGTAACTCCCATATATAAAAAGGGAGATAAACAAGAAAAAAGCAATTACAGACCAATATCGGTTATTCCAGTACTAGCCAAAGTGATAGAAAAGATTGTTTTCAAGCAGATATATGAATTTTTAAATGACAATAACTTACTATGTGATAATCAGTCAGGTTTTCGGCCAAAGCACTCAACGACTACTACACTATTAAATATTACAGAAGATCTATTTGATAATATAGACAAAGGGTGCACAACAGGAATTGTTATGCTCGATTTAAAAAAAGCATTTGACTGCATTGATCATCACATCCTTCTGCAAAAATTACGTTTCATCGGTATGTCTGAAAAAGTCACCAAATGGTTTGAAGGTTATCTAATAGGGAGAAAGCAATTTATTACAATGAATGGTATAAGCTCGAATACTAAGGAACTTACATGCGGAATACCGCAAGGTACTATCGTAGGACCCATGCTATTTTCAATATATGTGAACGACCTACCAACTGCAGTGAAGCATTCTAAGGTATTAATGTATGCTGACGATACGTGTTTATATTTCAGTAGTAAAAATGTTCAAGAGTTGACAACGACTTTAAACAAAGACCTAGATTCCGTATGTGAATATCTAAAATGCAACAAACTGAAATTAAATGTTAAGAAATGTGAGTTTCTTGTCGTAGGTACCAGGAGTAAGTTAAACAGACTTGATCCTAATATACATTTACTAGTAGAGAGTATACCCATTCTGAGAGTTTCATCGTGTAAGTATCTTGGCGTAATTATAGACGAGAATCTAAGTTGGAACCTACATATCAACGAAATAAGAAGAAAAGTTTTGTTTAAATTGTATATATTAAGGAGAATTCGTCCGATTATTACACAACGCCAAGCGGAATTGTTTTATAAATCCATGATACAATGTCATTTTGATTACTGTGATATAGTATATGCAAATACAGGGGTTACGAACTTAAGAAAACTTCAAATTTTACAAAATAAAGCGCTAAAAACTGTCTTAAGGAAAGACCCAAGATTCCCAACAGATCAGTTGTTCATTCTTTTGAAGTTAGATAACATTTTAGAAAGATTTAAAAAAAGGACATTAATAGTGATGCACCAAATATTTTATAACAATGCACCTAAACCTATTTTACATTTCTTTGAAAAGTGCAACCCTGTTTATAATACCCGACACTCTTTTCATAATTTTGCATTACCTAAAGGCCAAACGAATTATAAAATAAGGAGTTTAAGTTATAGAGGAGCGAAATGCTGGAACACAATTTTACAGGAACTGAAATCCATAGAGAATAAAAATATTTTTAGAAAACAGATCATGTCACCACCTAGGTAGCGGGGGGGGGGGGGGCTGACCCTTGGGAGGAGAGTCAATCAGACTCTCTGTTTACAATACACCTCTCTGATAATTATTTACTTTTTATTCATTATTGTTAATTTGTATTTTGTACATTATAATAATTCATGTTTTCTTTGTTTATTTTTAGTTGTTACTGGATTTTGATTTGTGATATAATTTGTATATTTTTTATTCAGTCACGGACTTTCTGAAAATCAACCGATAGGCTGAGACCGTGCTTAAATAAATAAATAAATGAAATGGTGATCTTTTTGCTACGACCCGTGCTCTCGTCCGTGACAGTGAAGGCCATAATGCCGTTGGCGTCGATGTCGAAAGTGACTTTGATCTTAGGGACGCCCCGAGGTGCAGGAGGGATACCGGAAAACTGAAACTGGCCAAGTCGATTGTTTTCTTTAGTCATAGCTCTTTCTCCTTCGAACACTTTGAAGGTAATGGCAGACTGGTTGTCAGCTATAGTAACGTAGTTTTTGGTTGCCTTTGTAGGGATTGTTGTGTTCCTCTCAATGAGCTTTGACATCACACCTCCTATTGTTTCAACGCCAAGAGAGAGAGGAGCCACATCGACTAGAATAACGTCTTTGATTGCTTCGCTTGGGTCGTTAGATAGGATGGCAGCTTGGACAGCAGCACCATAGGCAACAGCTTCATCAGGATTGATAGACTTGTTGAGATCCTTGCCGTTGAAGTATTCCTGGAGAAGCTTCTGGACTTTCGGGATTCGTGTTGATCCACCGACAAGTACCACGGTGTCAATCTTGTTCTTGTCGATCTTAGCATCAATGATGGCCCTTTCTACTGGTTGTAAACACTTTCTGAAAAGATTTGAACACAACTCCTCGAAGCGTACTCTGCTGACACTGGTGGAGAAGTCGATACCTTCGTAGAGTGAGTCAACGTGGATGTTTGCCGAAGGACTGCTTGACAGTGTTCTCTTTGCTCGCTCTGCTGCTGTTCGGAGGCGACGGAGCGATTTGGGGTTGGACCTCATGTCTTTCTTATGCTTTCGCTTGAACTCCTCAGCAAGATAATGGACTAGTATATCATCGAAGTCTTCTCCTCCGAGATGAGTGTCACCGGCTGTCGAAATTACTTTGAAGATATCATCATCAATGGCCAGGATCGAGACATCGAACGTACCACCACCGAGATCGAAGATGAGGACATGTTGCTCCCCCTTCAGCTTCTTATCGAGTCCGTAGGCGAGGGCGGCAGCGGTGGGCTCGTTGATGATTCTGCGGACGTTGAGGCCAGCGATCACACCTGCGTCCTTCGTCGCCTGTCGCTGTGCATCGTTGAAGTAAGCTGGAACAGTGACGACGGCATCGGTGATCTTCTGGCCAAGATAAGCCTCGGCTGTCTCCTTCATCTTGGTCAAGACCATAGAGCTAATTTCTTCTGGAGCCAATGTCTTCTGTTCTCCCATGTACTCTGCCTGTATCATTGGCTTGCCTCCTTTATTGATGACGGTGAAAGGCCAGTGCTTCATGTCTGATTGCACGTTGTCATCAGTGAATCTCCTCCCAATAAGACGTTTGGCATCGAAGATTGTGTTCTTGGGATTCCTGTAACGATATTAAATAAGAATAGGTTATTGTCACATGTAATTGATACATAGCTTAATTACACGAGCATAGGCCGTTGTAAGTACATGTACTAATCAGTGTAAGTAGCAGCGCATGTTTTATTATCCAATCAAATAATAAGTAATTACAGTTATATATTATAAGAAATACACAGAATTTAGAACCAGTCATGAAATGTTGGTGATAAGAGAGTATCATTACAATTTGAAGGGAATATTGAAATGCAAAATGACTAAATTATTTTAAAAAAAATGCTCCCTGTTCCCTGTCAAACTCTCCACTGCACACTTTTAAATTACTGCATGGTCACCCTTTTTGGGAGATTAAAGATACTATGTCCCTTTTTGCAGCCAATATCAAATTCTGTAGAACTTTGCAGGAATTATGAATATGTCCTATCTGTGAAATTTGAACGTTAGCAGTGTCCTTATATTCAAATTATGGAAGGAAACACGTTTACTTGCTAGACTTCACTGTCAGACACTATTGAGTGACTGACTGGCTTTTCTTCTTCTTTGGTAATAACATAAATAAAATGAGCTGTAAAGGGTACATGAGCATTTGTCTACATCAATAACCCACTTCTTGTAAAATGGCCAAAATTAAACTGATTGAATCTTTGCGCAGCATAAAACGTACGACCATTCGGTACAATGGTCTGAAAATCAGACTATTACTTACTGGCTCTATAGCTCTTAAGTCGATTCGATAACTAATAGTCGATATTTTCCCACTTAAAGGTACTATGTCCCATTTGCAGGCCAAAAAAATGAAAAAGTTAAATTCCAACTGCATTTGAAAGATAATACTAATTTAGAACTTCCCTAAAAAAGGTGGGGCTTGAAAATGTCTTCAAGTGGGAAAATAACGACTATTAGTTGTCAAATTGACTTTAGGGCTATAGAGCCCAAAAGTAATAGTCTTGATTTTCAGACATTATTGTACCGAATGGTCATACGTTTTATGCTGCGCAAAGATTCAATCAGTTTAATCTTGGCCATCACAAGAAGTGGGATATTGATGTAGACAAATGCTCATGTACCCTTTACAACTCTTTTCATGTATGTTATTACCAAAGAAGAAAAAAAGGCGGTCAGTCACTCAATAGTGTCTGACAGTGAAGTCTAGCAAGTAAACAGGTTTCCTTGCATAATTTGAATATGAGGACACTGCTAACGTTTAAATTTCACAAATAGGACATACATGACATATTCATAATTCCTGCAAAGTTCTACAGAATTTGAGGTTGACTGCAAAAGGGACATAGTACCTTTAAAGACATTTTCAAGCCCCCCCCCCCCCTTTTTTTGGGGGGGGGGGGAGAGTTCTATAACTAGTATTATCTTTCAAATGCCGTTGGAATTTAACCCTTTCATTTTTGTTTGGCCTGCAAATGGGACATAGTACCTCTAACACCTAGTGAGATTCTTGTTTATAAAATGATGTTTTAATTCGTCCACCCGTCATTGAAGTTATATATTTTTCAATTATAGTTTTAGATGCTGCTTATAAGTATTGGCTTGCATGGTGATGTTGAACTTGATATACAGGCTTACAGTTGCACCATGTGAGAGAGGGGAAGGATAGGGGAGTCCTGAAAAGGTTTAATTTTGGTTCAATTTTGTTTACACTATTCAATTTCATTGTAAATCAACCATTATGAGTTCCTGAACTTTACGTGTTGATGTTTTTAAAACCGAATAAATAAATAAAATAATAAATAAATAAATAACTGTCGGTAATCTTTCTTTCTTGAGGGTACGGTGTGTGTAGTAAAGGACTTTTGGTAATCTTTCTTGAGCTTATAATTCTAAAGATGTATAGCGCCGATTGGAGAGGATGGGCAGTATGAGGGGCTCGACGTTTCGAACAGGTTGATTATCCGTCGTCAGGAGTGGGGAATAGTAAACAAATATACCATGCATTGAGAGGCTCTTGTTGAAATTATAGATCGAGGTGGCAGGAATAGCACTATTTTCTGTCGCCGAGGAATCCATAATTTCACTAGTGGCTTGAAATAGTGCATGATATATTTGTTTTATATTTTTCAAACCAACCTTATATATTAAATATCAATAGTACTATTTCCTGTCACTGAACTAGTGTATTGTGCAGGTGCTCTGGCTGGTGAGAGCAGCGCAGACGGACATACCGCGACCACGCCCGATAGCACATAGATCTTGATCGATCGCATATGTATGACGTCATCCATGGTATAGTGCTATGGTGTAGTGCACTATACCATGGATGACGTCACGGTAACATCATAGCAATGTTATGTTGGGGTCACGTGATGCTCTGTTAAACAATCACTGGACAGGATTTCATTGATCAAAAATATAAAAAATGTTATAATAAACTTACATTGCCACCTGATTCATTGCAGCTTCACCGATCAATCTTTCTGTATCTGTGAAGGCAACACAACTAGGTGTGATCCTGTTACCCTGATCGTTAGCAATGATCTCCACCTTCCCATTCTGAAACACTCCAACACAAGAATAGGTGGTACCCAGATCAATTCCAATCGCTGGTGCTTTTCCTTGTGCCATTTTATTGTTCTTGTAGAAGTTTTTGATGATTAAACCGTCTGCAAATATCTGCGTATCTGTTTATATCAGCAGGAATTCTGGTCTCAATGAAGCAGCTTTCAGTCAGAGAAGCTTCGAGAGTGAACACAATAATACTAGATACATAATAAACAACAAGGACTGCGAGGTCAAAGAAGGGAAGTGGGGAAAACCCAGCTTGTTCTCGAACGTCTGGCCGCGTCGACATGACTATTGTGACGTCGTAGTAGACTGTGCTCTTTTCTCGGCAAATATGCGACGTGCATTGGTTCATTGGTTGATACTAAACACAAGTCACAAGCAAACAGTAATTGATAACAGTCTGTACGTTGTATGGTGGATTGACAGTATCGTGGGTAGGCATTGACAAGAAAAGAAATCAATCTCTACCACTGTGACAGAAACCCACAGTAAACATGTCATTTATTATCTAGGTAGTTATTCTACTGACTTATTCATTTTTCTAAATAAATCTATTCATTAATTTCTGCAAAATTATGTAGTTTGATTATTAGAAAGAAATAAGAACAGGCCTAAGTAAAGAATGGCTGACTAGAATTTCAAATGTGAATAAATTATGTATATGCCCCCTCCGCCTCTCTCTGTTTTTGCTCTCTCTCTCTCTCTCTCTCTCACACCCAGAACACCTAACACTATCTCACATTCCCCTATTCGCTCTCTTTCTCTCTATCCCTCTCTGCATGTGTCTCTCATTGTCACTTTCTGTTTCGGTATATTGATCTCAGTTGAACACAAGTGACATGTGCCACATCAAAAAAATTCCTCACCTCCTCTCTATCTGTCTCTCTTGTCTCTCTATTTCTCACCTTTCTATCTCTCTCTTTTTACCTCTCTATCTCTCTCTTTTTACCTCTCTATCTCTCTCTTTTTACCTCTCTATCTCAACTCTTCTTCATTATTTCTGTTGTCATGATCTCTTTTCAATCTTTCTCTACCTCTCCTCCTCCGTCTCCCTTCCCCTTCTTTCTCTCCCTCTCCATTCTCTCTCTCTCTCTCTCTCTCTCCCTCTTTCTCTCCCTTCTCCCTCTTCTCCTGACTGTTCCACTGCATTTGACATTAATATGTATAGATACTTATTCTATTTCATTCCCTTTCCAAAAATATCATCTATGATAAAGTCCAGAGAATGCGATGTACAAGTATTTTTTCCTTTTCTTATCAAATCAGTAATATACTTTATTCACTTAAGCATAATTTATACACATAAACATTTTTTTTTAAATAAATAATTAAGTTGATAACAAATAAAATTACTAATAGTAATATGGTAAACTTTAAAATAAATTTATTTCCTGAATGTTCTTGACGATCCAGATATTTGCTCGTGGCTTGACCGAAATAGAGCAAAATAGATTACATGCACTCCGTCATGGCGTCGCTATATAAATACATAAAAGGTGAAAAACATACTAAAATGACTAGTCATCTGGAACATTATTTGAATAAAATAAAAAGTTAAACTTTTTTTTTAAAATAGCATTAACACAACAAAATTCGCAAGTACAAACAGTTGATATAAAATTATAACTGACATTAATGAGCCACATAGTTCTTATAAGATAATGTAAAACATAATTATTTAGGCTAAACTTACACTTGGTCAGACAGGCAAATGAAAGTCTATTGTAAATTATTTCGCTTTTATAATAAGTCAATACATTGACAATATTTCTAAGCGCTTTGCAAATATATCATTACCCCGGTCATCGGATTCAGACATGCCCGCACACAAAGGATGCACAATCTCTATACTTCCTGGAGTACATTCCAACCAGACGCCATTTAATATACGCTCAAAATGCTGAGCAAACTATATTAACGTTCGCATCCTACTTGGTGCCCATTAATACATGGGTGGAGAGTGGCAAAAGTAGATTATCGACTTGCCAAATGACGTTAGTGCCAGGCTGGGATTTGAACCCCGTACATTGTAGTCTGTGGTCGGATGACTTATCCACTAGACCACAACACCTATGATGACGTTGGCTGGAATTTAATCCATCTCATCAACAGTAGGCCCACCACTGCCTGAAGACGATGAGTTGGCCTGTGGTCCAGGGTGACCCGAGTTGCTACCTGCGTGTAAGTTAGCCATTATGGGAGAGCATGTCTTCTGCAACTCTTCAAACTTGAACGAGAATTCTTCCTTGTTTGCCAACGAGTTGTTATCCATCCAAGTAATGACGTCATCAACTGCTTTCGTCACGACCTCCTTGTCGCTGGAGCTGAGCTTGCTCACTACCGATGCTTCATTGATTGCGGACTTGACGTTGAAGGCATACCTCTCCAGTTGGTTCCTGGCCGCAATGCGTTCCCGCTGAGCATCATCTTCGGCCTTGAATCTCTCGGCATCGTTGATCATGCGATCGATGTCGTCTTTAGAGATCCTTCCGCTGTCGTTGGTGATGGTGATCTTGTTGCTACGACCCGTGCTCTCATCCTTGGCAGTGACGTTCATGATGCCGTTGGCGTCGATGTCGAAAGAGACTTCGATCTTAGGGACGCCTCGAGGTGCAGGAGGGATACCGGATAGCTCAAACTGGCCAAGTCGATTATTGTCTTTGGTCATAGCTCTTTCTCCTTCGAGTACTTGGATGGTAACGGCTGGCTGGTTGTCAGAGTAGGTTGTGAATGTCTGGGTTGCCTTTGTTGGGATTCTTGTGTTCCTCTCAATGAGCTTTGTCATCACACCTCCTGCCGTCTCAATTCCAAGAGAGAGCGGAGCCACATCGACTAGAAGAACATCTTTGATTTCTTCGCTCTGGTCGCCAGAGAGGATGGCAGCTTGGACAGCAGCACCATAGGCAACAGCTTCATCAGGATTGATAGACTTGTTGAGATCCTTGCCGTTGAGGTATTCCTGGAGAAGTTTCTGGACCTTTGGGATTCGTGTTGACCCACCGACAAGTACCACGGTGTCAATCTTGTTCTTTTCGATCTTAGCATCAATGATGGCCCTCTCTACTGGTTGCAAACATTTTCTGAAGAGATCTGAACACAGCTCCTCAAATCGTGCTCTGCTGACACTTGTGTAGAAGTCGATGCCTTCGTAGAGTGAGTCAACTTCGATATTTGCTGAAGCACTGCTCGACAGTGTTCTCTTTGCCCGTTCCGCTGCTGTACGGAGGCGACGGAGCGATCTTGGGTTGGAACTCATGTCTTTTTTATGCTTTCGCTTGAACTCCTCGGCAAGAAGATGGACTAGTCTGTTATCGAAGTCTTCTCCTCCGAGATGAGTGTCACCGGCTGTCGACTTCACTTCGAACATCCCATCATCAATGGCTAGGATTGATACATCGAACGTACCACCACCGAGATCAAAGATGAGGACATGTTGCTCCCCCTTTAGCTTCTTATCAAGTCCGTAAGCTAGGGCGGCAGCGGTGGGCTCGTTGATGATTCTTAGGACGTTCAGTCCTGCGATCACACCTGCGTCCTTCGTCGCCTGACGCTGTGCATCGTTGAAGTACGCCGGAACAGTGACGACGGCATCAGTGATCTTCTGACCAAGATAAGCTTCAGCTGTCTCCCTCATCTTGGTCAGAACCATGGAGCTGATTTCTTCTGGTGCCATTGTCTTCTTTTCTCCTATGTACTCTGCCTGTAGCATTGGCTTGCCTCCTTGGTTGATGACGGTGAAAGGCCAGTGCTCCATGTCTGATTGCACGTTGTCATCTGTGAATCTCCTCCCAATAAGACGTTTGGCATCGAAGATTGTGTTCTTGGGATTCCTATAATGATAATGAATAAAGTTCGGTCATTGTCACCTGTAATATTATTATTGATACATAGCTTAATGACACAAGTATAGGCCGCCTAGGCCGTTGTAAATACTAATTAGTTAATATACCAGCGTAAGGTGTCATTGTCCAATTAAATAATAAGTAATTACATGTTTTGTTTTTAAAGCAATGCACAGAATTTAGAACTAGTCATGAAATGTTGGTGTATAATTATAATTATCACAATTTGACGCCTGAAAACATGCAACCGGGAAGAATATTATTATGTTTAAAATTGTTTATACAAAGATTCTCGTTTTATTTTTTAATTAACTGAGTATAAAGATCACAGGCTGTATAGGTATGGAGTGAAACAGTTTGAACAAAAGTGATTTCCAAATTGAAATGCGAAATGAAAAAACGCATTGTCGTTCCCATTTACTGTTAAAATAAACCAAATTTTACACTGGACACTGTCAAATTGCCAACTGCATTGTTACTTTTTTTTTTTAAAGAAGTGTAATCCTGTACATTACTCATCATAACGCCTAGTGAATTTCTTGTGAACAAAAATCGTTTAAATTTGGCCATCCGTCATTAAAAAAAAAGTGAAGCAACAACACCCGTCATTAAATTAAAAAAAATATAACGGTTTAGGTAAACAGTTAAACACTTAATATGTCAACATAGAAAATGTTATAATATACTTACATTGCCACCTGGTTCTTTGCAGCATCACCGATCAATCTTTCTGTATCTGTGAAGGCAACATAACTGGGTGTGGTCCGGTTTCCTTGATCGTTAGCAATGATCTCCACCTTCCCATTTTGAAACACCCCAACACAAGAATAGGTAGTACCCAAATCAATTCCAATCGCTGGTGCTTTTCCTTGTGCCATTTTATCGTTCTTGTAGAAGTTTTTGATGAAAACCCGTTTCAAAATTTAAATTAAGTTCTTCTAAAAGTTAAACCGTTTTACCGTTTAAACTGTCTGCAAATATCTGTGTCTCTTTTAACAAATTATTAGCAAAAAAAATTCTGGTCCCAAAACGTTCGAATAACTGTAGAAATAGAATAATCTCTTAGAAGTATTTTGCAGTTGAAAATATCAGCCTTTTTTCTCTCAGAGAGTCGTGTGAACTGTGAGAAGTCGAAATTCGAATTGGAGTTTGAAAAACAGTGACACGGGTTATATAGCACCAAACACCGGTCGAGCGAAGCTTCGAGGCAGAGAAGCTTCGAGTGTGAACACAATAGGAGAATAGTAAACGACAAGGACTGCGAGGTCGCGAGGGCAAAACAGGAAAGAGGGAAAATCCCAGATTGTTCTCGATCGTCCGCGGTGATGAGACGACTGTATGTTGACGTCATTGTAGACTGTGCTCTCTTCTTAGCGAATAAGCGTCGCTCATTGGTGAATCCTCAATACACGTCATAAGCAAACAATAATAGGTAACAGTCTGGATAATTATAGTACCGGTATGTACGTTGTATGGTCGATTGACAGTATCGTGGGTACGAGAAGAAATCAATCTCTATACCATTGTGACAGAAGCCCACAGTAAACATGTCATTTATTATCAAGGTAGTTATTCTACTGACTTATTCATTTTTCTAAATAAATCTGTTCATTAATTTCTGCAAAATTATCATGATGTAGATTGATTATTGAAATAAGAACAGGCCTAAGTGAAGAATGGCTGACTAGAATTTCAAATGTGAATAAATTATATTTCTATACCCCCTCCCCCTCTCTCTGTTTTTGCTCTCTCTCTCTCTCTTTCTCACCCAGAACACCCAACACTAACTCACATTCCCCTATTCGCTCTCTTTCTCTCTATCCCTCTCTGTGTCTCTCATTGTCACTTTCTGTTTCTGTATATTAATCTCAGTTGAACACAAGTGACATGCCTCATCGAAAATGTCAATGACCTCCTTTTTATCTCTCTCTCTCTCTCTCTCTCTCTCTTGTCTCTGTCTCTCTCTTCTTTATTATCTCTCTTGTCACGATCTCTTTTCCACTTTCTCTATACCTCTCTTTTCTCCCTCTCCTCCTCCGCCTCCCCTCCCACACTCTCTCTCTCTCTCTATATATATATATCTGTATTGGGGGGGGGGTGGGGTACTTACATAAATATGTTATGACATGTAGGGATATGCCGCTCTTAGAATGGGTCGCTTTTTTACAAAAATATCTCTAAAAAGAGGTCAATTTTTCCAAATTTTTTGGGGGTTTGCATGGCGAACACCCACAAATATTGTCAAAAATGGGCCTGTATTTCGCGAAAAAAAACCTACAATGGGTACCCTTTTCTGCCAAAATGATCCTTAAAAATGTAGGAAAAATTGAGCGGCACACCCCCATCCGAACCAAGTCTTCCTCTTCATCTCTCTGGTCCACTCCTTTTGACATCCATAATTATGTAGGAGCTCCGACTCTTTCTTTACCCCTTTCAAAATACCATCTACGATAAAGTTAATATTGTACGATGTACAAGTTTTTTCCTTTGTTTATCAAATCAGTAATAAACTTTATTCACTATATCATAATGTATACACAAAAACATTTTCTATAAACAATAATTTGATAACAAATAAAACTACTAATATGGTAAACTTTAAAATGAATGAATATGTTTATTTATATAAATATTCAATGTTCTTAAATTTAAGTTCTAAAATATTGCTTTGAACTTATATTTCCTTAACAAATGCTGCTCGTGACATCCAAGATTTTTGCTCGTGGCTTGACCGACATTTTTCATTTAATTTCATTTATTTCCACAATAACAGCAAATACAATTTACAAAATCATTCCGATTAAAATATTAACAAACGAGAAATATACATAATATGGTTTATGCAATGCAGTAACAGTATACAATTGAGACTAAGAAGATAATTGCTTGCTGTATTACGGTGGAAACTTAGGAAAGCATAGCTTGTAATTTAGGTTCCCTAACATAAAATAGCATAGTACAATGTATAATAAAGTAGAAAATACAAGGAAAAGATGGGGAAAACGGGACGAAACAAAACAAGACAGTACAATCATGACAAGACAAGCAAAACAACACAATCACAAGAAAGGGACACTGTTCAGTGTGCATTCTGCAGCTACCATGCACTAAAATCATTGCGCAACATTAGTTGCTATGAATCAAATTCCAAGGGAAAATAATTATGTATTGTAAACATGAATAATGGCTTGAATTTGAAGCAAATGAGCATAGTATTACATTGATTCTTTAAAACCAGCTTTAACTTCAGATTCGTTTAAATGCAAAACAGACTTGATGAGACTAATCAAGACAATTCCAAAAGATCGGGCCAGTGTAAATTAAGGTTTTCTGTTTACAAAGAGAAGTTCTTAACATCGGAATATGGTAATAAGAAGATTGTCTCGTTGGGTAATTATTGTGGAATATCTCATTTTTTTTAAACAACAAAGTTAATGCATGAGGCAACTCGTCCAGATTCAGTTGATACACAGTACAACCCAGACGCAGATTAATGTAAATCAAATATTTTTATAGCAATAATGCAATAAAACAATTGATCTGAACGGACTAATCTGTTCTTATGACAAATTATTCTCATTGCCCTGTTTTGTAGCAACAATAATTTATCCAGTTGATTTTTGGAGGAGTTGCCCTATGATAATGTCCCATAATTCAAATATTGAAGGATAGGGGTAGTAAATATGCAAATTAAGCAATATATTGGAGGGAAATATCATTTTTAGTTAATTACTCCAACATTTCTAGAGCAACCTAGATGAAAGGTAGATGTATTCTGCCATGGGGTCGCTATACAAATACATTAAAGGTTTTTAAAAAAGTACTAAAATGACTAGTCATCTAGAAACATTATTTGAATAAAATAAACAGGTTTTTTTTTAAAGCATTATAACAAAAAATGTCGTCAGTACAAACAGTTGATGATAATTCATGATAAATATAAAATATATTTTTGGAATCTGATTTGTTAAAGGTAAGTTAAAGGTACTATGTCCCTTTTGCAGCCAACCTCGAATTCTCTAGAACTTTGCAGGAATTATGAATATGTCATGTATGTCCTATCTGTGAAATTTAAACGTTAGCAGTGTCCTAAGATTCAAATTATGCAAGGAAACCCGTTTACTTGCTAGACTTCACCGTCAGACACTATTGAGTGACTGACTGACTTTTTTCTTCTTTGGTAATAACATACATAAAATGAGCTGGAAAGGGTACATGTGCATTTGCCTACATCAATAACCCACTTCTTGTGATGGCCAAAATTAAACTGTGTGAATCTTTGCGCAGCATAAAACATATGACCATTCTGTACAATGGTCTGAAAATCAAGACTATTACTCATTGGCTCTATAGCTCCTAAGTCGATTTGACAACTAATAATCGTTATTTTCCCACTTGAAGACATTTTCAAGCCCCACCTTTTTTAGGGAAGTTCTAAATTAGTATTATCTTTCAAATGCCGTTGGAATTTAACCTTTTCATTTTTTTGGCCTGCAAATGGGACATAGTACCTTTAAGGGAGGCGCGATAGCTCAGTCGGTAGAGCAGTGGTCTCGTAATCCGGTGACCCGGGTTCGAAACCAAGACGATGCGCTAGTGCCCTTTGGTAAGGCATTAATCCTCACTACCAGGTCTCTCGGAGAAGACCTAAAGCCGTCTGCCGTCTAGTTGCATACTTACAAGCATTAGGGACTTTTAGATTTGCACGAAGACAATGTGGATTGCTACGGTCGACGTCCTTTTAATGCACTGCCTTGAATGGACGTCACACGTATCAGTCCACGCAAAACTAAAAGTCCCTATTTATGCTTTCTTAGCAGTCAGGTAAAATAACCTGAGTTACTACCTGCGTGTATTTTAGCCATTATGGGAGAGCATGTCTTCTGCAACTCATTCAACTTGAACGACAGTTCTTCCTTCTTTGCCAAAGAGTTGTCATCCATCCAAGTAATGACGTCATCAACTGCTTTTTTAACGACTTCCTTGTCGTTGGAGCTAAGCTTGCTCCCTACTGATGCGTCTCTGATTGCGGACTTGAATTTGTAGACATAGTCCTCGAGTTGGTTGCTGGCTGCGATGCGTTCCCGGTGAGCATCATCTTCGGCCTTGAATCTCTCGGCATCGTTGATCATACGCTCGATTTCGTCTTTAGATATCCTTCCGCTGTCGTTGGTGATGGTGATCTTTTTGCTACGACCCGTGCTCTTGTCCGTGGCAGTGACGTCCATAATGCCGTTGGCGTCGATGTCGAAAGTGACTTCGATCTTAGGGACGCGCCGAGGTGCAGGAGGGATACCGGAAAACTGAAACTGGCCAAGTCGATTATTTTCTTTAGTCATAGCTCTTTCTCCTTCGAACACTTTGAAGGTAATGGCAGACTGGTTGTCAGCAATAGTAACGAAGTTTTTGGCTGCCTTTGTAGGGATTGTTGTGTTCCTATCAATGAGCTTTGTCATCACACCTCCTATTGTTTCAATGCCAAGAGAGAGAGGAGCCACATCGACTACAATAACGTCTTGAGTCATTTGATAGGATTGCAGCTTGGACAGCAGCACCATAAGCCACAGCTTCATCAGGATTGATAGACTTGTTGAGATCCTTGCCGTTGAAGTATTCCTGGAGAAGCTTCTGGACCTTCGGGATTCGTGTTGACCCACCGACAAGTACCACGGTGTCAATCTTGTTCTTATCGATCTTAGCATCACTGATGGCCCTCTCCACTGGCTGCAGAAACTTTCTGAAGAGATCTGAACACAGCTCCTCGAACCGTGCTCTGCTGACACTGGTGGAGAAGTCGATACCTTCGTAGAGTGAGTCAACTTGGATGTTTGCTGTAGCACTGCTTGACAGTGTTCTCTTTGCTCTCTCCGATGCTGTTCGGAGGCGACGGAGCGATCTTGGGTTGGAGCTCATGTCTTTCTTATGCTTTCGCTTGAACTCCTCGGCAAGATAATGGACTAGTCTGTTATCGAAGTCTTCTCCTCCGAGATGAGTGTCACCGGCTGTCGAAATTACTTCGAAGATACCATCATCAATGACCAGGATCGAGACATCGAACGTACCAACACCGAGATCAAAGATGAAGACATGTTGCTCCCCCTTCATCTTCGTATCGAGTCCGTAAGCTAGGGCGGCAGCGGTGGGCTCGTTGATGATTCTGAGGACGTTGAGCCCTGCGATCACACATGCGTCCTTCGTCGCCTGTCGCTGTTCATAGTTGAAGTAAGCGGGAACAGTGACGACGGCATCGGTGATCTGCTGGCCAAGATAAGCCTCAGCTGTCTCCTTCATCTTGGTCAAGACCATCGAGCTAATTTCTGCTGGAGCCAATGTCTTCTGTTCTCCCATGTACTCTGCCTGTAGCACCGGCTTGCCTCCTTTATTGATGACGGTGAAAGGCCAGTGCTTCATGTCTGATTGCACGTTGTCATCTGTGAATCTCCTCCCAATAAGACGTGTGGCATCAAAGATTGTGTTCTTGGGATTCCTGTAATGATAATAAATAAGAATATGTTATTGTCAGCTGTAATTGAAACAAGCTTAATTACACAAATATAGGTCATTGTAAGTACATGTACTAATCAGTGTAAGTAGCAGCGCATGTTTCATTATCCAATCAAATAATAAGTAATTACAGTAATATATTATAAGAAATACACAGAATTTAGAACCAGTCATGAAATGTTGGTGATAAGAGAGTATCATTACAATTTAAAGCGAATATTGAAATTTAAAAAAAAAATGCTCCCTGTTCCCTGTTAAACTCTCCACTGGACACTTTTAAATTACTGCATTGTCACCCTTTTTGGGAGAATAAAGATACTATGTCCCTTTTTGCAGCCAATAACAAATTCTGTAGAACTTTGCAGGAATTATGAATATGTCATGTATGTCCTATCTGTGAAATATGAACGTTAGCAGTGTCCTTATATTCAAATTATGGAAGTAAACACGTTTACTTGCTAGACTTCACTGTCAGACACTATTGAGTGACTGACTGGCTTTTCTTCTTCTTTGGTAATAACATACATAAAATGAGCTGTAAAGGGTACATGAGCGTCTACATCAATAACCCACTTCTTGTAAAATGGCCAAAATTAAACTGATTGAATCTTTGCGCAGCATAAAACGTACGACCATTCGGTACAATGGTCTGAAAATCAGACTATTACTTACTGGCTCTATAGCTCTTAAGTCGATTCGACAACTGATAGTCTTTATTTTCCCACTTAAAGACATTTTCAAGCCCCCCCCCCCCCTCCCTTTTGGGGGGAGCTCTAAATTAGTATTATCTTTCAAATGCCGTTGGAATTTGACCTTTTCATTTGTTGGCCTGCAAATGGGACATAGTACCTGTAACACCTAGTGAGATTCTTGTTTATAAAAAGATGTTTTAATTCGTCCACCCGTCATTGAAATTATATATTTTTAAATTATAGTTTTAGAATGTTAGATGTTAGATGCTGCTTATATATAAGTATTAGCTTGCATGGTGATGTTGATATACAGCAGGCTTACGGTTGCATCATGTGAGAGAGGGGAAGGATAGGGGAGTCCTGAAAAGGACTGTCGGTAATTTTTCTTTCTGGAGGGTACGGTGTGTGTAGTACCAAAAAGGACTGTCGGTAATCTTTCTTGAGCTTATAATTCTAAAGATGTATAGCGCCGGTTGGAGAGGATGGGCAGTAGGAGGGGCTCGACGTTTCGAACAGGTTGACTATCCGTCGCGACGGACGACGCGTCGTCAGGAGTGGGGAATAGTAAACAAATATACCATGCATTGAGAGGCTCTTGTTGAAATTATAGATCGAGGTGGCAGGAATAGCACTATTTTCTGTCGCCGAGGAATTCATAATTTCACTAGTGGCTTGAAATAGTTCATGATATATTTGTTTTATATTTGTTTTATATTTTTCAAACCAACCTTATATATTAAATATCAATATTAATGTTTACTGTCATGTGACGTCTAGTGCAGGTGCTCTGGCTGGTGAGAGCAGCGCAGACGGACATACCGCGATCGCGCCGGATAGCACATAGATCTTGATCGATTTCATAATGTATGACGTCATCCATGGTATAGTGCTATGGTATAGTGCACTATACCATGGACGACGTCACGGTTACATCATAATTATCAATGTTATGTTGGGTCACGTGATGCTCTGTTGACCAATCACTGAACAGGATTTCATTGATCAAAAAAAAAAAAGAATTTTATAATGAACTTACATTGCCATCTGATTTATTGCAGCTTCACCGATCAATCTTGCTGTATCTGTGAAGGCAACACAACTGGGTGTGGTCCGGTTTCCTTGATCGTTAGCAATGATCTCCACCTTCCCATTCTGAAAGACCCCAACACAAGAATAGGTGGTACCCAAATCAATTCCAATCGCTGGTGCTTTTCCTTGTGCCATGTTATTGTTCTTGTAATAACAATAACGTCTTGGGTCATTAGATAGGATTGCAGCTTGGACAGCAGCACCATAGGCCACAGCTTCATTAGGATTGATAGACTTGTTGAGATCCTTGCCGTTGAAGTATTCCTGGAGAAGCTTCTGGATCTTCGGGATTCGTGTTGATCCACCGACAAGTACCACGGTGTCAATCTTGTTCTTGTCGATCTTAGCATCAATGATGGCCCTCTCTACTGGTTGCAAACATTTTCTGAAGAGATCTGAACACAGCTCCTCAAATTGTGCTCTGCTGACAATAGCGTAGAAATCGATGCCTTCGTAGAGTGAGTCAACTTGGATGTTTGCTGTAGCACTGCTTGACAGTGTTCTCTTTGCTCTCTCCGATGCTGTTCGGAGGCGACGGAGCGATCTTGGGTTGGAGCTCATGTCTTTCTTATGCTTTCGCTTGAACTCCTCGGCAAGATAATGGACTAGTCTGTTATCGAAGTCTTCTCCTCCGAGATGAGTGTCACCGGCTGTCGAAATTACTTCGAAGATACCATCGTCAATGACCAGGATCGAGACATCGAACGTACCAACACCGAGATCAAAGATGAAGACATGTTGCTCCCCCTTCATCTTCGTATCGAGTCCGTAAGCTAGGGCGGCAGCGGTGGGCTCGTTGATGATTCTGAGGACGTTGAGCCCTGCGATCACACCTGCGTCCTTCGTCGCCTGTCGCTGTTCATCGTTGAAGTAAGCGGGAACAGTGACGACGGCATCGGTGATCTGTTGGCCAAGATAAGCCTCAGCTGTCTCCTTCATCTTGGTCAAGACCATCGAGCTAATTTCTTCTGGAGCCAATATCTTCTGTTCTCCCATGTACTCTGCCTGTATCATTGGCTTGCCTCCTTTATTGATGACGGTGAAAGGCCAGTGCTTCATGTCTGATTGCACGTTGTCATCAGTGAATCTCCTCCCAATAAGACGTTTGGCATCAAAGATTGTGTTCGTGGGATTCCTGTAATGATAATAAATAAGAATATGTTATTGTCAGCTGTAATTGAAACAAGCTTAATTACACAAATATACATGTAGGTCATTGTAAGTACATGTACTAATCAGTGTAAGTAGCAGCGCATGTTTTATTATCCAATCAAATAGTAAGTAATTACAGTAATATATTATAAGAAATACACAGAATTTAGAACCAGTCATGAAATGTTGGTGATAAGAGAGTATCATTACCATTTAAAGAGAATATTGAAATTTAAAAAAAAAAATGCTCCCTGTTCCCTGTTAAACTCTCCACTGCACACTTTTAAATTACTGCATGGTCACCCTTTTTGGGAGAATAAAGATACTATGTCCTTTTTTGCAGCCAATATCAAATTCTGTAGAACTTTGCAGGAATTATGAATATGTCATGTATGTCCTATCTGTGAAATTTGAACGTTAGCAGTGTCCTTATATTCAAATTATGGAAGGAAACACGTTTACTTGCTACACTTCACTGTCAGACACTATTGAGTGACTGACTGGCTTTTCTTCTTCTTTGGTAATAACATACATAAAATGAGCTGTAAAGGGTACATGAGCGTCTACATCAATAACCCACTTCTTGTAAAATGGCCAAAATTAAACTGATTGAATCTTTGCGCAGCATAAAACGTACGACCATTCGGTACAATGGTCTGAAAATCAGACTATTATTTACTGGCTCTATAGCTCTTAAGTCGTTTCGACAATTGATAGTCTTTTTTTTCCCACTTAAAGACATTTTCAAGCCCCCCCCCCCCCCCCCCACCTCCCTTTTGGGGGTTCTAAATTAGTATTATCTTTCAAATGCCGTTGGAATTTAACCTTTTCATTAGTTGGCCTGCAAATGGGACATAGTACCTGTAACACCTAGTGAGATTCTTGTTTATAAAAAGATGTTTTAATTCGTCCACCCGTCATTGAAATTATATATTTTTAAATTATAGTTTTAGATAGAAAATGTTAGATGCTGCTTATATATAAGTATTAGCTTGCATGGTGATGTTGATAAGGATAGGGGAGTCCTGAAAAGGACTGTCGGTAATCTTTCTTTCTGGAGGGTACGGTGTGTGTAGTACCGGAAAGGACTTTTGGTAATCTTTCTTGAGCTTATGATTCTAAAGATGTATAGCGCCGGTTGGAGAGGATGGGCAGTAGGAGGGGCTCGACGTTTCGAACAGGTTGACTATCCGTCGCGACGGACGACGCGTCGTCAGGAGTGGGGAATAGTAAACAAATATACCATGCATTGAGAGGCTCTTGTTGAAATTATAGATCGAGGTGGCAGGAATAGCACTATTTTCTGTCGCCGAGGAATCCATAATTTCACTAGTGGCTTGAAATAGTTCATGATATATTTGTATTATATTTGTTTTATATTTTTCAAACCAACCTTATATATTAAATATCAATATTAATGTTTACTGTCATGTGACGTCTAGTGCAGGTGCTCTGGCTGGTGAGAGCAGCGCAGACGGACATACCGCGACCGCGCCCGATAGCACATAGATCTTGATCGATTTCATAATGTATGACGTCATCCATGGTATAGTGCTATGGTATAGTGCACTATACCATGGACGACGTCACGGTTACATCATATCAATGTTATGTTGGGTCACGTGATGCTCTGTTGACTAATCACTGAACAGGATTTCATTGATCAAAAAAAAAAAAAAATTATAATGAACTTACATTGCCATCAGATACATTGCATCTTCACCGATCAATCTTTCTGTATCTGTGAAGGCAACACAACTGGGTGTGGTCCGGTTTCCTTGATCGTTAGCAATGATCTCCACCTTCCCATTCTGAAAGACCCCAACACAAGAATAGGTGGTACCCAAATCAATTCCAATTGCTGGTGCTTTTCCTTGTGCCATGTTATTGTTCTTGTAATAACAATAACGTCTTGGGTCATTTGATAGGATTGCAGCTTGGACAGCAGCACCATAGGCCACAGCTTCATCAGGATTGATAGACTTGTTGAGATCCTTGCCGTTGAAGTATTCCTGGAGAAGCTTCTGGATCTTCGGGATTCGTGTTGATCCACCGACAAGTACCACGGTGTCAATCTTGTTCTTGTCGATCTTAGCATCAATGATGGCCCTCTCTACGGGTTGTAAACACTTTCTGAAGAGATCTGAACACAGCTCCTCAAATTGTGCTCTGCTGACACTGGTGTAGAAGTCGATACCTTCGTAGAGTGAATAAACTTCGATGTTTGCTGAAGCACTGCTTGACAGTGTTCTTGTTGCCCTCTCCGATGCTTCTCGGAGGCGACGGAGCGATCTTCGGTTGGACCTCATGTCTTTCTTATGCTTTCGCTTGAACTCCTCGACAAGATAATGGACTAGTCTGTTATCGAAGTCTTCTCCTCCGAGATGAGTGTCACCGGCTGTCGAAATTACTTCGAAGATACCATCATCAATGACCAGGATCGAGACATCGAACGTACCACTACCGAGATCAAAGATGAAGACATGTTGCTCCCCCTTCATCTTCGTATCGAGTCCGTAAGCTAGGGCGGCAGCGGTGGGCTCGTTGATGATTCTGAGGACGTTGAGCCCTGCGATCACACATGCGTCCTTCGTCGCCTGTCGCTGTTCATCGTTGAAGTAAGCGGGAACAGTGACGACGGCATCGCTGATCTGCTGGCCAAGATAAGCCTCAGCTGTCTCCTTCATCTTGGTCAAGACCATCGAGCTAATTTCTTCTGGAGCCAATGTCTTCTGTTCTCCCATGTACTCTGCCTGTAGCACCGGCTTGCCTCCTTTATTGATGACGGTGAAAGGCCAGTGCTTCATGTCTGATTGCACGTTGTCATCAGTGAATCTCCTCCCAATAAGACGTTTGGCATCAAAGATTGTGTTCGTGGGATTCCTGTAATGATAATAAATAAGAATATGTTATTGTCAGCTGTAATTGAAACAAGCTTAATTACACAAATATAGGTCATTGTAAGTACATGTACTAATCAGTGTAAGTAGCAGCGCATGTTTTATTATCCAATCAAATAATAAGTAATTACAGTAATATATTATAAGAAATACACAGAATTTAGAACCAGTCATGAAATGTTGGTGATAAGAGAGTATCATTACAATTTAAAGAGAATATTGAAATTAAAAAAAAAAAAATGCTCCCTGTTCCCTGTTAAACTCTCCACTGCACACTTTTAAATTACTGCATGGTCAACCTTTTTGGGAGAATAAAGATACTACATGTATGTCCCTTTTTGCAGCCAATATCAAATTCTGTAGAACTTTGCAGGAATTATGAATATGTCATGTATGTCCTATCTGTGAAATTTGAACGTTAGCAGTGTCCTTATATTCAAATTATGGAAGGAAACACGTTTACTTGCTAGACTTCACTGTCAGACACTATTGAGTGACTGACTGGCTTTTCTTCTTTTTTGGTAATAACATGCATAAAATGAGCTGTAAAGGGTACATGAGCGTCTACATCAATAACCCACTTCTTGTAAAATGGCCAAAATTAAACTGATTGAATCTTTGCGCAGCATAAAACGTACGACCATTCGGTACAATGGTCTGAAAATCAGACTATTATTTACTGGGTCTATAGCTCTTAAGTCGTTTCGACAATTGATAGTCTTTATTTTCCCACTTAAAGACATTTTCAAGCCCCCCCCCCCTCCCTTTTGGGGGTTTTAAATTAGTATTATCTTTCAAATGCCGTTGGAATTTAACCTTTTTATTAGTTGGCCTGCAAATGGGACATAGTACCTGTAACACCTAGTGAGATTCTTGTTTATAAAAAGATGTTTTAATTCGTCCACCCGTCATTGAAATTATATATTTTTAAATTATAGTTTTAGATAGAAAATGTTAGATGCTGCTTATATATAAGTATTAGCTTGCATGGTGATGTTGATAAAGATAGGGGAGTCCTGAAAAGGACTGTCGGTAATCTTTCTTGAGCTTGTAATTCTAAAGATGTATAGCGCCGGTTGGAGAGGATGGGCAGTAGGAGGGGCTCGACGTTTCGAACAGGTTGACTATCCGTCGTCAGGAGTGGGGAATAGTAAACAAATATACCATGCACTGAGAGGCTCTAGTTGAAATTATGGATCGAGGTGGCAGGAATAGCACTATTTTCTGAGGGGCATAGCCCCGAAGAAAATAGTGCCATTTCTGTCGCCGAGGAATCCATAATTTTAACTAGTGGCTTGAAATAGTGCATGATATATTTGTTTTATATTTTTCAATCCAACCTTATATATCAAATATCAATACTAATGTTTACTGTCACTGAAGTTGTGGATAGTGCAGGTGCTCTGGCTGGTGGGAGCAGCGCAAACGGACATACCGCGACCGCGCCCGATAGCACATAGATCTTAATCGATCGCATATGACGTCATCCACGGTATAGTGCTATGGTATAGTGCACTATACCATGGATGACGTCACGGTTACATCATAGCAATGTTATGTTGGGTCACGTGATGCTCTATTGACCAATCACTGAACAGGATTTCATTGATCAAAAATATAAAAAATGTTATAATAAACTTACATTGCCACCTGATTCATTGCAGCTTCACCGATCAATCTCTCTGTATCTGTGAAGGCAACACAACTCGGTGTGATCCGGTTACCCTGATCGTTAGCAATGATCTCCACCTTCCCATTCTGAAAGACTCCAACACAAGAATAGGTGGTACCCAAATCAATTCCAATCGCTGGTGCTTTTCCTTGTGCCATTTTATTGTTCTTGTAGAAGTTCTTGATGAAAAAACCGTTTCAAAATGTAAAGTTCTCACTGATTAAACCGTCTGCAAATATCTGTGTATGTGTTTAATAAATTATTTGCAGGAATTCTGGTCTCAAAGTGTTTGAACAGCTGTAGAAATAAAACAATATCGTAGTAGAATTTTGCAGTTGAAAATATCTGCCTTTTTTAGTCTCAGAGAGTCGTGTGAAGTCGATATTCTAATTGGAGTTTGTGAAACGTGGCACCAAACACAGCGTCTAGAGCAGTTTCTAGTCAGAGAAGCTTCGAGAGTGAACACAATAATACTAGATACACACACAATAAACAACAAGAACTGCGACTTAAAAGGAGGGAAGTGGGAAAAACCCAGCTTGTTCTCGAACATTTGGCCGCGTCGACATGACGTCGTAGTAGACTGTGCTCTCTTCTCGGCAGATATGCGACGGCATCCTAAAAATACGTCACAATCAAACAGTAATTGACAACAGTCTGTATTGGTGTACGGTGGATTGTATCGTGGGTACGTATTGACAAGAAAAGAAATCAATCTCTATATACCTCTGTGACAGAAACCCACAATCAACATGTCATGTATTATCTAGATATTAATTTACTGACTTATTCATTTTTTTAATTAAATCTATAAAATGATGTAGTTTGATTATTAGAAAGAAATAAGAACATGCCGTTAAAGTAAAGAATGGCTGACCAGAATTTCAAATGTGGATAAATTAGTACCTCCCCCAGGCGCGCCGGAAGCAGTTTGGGATGGGGGGGGGGGCAAACATTCCAGGGGGCTCAACTACCAGGGGCAATGGCGTAATGAGCGAAACGTTTGGAAGGGGGGGGGCAGAAGAAAAATCTGCATCACCACCACTCTTACACGCTACATGCAAGCCCCGCGGAACGTTTTTTAAAAATGGAGTATTAACGATCAGGTAGAGCGTAAGTTGGAGTAGGGGTCCAGGGCTTGAGCTCCGGTAGGGAGTTCAAGGGGCTGAGCCCCTGGAAGCCCTTGGTAGAGTCCGGGGGCAGAACCCCCGAACGCTAGGGGATTTTAGGTATTTAATTACGGTCAGATGAGCATCTAGGGGACCGCCTTAGGGCCCTTGGTGGGGTCCGGGGGGCGGAGCCCCCGTAAGCTCTGGGGTTTTAGGCATTTAATTACGGTCAGATGAGCATATTTTGTCACCTCATTTGTGACATTGGCAGGTCACTTATGCAGGCCCTGACATGAAAATGTCAAATTTTGGAATTTCCAATTTTTCCAACAAACAAAATTGAGAAAAAATACCGGAAATCATGTCATTTCAGCAACATTTGTATCGAATAAGAAATACCCCCCCCCCCCCCCCCCCCATCAGTACGCCAGCGTTCAGGGGCTCATGTCTTCTCATCCTATAACCAAAAAAAAAACACGCTCTCCCATCCTCCCACAATATTTCCAGGATATGCGCGTATCGCTATTATAAAAACGTCCATCGATAGATATAGGTGGCATGCAGAATGTTTAGGAAATTTGATTCCTGTTAATTTTTCTTTTCTTTGAATGGAATTTTATATGTGATTTAATTCACGTTTTATTATTGTTTTGTTCTTTTGGGTTAAAAGTACAAACCATGTTTACCTCTTTACTGCTTTTCTTTTTTTTTGGAGGGGGGGGGTTTGGTTGTAGGGGGGCACTCTGCCCCTCCACTTCCGGCGCCTATGCCCCCCCCCCCCCCTCTCTCTCTCTTTTTCTCTCTCTTTTTATCTGTAGTGGGGGGGGGGGTACTTACATAAATATATCATGACATGCGGGGATGTGCCGCTCTAATGGGTCGTTTTTCACAAAAATGGGTCCATTTTCCAAAAAAAAAATTAGGGGTTTGCATGGCGAACACCAGAAAATAAAAAATGAGCCTGTATTTCGCGAAAAACCCTATAAAGGGTACCCTTTTCTGCCAAAATGACCCTTAAAATGGAGGAACAAATTGAGCGGCAAACCCCCATCCGAACCAAACCTAGTCTCCCTCTTCATCTCTGTGGTCCACTCCTTTTGACATCCATAATTATGTAGGAGCTCTTCCTCTTTCTTTTCCCCTTTCAAAATACTATATAAAGCTCAGATAATATGTAGGTCTACTGTAAGATGTACAAGTTTTTTCCTTTGTTTATCAAATCAGTAATAAACTTTATTCACTATTATCATAATGTTTACACATAAACATTTTCTATAAATAATAATTTTGATAACAAAATAAAACTACTAATATGGTAAACTTTAAAATGAATGAATATGTTTATGTATATAAATATTCAATGTTCTGAAATAGGCATAATGCTTTGAACTTACATTTCCTTAACAAATGCTGCTCTTGACGTCCAAGATATTTGCTCGTGGCTTGACCGACATTTTTCATTTTATTTCATTTATTTCCACAATAACAGCATATAAACTTTACAAAGTCATTCCAATTAAAATATTACCAAACGAGAAATTCAGATTATGGTACATGCAATGCAGTAAAAGTATACAATTGAGACTAAGAAGATAATTGCTTGCTGTATTACGGTGGAAACTTGGGAAAGCATAGCTGTAATTTAGGTTCCCTAACATAAAATATCACAGTACAATGTATCATAAAGTAGAAAATACAAGGAAAAGATGGGGAAAACGGGACGAAACGAAACAAGACAATACATGATAAGACAAGCAAAACAACACCAGCACAAGAAAGGGACACTGAAGTTTGCATTCTACAGCTCTCATGCACTAAAACCATTGCGCGACATTGGTTGCTATAAACCAATTCCAAGGGACAGGCGCGGATCCAGGATTTCTTAGGGGAGGGGGCCCAACTTTCTTCATTTTTGTTTGCTCCCGAAAATTGGAAAATCGCGCCGGCCGAAAAGTCGCTCAGTGGGGGGGGGGGGGGGGGGGGGGGGTAGTGAGCACAATTTTTGTTTTTGCTCCCGAAAATTTGAAAATCGCGCCGACCGAAAAGTCGCTCAGTGGGGGGGGGGGGGGGGGGTAGTGAGCACATTTTTTTTTTTTTTTTGGTCCTCGAAAATTTTCAATTTGCACCCCCCCCCCCCCTTGAGCGCAAGGGGGGGGGGGGCCAACCCCCAAAAAAGGTAAAAATCACGTGATTTTACATGATTTTTTTCTCAAGGGGGGGCCCGGGCCCCCCGGGCCCCCCCCCCCCCCCCCCCTGGATCCGCCACTGCCAAGGGAAAGTGTGTATTGTAAACATGAATAATGGCTTACAGTTCAAGCAAATGAGCATAATGTTACATTGATTTCTTAAAGCTAGCTTTAACTTCAGATTACGTTTAGATACAAACAGACTTGGTGAGACTAATCAAGAGAAATCCAAAAGATTGGGCCAGTGTAAATTAAGGTTTTCTGTTTACAAAGAGTTCTTAACATTGGAATATGGTAATAAGAAGATTGTCTCGTTGGGTAATCGTGGAATCTCTCGTTTTTTTTAAACAACAAAGTTAATGCATGAGGCAACTCGTCCAGATTCAGTTGATACACAATACAACCCAGACGCAGATTATGTAAATTAAATATTTGTAAAGCAATATTGCAATAAAACAATTGATCTGAACGGGCTAATCTGTTCTTATGACAAATTATTCCCATTGCCTTGTTTTGTAGCAACAATAATTTATCCAGTTAATTTTTTGGAGGAGTTGCCCCATGCTAATATCCCATAATTCAAATATTGAAGGATAAGGTTACTATGTAAATTAAGCAATATATTGGAGGGAAATATCATTTTTAGTTAAATACTCCAACATTTCTAGAGCAACCTAGATGGAAGGTAGATGTACTCTGCCATGGGGTCGCTAACTCGCTATACAAATACATTAAAGGAGAAAAAGTACTAAAATGACTAGTCATCTAGAACGTTAATTGAATAAGATAAACAGTTATTTTTCTAATAATCCGGTGACCCGGGTTCGAAACCAAGACGATGCGCTAGTGCATTTTTAGTAAGGCATTAAAGTCGCGGCCGTCTGGTTGCTTACTGGTTGCTTACATAAATGCTTGTTTAGCAGTCAGGTAAAATAACCATCACATCATATCAAATCAATAAGGTTAAAATTACACTTGGCCCGACATGTAAAAGGAATTCCATGATGATGGCTGGAATTTAATCCATCTCATCAATAGTAGGCCCACCACTAGGTGATTACAATGCGTTGGCATGTGTTCTGGAATGACCTGAGTGTAATTTAGCCATAATAGGAGAGCATTTCTTCTGCAACTCTTTCAACTTGAACGACAATTCTTCCTTCTTTGCCAAAGAGAAGTTATCCATCCAAGTAATGACGTCATCAACTGCTTTTGTTACGACTTCCTTGTCGCTGTAGCTGAGCTTGCTCTGTACAGATGCGTCATTGATTGCGGACTTGACGTTGTAGGCATAGCACTCGAGTTGGTTGCTGGCTGCGATGCGTTCTCGCTGAGCATCATCTTCGGCCTTGAATCGCTCGGCATCGTTGATCATGCGCTCGATTTCGTCTTTAGATATCCTTCCTCTGTCGTTGGTGATGGTGATCTTGTTGCTACGACCCGTGATCTTGTCCTTGGCAGTGACGTTCATGATGCCGTTGGCGTCGATGTCGAAAGAGACTTCGATCTTAGGGACGCCCCGAGGTGCAAGCGGGATACCGGAAAACACAAATTGGCCAAGTCGATTGTTTTCTTTGGTCATAGCTCTTTCTCCTTCGAACACTATGATATCTATGGCAGGCAGGTTGTCCGCAGTAGTAGTGAAGGTATCGGAAGCCTTTGCAGGGATGTTTGTGTTCCTTTCAATGAGCTTTGACATCACACCTCCTTTTACTCGAATGCCAAGAGAGAGAGGGGTCACATCGACTAGAATAACGTCTTTGATTTCTTCGCTTGGGTCATTAGATAGGATGGCAGCTTGGACAGCAGCACCATAGGCAACAGCTTCATCAGGATTGATAGACTTGTTGAGATCCTTGCCGTCGAGGTATTCCTGGAGAAGCTTCTGGATCTTCGGGATTCGTGTTGATCCACCGACAAGTACCACGGTGTCAATCTTGTTCTTGTCGATCTTAGCATCAATGATGGCCCTCTCCAATGGCTGGAGACACTTTCTGAAGAGATCTGAACACAGCTCCTCGAAGCGTACTCTGCTGACACTGGTGGAGAAGTCGATACCTTCGTAGAGTGAGTCAACGTTGATGTTTGCCGAAGGACTGCTTGACAGTGTTCTCTTTGCTCGCTCTGCTGCTGTGCGGAGGCGGCGAAGCGATCTTGGGTTGGAACTCATGTCTTTCTTATACTTTCGCTTGAACTCCTCGGCAAGATAATGGACTAGTCTATCATCGAAGTCTTCTCCTCCGAGATGTGTGTCACCGGCTGTCGAATTCACTTCGAAGATATCATCTTCGATGGCCAGGATCGAGACATCGAACGTACCACCACCGAGATCGAAGATGAGGACATGTTGCTCCCCCTTTAGCTTCTTATCGAGTCCGTAAGCTAGGGCGGCAGCGGTGGGCTCGTTGATGATTCTGAGGACGTTGAGGCCAGCGATCACTCCTGCGTCCTTCGTCGCCTGTCGCTGTGCATCGTTGAAGTATGCGGGAACAGTGATGACGGCATTGGTGACCTGCTGGCAAAGATAAGCCTCAGCTGTCTCCTTCATCTTGGTCAAGACCATGGAGCTAATTTCTTCTGGAGCCAATGTCTTCTGTTCTCCCATGTACTCTGCCTGCAGCATTGGCTTGCCTCCTTGGTTGATGACGGTGAAAGGCCAGTGCTTCATGTCTGATTGCACGTTGTCATCTGTGAATCTCCTCCCAATAAGACGTTTGGCATCAAATATTGTGTTCTTGGGATTCCTGTAATGATAATAAATAAGAATATGTTATTGTCAGCTGTTATTGAAACCAAGCTTAATTTTAATATAGGCCATTGTAAGTACATGTACTAAGCAGTGTGAGTAGTAGCGCATGGTTTATTACCCAATCAAATAATGAGTAATTACAGAAATATATTTTAAGAATGCACAGAATTTAGAACCAGTCCTGAAATGTTGGTGCATAAGACAGTATCATAATCACAATTTCAGTCATGGAATTATGATACTGGAAAGAATATTCAAACACTGTACAAAGATTCTTGTTCCCTTTTAAACTCTCCACTGCACACTTTCAAATTACTGCATGGTCACCCATTTTGGGAGATTAAAGATACTATGTCCTTGTTATTATATTGAAATTATATTGAAATTGAAATTATATATGTTTAAATTATAGTTTTAGATAGAAAATGTTAGACGCTGCTTATATGTAAGTATTAGCTTGCAGAGTGATGTTGATATACATGCTTACGGTTGCATCATGTGAGAGAGGGGAAGGATAGGGGAGTCCTGAAAAGGATTTTGGGTAATCTTTCTTGAGCTTATGATTCTAAAGATGTATAGCGCCGATTGGAGAGGATGGGCAGTAGGAGGGGCTCGACGTTTCGAACAGGTTGACTATCCGTCGTCAGGAGTGGAGAATAGTAAAAAAAAATATACCATGCACTGAGAGGCTCGAGGTGGCAGGAATAGCACTATTTTCTGAGGGGCATAGCCCCGAAGAAAATAGTGCCATTTCTGTCGCCGAGGAATCCATAATTTTAACTAGTGGCTTGAATAGTGCATGATATATTTGTTTTATATTTTTCAAACCAACCTTATATATCAAATATCAATACTAATGTTTACTGTCACTGAAGTTGTGGATAGTGCAGGTGCTCTGGCTGGTGGGAGCAGCGCAGACGGACATACCGCGACCGCGCCCGATAGCACATAGATCTTAATCGATCGCATATGACGTCATCCTTGGTATAGTCCTATGGTATAGTGCACTATACCATGGATGACGTCACGGTTACATCATAGCAATGTTATGTTGGGTCACGTGATGCTCTATTGACCAATCACTGAACAGGATTTCATTGATCAAAAATATTTAAAATGTTATAATAAACTTACATTGCCACCTGATTCATAGCAGCTTCACCGATCAATCTCTCTGTATCTGTGAAGGCAACACAACTCGGTGTGATCCGGTTACCCTGATCGTTAGCAATGATCTCCACCTTCCCATTCTGAAAGACTCCAACACAAGAATAGGTGGTACCCAAATCAATTCCAATCGCTGGTGCTTTTCCTTGTGCCATTTTTTTGTTCTTGTAGAAGTTCTTAATGAAATAACCGTTTCAAAATGTAAAGTTCTCACTGATTAAACCGTCTGCAAATATCTGCGTATCTGTTTAACAACTATCAGCAGGAATTCTGGTCGGAAAGGGTTTAAACAGCTGTAGAAATAGAACAACATCGTCGAAGAATTTTGCAGTTGAAAATATCAGCATTCTTTTCTCTCAAAGAGTCACCAAACACCGTGTCTAGAGCAGCTTCCAGTCAGAGAAGCTTCGAGAATGAACACAATTCATTAGATAGGAAAATAATAAACAACAAGGACTGCGATTGCAAAGAAGGGAAGTGGGGAAAACCCATAGAGATATATACTTAATGGGAAAACCCAGCTTGTTCTCGAACGTCCGCGGTGACACGACTATTATTGTGACGTCATAGTAGACTGTGCTCTCTTCTCGCCATATAATTATGCGACGTGCACAGTACTAAAAACACGTCACAAGCAAACAGTAATAGATAACAGTCTGTACGTTGTATGGTGGACAAGAAAAGAAATCAATCTCTACCATCACTGTGACAGAAGCCCACAGGGAACATGTCATTTATTATCTAGGTAGTTATTCTACTGACTCATTCATTTTTCTAAATAAATCGATTCATTAATTTCTGCAAAATTATGTAGTTATTAGAAAGAAATAAGAACAGGCCTATTAAAGTAAAGAATGGCTGACTAGAATTTCAAATGTGAATAAATCAGCTATACCCCCTCTCTACCTCTCTCGCGCGCTCTCTCCCTCTCTCTCTCTCTCTTTCTCATCCAGAACACCTAACACTATCTCACATTCCCATTTTCGCTCTCTTTCTCTCTCTCCCTCTCTGTGTCTCTCATTGTCACTTTCTGTTTCACTATATTGATCTCATTTGAACACAAGTGACATGTGCCACATCAAAAAATTCCACACCTCCTCTCTATCCAGTATCTGTCTCTCTCTCTCTCTCCTTCCTCGTCTCTCTATTTCTCACCTTTCTTTCTATCTCTCTATCTCAACTCTTTTTCATTATCTTTCTTGTCGCGATCTCTTTCCCATCTTTCTCTATACCTCTCTTCTCTCCCTCTTCTCTTTCGTCTCCCTCCCCTCCCCCTATATCTCTCCCTCCCCTTCTCTCTCTCTCTCTCTCTTTCTCTCTCTGTCTCTCTCTTTCTTTCTGCAGTCTCCCTCTTCTCCTGACTGCTCCACTCCTTTTGATATCCATAATGTAGATACTCTTCCTATTTCTTTTCCCTTCTAAAAGTACCATCTACGATAAGGCCCAGATAATTTTGTACTGCATAATTATAGTTAACGATGTACAAGGTTTTTTTCTTATCAAAAGAGTAATATACTTTATTCAGTTTAGCATAATGTATACACATAAACATTTTTTATAAATAATAAGTTGATAACGAATAAAAGTTCTAATATGGTAAACTTTAAAATAAATTTACTTCCTGAACAAACACTGTTCTTGATGACCCAGATATTTACTCGTGGCTTGACAATATAGAGCAACATAGATTATAGGTACGGAGTCGTCATGGTGTCGCTATATAAATACATAAAATGTGAAATAACACACTAAACTGACTAGTCATCTGGAATATTATTTGAACAAAATAAACAGGTTTTTTTTTCAAAGCATTATAACGAGAAATTCGCCAGTTCAAACAGTTGATGTAAAATTTAACTTACATTAATGAGCTACATAATTCTTATAAGATAATGTAAAACATACATTTGGGATCTGATTTGTCAAATTTAACTCGTTAAAATCACACCTGGCCCGACATGCAAATGAAAGTCTATTGTAAATGATATCGCTTTTAAATAGAACTCAATACATTGACAATATCTCTAAGCGCTTTGCAAATAATTATATCATTACCCCGATCATCGGATTCAGACTTTTCCGCACACAAAGTATGCTCAATCTCTATACTTCCTAGGGAGTATTCCAACCAGACGCCATTAATAGACGCTCAAAATGCTGAGCAAACTACATTAACGTTCGCATCCTACTTGGTGCCCATTAATACATGGGTGGAGAGTGGCAAAAGTAGATTATCGATTTGCCAAAGGACGTAAGTGCCGGGCTTGGATTTGAACCCCGTACCTTGTAGTCTGCGGTCGTGTGACTTATCCACTAGGCCACAACACCTATGATGACTACGGCTGGAATTTAATCCATCTCATCAACAGTAGGCCCACCACTGCCTGAAGACGATGAGTTGGCCTGTGGTCCAGGGTGACCCGAGTTGCTACCAGCGTGTAAGTTAGCCATTATGGGAGAGCATGTCTTCTGCAACTCTTCCAACTTGAACGAGAATTCTTCCTTGTTTGCCAACGAGTTGTTATCCATCCAAGTAATGACGTCATCAACTGCTTTCGTCACGACCTCCTTGTCGCTGGAGCTGAGCTTGCTCTCTACCGATGCGTCATTGATTGCGGACTTGACGTTGAAGGCATAACTCTCCAGTTGGTTCCTGGCCGCGATGCGTTCCCGCTGAGCATCATCTTCGGCCTTGAATCTCTCGGCATCGTTGATCATGCGATCGATGTCGTCTTTAGAGATCCTTCCGCTGTCGTTGGTGATGGTGATCTTGTTGCTACGACCCGTGCTCTCGTCCTTGGCAGTGACGTTCATGATGCCGTTGGCGTCGATGTCGAAAGAGACCTCGATCTTAGGGACGCCCCGGGGTGCAGGAGGAATACCGGATAACTCAAACTGGCCAAGTCGATTATTGTCTTTGGTCATAGCTCTTTCTCCTTCGAGTACTTGGATGGTAACGGCTGCCTGGTTGTCAGAATAGGTTGTGAATGTCTGGGTTGCCTTTGTTGGGATTCTTGTGTTCCTCTCAATGAGCTTTGTCATCACACCTCCTGCTGTCTCAATTCCAAGTGAGAGCGGAGCCACATCGACTAGAAGAACATCTTTGATTTCTTCGCTCTGGTCGCCAGAGAGGATGGCAGCTTGGACAGCAGCACCATAGGCAACAGCTTCATCAGGATTGATAGACTTGTTGAGATCCTTGCCGTTGAGGTATTCCTGGAGAAGTTTCTGGACCTTCGGGATTCGTGTTGATCCACCGACAAGTACCACGGTGTCAATCTTGTTCTTGTCGATCTTAGCATCAATGATGGCCCTCTCTACGGGTTGTAAACACTTTCTGAAGAGATCTGAACACAACTCCTCAAATCGTGCTCTGCTGACACTGGTGTAGAAATCGATGCCTTCGTGGAGTGAGTCAACTTCGATGTTTGCTGAAGCACTGCTTGACAGTGTTCTCTTTGCTCGCTCTGCTGCAGTACGGAGGCGACGAAGCGATCTTGGGTTGGACCTCATGTCTTTCTTATGCTTTCGCTTGAACTCCTCGGCAAGATGATGGACTAGTCTGTTATCAAAGTCTTCTCCCCCGAGATGTGTATCACCGGCTGTCGACTTCACTTCAAACATCCCATCATCGATGGCCAGGATCGAGACATCGAATGTACCACCACCGAGATCGAAGATGAGGACATGTTGCTCCCCCTTTAGCTTCTTATCGAGTCCGTAAGCTAGGGCGGCAGCGGTGGGCTCGTTGATGATTCTGAGGACGTTGAGCCCTGCGATCACACCTGCGTCCTTCGTTGCCTGTCGCTGTGCATCGTTGAAGTAAGCGGGAACAGTGACGACGGCATGGGTGATCTTCTGGCCGAGGTAAGCCTCAGCTGTCTCCCTCATCTTGGTCAAGACCATGGAGCTGATTTCTTCTGGTGCCATTGTCTTCTTTTCTCCTATGTACTCTGCCTGCAGCATTGGCTTGCCTCCTTGGTTGATGACGGTGAAAGGCCAGTGCTTCATGTCTGATTGCACGTTGTCATCTGTGAATCTCCTCCCAATAAGACGTTTGGCATCGAAGATTGTGTTCTTGGGATTCCTATAATGATAATCAATAAAGTTCGGTTAGTGTCACCTGTAATATTATTATTGATACATAGCTTAATGACATAAGTATAGGCCGCCTAGGCCGTTGTAAATACTAATTAGTTAATATACCAGCGTAAGGTGTCATTGTCCAATTAAATAATAAGTAATTACATGTTTTGTTTTTAAAGCAATGCACAGAATTTAGAACTAGTCATGAAATGTTGGTGTATAATTATAATTATCACAATTTGACGCCTGAAAACATGCAACCGGAAAGAATATAATTATGTTTAAAATTGTTTATACAAAGATTCTCGTTTTATTTTTTAATTAACTGAGTATAAAGATCACAGGCTGTATAGGTCTGGAGTGAAACAGTTTGAACAAAAGTGATTTCCAAATTGAAATGCGAAATGACAAAACGCATTGTCGTTCCCATTTACTGTTAAAATAAACCAAATTTTACACTGGACACTGTCAAATTGCCAACTGCATTGTTACTTTTTTTTTTTAAAGAAGTGTAATCCTGTACATTACTCATCATAACGCCTAGTGAATTTCTTGTGAACAAAAATCGTTTAAATTTGGCCATCCATCATTAAAAATAAAGTGAAGCAACAACACCCGTCATTAAATTAAAAAAAATATAACGGTTTAGGTAAACAGTTAAACACTTATTATGTCAACATAGAAAATTTGATAATATACTTACATTGCCACCTGGTTCTTTGCAGCATCACCGATCAATCTTTCTGTATCTGTGAAGGCAACATAACTGGGTGTGGTCCGGTTTCCTTGATCGTTAGCAATGATCTCCACCTTCCCATTCTGAAAGACCCCAACACAAGAATAGGTAGTACCCAAATCAATTCCAATCGCTGGTGCTTTTCCTTGTGCCATTTTATCGTTCTTGTAGAAGTTTTTGATGAAACACTGTTTCAAAATGCAAATTACGTTCTTCTAAAAGTTAAACCGTTTTACTGTTTAAATTGTCTGCAAATATCTGCGTTTCTTATAACAAATTATTAGCAAGAATTCTGGTCCCAAAACGTTCGAATGGCTGTAGAAGTAGAACAATCTCGTAGAAGAATTTTGCAGTTGAAAAAATATTAGGCTTCTTTTTCTCTTAGAGATTCGTGTGAACTATGAGAAGTCGAAATTCGAATTGGAGTTTGAGAAACGATGAGCCGGGTTATATACCACCCAACATCGCGTCGAGAGAAGCTTCCAGGCAGAGAAGCTTCGAGTGTGAACACAATAGGAGAATAGTAAACAACAAGGACTGCGAGGCCGCGAGGGCAAAGCAGGAAAGAGGGAAAATCCCAGATTGTTCTCGATCGTTCGCGGTGACACGACTGTAGTGTGACGTCGTAGTAGACTGTGCTCTCTTCTCGGCAAATAAGCGTCGTGCATTGGTTAATCCTCAATACACGTCATAAGCAAACAATAGTAGTACAGTCTGGATCATTCTAGGAATGTACGTATCGTATCGTGGGTACGCATTTACACGAGAAGAAATCAATCTCGACCACTGTGACAGAAACCCCGA